>JACBWV010000730.1:344008-385195 GCA_013435795.1 Chlamydomonas sp. ICE-L | reverse complement strand
CCAAGCACACCCAGCTCCCATCAACCAACCACCACAACCCAGCTCCATCACAAACACCAAAACCCAGCTAATCAACGCACACACACCCACCAAGAGCATCAACCACCCACAACAACCAGCTTCATCAACCAACGCACCAAAACAAAGCCCATTAAAGTCAACCACCCAACCCCACCAACAGCCCCTTCAACACCCACCGACAACCACACAGATCAATCACCACAACAACCAACCAGCCCCGTTTCAACCACCACCCAACCCACCACCACCACCCCTGGTCAGAAAATTACTTACCCATAAGATGTTTTCTGATAGGTTGGTCTGTTTGTTATGTGTTTTCTGCACCACCCACCCATAACGCCGGAGATTCTTATTTCCGCTTTATATAGCGATCGCTAGTTTTGACCCCGTTTTGGCAAAATTATCGCCATATGAGATCCAATTTGAGATTCCTGCACTCAGACCCAAATCGCTACATAGAACCCAATTTGAAACAAATCGCTACAGAGAACCCAATTCGACGCAGACCCCAGTACTTCTGAACCACTTCTGAACCAGGAAAGTGTTTTCTGTACCACCCACCCATAACCAGGGTACTTCAAATGGCCATATTGGCCAGCGCTGTAGCGCACTTGAAAACAAAAAAACTGCGCTTTGTAGTGCAAAAAGCGCAAAAATTGCTCGCAGCGCCCACAAGGGGTTGCAAAAAACTGCGCTTTAAGCGCAGAGGGGGTCAAAGAGTCAGCGCTCAAAAGCGCAAACGCACGCGCTTTGAATTACCCTGCCCATAACTAGGGAACGGCAACTAACATAAGTGTTAGAAAAACTAATATTAACTAATATTATTATGGTGTCACACGACCTGGTGTCACAATAATATTAGTTTTCAAATAAATTTGAACTTCTGGTAAGACGGCTAATCCGACTAATATTATGTAATATTGTTTATTCACTAATATTATATAATATTGTTTATTCACTAATATAAGAACATTGTTGATTTCACTAAAAAAAAAAAAATTATTATATAATAACAATTGTTTATTCACTAATATATATATAGTGGTTTATTCCACTAATAGTATATAGTTGTTATATCAAGATATTATATAACATTGTTTATTCACTAATATTATATAATATTGTTTATTCACTAATATTATGTAATATTGTTTATTCACTAATATTATATAATATTGTTTATTCACTAATATTATATAATATTGTTTATTCACTAATATTATATAATATTGTTTATTCACTAATATTATATAATATTGTTTATTCACTAATATTATATAATATTGTCTATTCACTAATATTATATAACATAGCTGACCCCTACCCATAACGCACCTGTCTCGTCCTTAGCTTTTTATTTAAACCGATGCCCTGGTGACGGGTTATGATGGAATTTATAGTTTTTAAATAAATACAAATGATTAATCTCCGAAATAGAGAGAGATGACAACCTGAAAAACTAAACATTTCGATTTTTAAACTTGCCTTATATGTTGTTTTGTTATGAAAAATGAGATCTTTTTGCTTTATGCCTTTTGCTGGCTTTTTTTACTGATAGGCAGTGTTATTTGTTTTTTTCTACCACCCACCCATTACGCACCTGTCTCGTCCTTAGCTTTTTATTTACATCGATGCCCTGGTGACGGGTTATGATGGAATATATAATTTTTAAATAAATGCAAATGATTAATCTCCAAAATAGAGAGAGATGACAACCTGAAAAACTAAACGTTTCGGTTTTTAAATTAAAAAAAAAAAAAGTTTTGAAAATCCCGATGAAAAATGTGAGCTTCTTCCGATTTGCTGGCTTTTGTGCTATTAAGCGTTTTTTTTTTAAACCATCCACCTATCACGCACCTGTCTCGCAGTCTGCTCCTTATTTCGCCGCATTGTACCTTCCTGTACTTCCCTCAACTGCTCCAGGCGGTACAAAGGAATACCATTAGTCAAAACACGCGCTTGCGAAGTGGGCCTGAGTTGTTCTACGCTGGGCTCGGCCACAGAGGTTGTTCTACGAGGGGAACCTGCACAGAGAGGTACAGAAATCCAAATTCAAATTCAAATTCAAATTCGAACTTCAAAATCTGATAAAATGGTCCTAAACTACAAATCAAAATCTGATACAAGGGTTCTCCGCTACAAAGGTTGTTCTACGAGGGGAACCTGCACGGAGAGGTGCAGCAATCCAAATCCGAATTCAAATTCGAAATTAACAATCAAAATCTGTTTAAAAGATCCTACACTACAAATACACATCTGATACAGAAGTTATTCTACGAGGGGAACCTGCAGGGAGAGGTACAGAGATCAAAATTCAAATTCAAATTCAAATTTAAATTCAAAGCCTGATAAAAAAGTCCTTCACCACGAATCAAAAATTGATACAAGGATTCTCCGCCACAGGGGATGTTCTACGAGGGGAACCTGCAGGGAAAGGTGCAGAAATTCAAATTCAAATTCAAATCCAAGTACAAAATCAAAACCCAGTCTAATATATAAAGCTGCTATATATATATATACACTTATGTATATATATACCTATGTATTTACACTTATATATATATATATACGCTTATATATCGCCATTACCTGATGTGCCATCCTCTTCATTGTCCTGCCGTGACTTCGGGCTTTGAGCCTCATCATCTATAGCACTCCCCTTTGCACGCATGTGCGTTGCTGGGTGAGGCTCCTTGGGCACCTGCGTGTTATTGGGAAGCAACATGAGAGGATTGTGGGTGGGGTGGGGTGGGGTGGGGTGTGTGGGGGGGATGTGTGTGTGTGGGTGTGGGGGGGGTTGTGAGGTGTGTGTGTGGGGGGGGTGAGGAGGTGTGGGGTGTGGGGTGTGGAGGTGTGTGTGGGGTTGCTGGGTGAGGCTCCTTGGGCACCTGCGTGTTATTGGGAAGCAACATTAGAGGATTGTGTGTGTGGGGGGGGTGTGGGTGTGGGTGTGGGTATGGGTGGGAAGTGTGGGTGTGGGTGTGGGTGTGGTGGGGTTGTAAGGTGTGTGTGGGGGGGGTGAGGAGGTGTGGGGTGTGGAGGTGTGTGTGGGGTTGTGGGGTGTGGGGGTGAGGAGGTGCGGGGTGTGGAGGTGTGTGGGGGGTTGTGGGGTGTGAGTGTGAGGAGGTGTGGGGGGTTGTGGAGGTGAGGAGGTGAGTAGATGTGGGGTGTGGTGTTGTGGGGTAGGATGTGGGGGTGAGGAGATGTGGGGGTGAGGAGGTGTGGGGGTGAGGAGATGTGGGCTTGTGGGGTTCTGGGGGTGAGAAGTTGAGGGGGCGTGGGGTGTGGGATGAGGTGTTCAGGATTGTAGGGGGCTACGGGTTGTGCGTTGTTTGGGGTTATGAGCAACGGGTTGTGGGTGTTTCAGATTTGGGATCTGAGGAGGTGGGGGTCAGGAGTTCACCTCAAACACCCACCCAACCCCACCACCACCCTCCCTCACCCACACAATCGCACGACACCTTCCACCTACCCACCCACCCATGCACCCAGCCATGCTGACCTGAATGGTTAGGTAGCCGCTCCCGCCTCACATACACTGCTACAACTGGGCATCTTATACCACACCCATACCCCCCCCCCACCCCCCCCCCCCCACCCCCTCCCCACCACACACACACCTCCCCCCCCCCCCCCACACACACACACCCTCCCCCCCCCCCCCCTCTCACACATGCACACACCCATGCTGACCTGAATGGTTGGGTAGCGCTACCCGCCTCACATAACACCCCCACCGTGCCCTCCCCCCACCCACCACCCTCCACACACACTCGCACACACCACAACACCACCAACTCCCCCTCCCCATGCCAACCTGAATAATTGGGTAGCGCTCCCGTCTCACGTAACACTGCTGCAACTGCGGCATCTCCTCATTCAAAGCGTACTTTACGTACTGCCTTGTATCCACCTTGTGACCACTCTTAATGGGCCGACTTCCGGAAAAGCCGTGAACTGCAAGGTTGTAGGGTTTGGGGGTGAGGGTTTAGGGTTTGAGGGTTCTGGGTGGGGATGTATTGATAAGGGCTGTGTATAAAACCAGCAATGGTTCACTGACCCCCCCCCCCCCCCCCCCCCACACACACACACACACACACACACACACACACACACAAAAACGATTGATAAGGGCTGTATATAAAACCAGCAATGGTTCACTGACCCCCCCCCCCACCCACCCACCCACCCACCCACCCACTCACCCCCACCCCCCACCCCCACCCCCACCCACAAACAAAAACGATTGATAAGGGCTGTACATAAAACAAGCAATGGTTCACTGACCCCCCCCCCACCCCCCCACCCCCCACCCCCCCCCACCCACCCACTCACCCACACCCACACCCACAAACAAAAACGATTGATAAGGGCTGTACATAAAACAAGCAATGGTTCACTGACCCCCCCACACACACCCATAAGGGCTGTACATAAAACAAGCAATGGTTCACCGAAAGCCAACAAATAATATGATAAATGAATGCATAAAATATTGATAAGAGCTGTATATATAACAGGCAATGGTACACTCAAACCCAACAAATAATAATAATAATAATAATAATAATAATAATAATAATAAGAATGATAAGGATAATGTATATACAACAAGCAATGGTACACTCAAACCCAACAAATAATAATGATGAAAACAAAAAAATGATAAGAGCTGTATATACAACACGCAACGGAATACCAAAACCCAACAAATAATAATAATAAGAATAAGAATGATAATGGCTGTATATAAAACAAGCTATAGAATGCCGCCCCCCCCCCCCCCCCCCCCCCCCCCCCCCCCCCTCAAATAATACAATACATACAAAAATGATACGGGCTGTTTATAAAACAAGCAATGGTACACAGAACCTCCCCAAAAATAAATTAATCAATAAAAAAAGAGCCTTGCTGCAGCGTCCTTGCCCTTGCCTCTTTCATCAACGCTGCAATCTCAACAGGGCCAAGGGGTGGCCGCACCCACACCTACACACACACACTCACCTCCACCTCCACCCACACCTCCACCCAAACCCACACCTCCACCTCCACCTCCACCCACACCTACACCTGTACACACCTGAGTGTATGAGAGAGCCTTGCTGCAGCGCCCTTGCCCTTTCATCAGCGCCGCCGCCTCGAACCGAGGCAAGGGCGGCCGCACTAAGGTCAGCTGACGAGCTGCCTCAGCCTCCACCCACACCCACAACCACACCTCCACCTACAACCACACTCACACCTACACCAGTACACACCTGAGTGTATGAGAGAGCCTTGCTGCAGTGCCCTCGCCTCTTTCATCAGCGCCGCCGCCTCAAACCGAGGCAAGGGTGGGCACAATAAGGTCAGCCGCCGAGCTGCCTCAGCCTCCACCTCCACCCACACCCACAAAAACACCTACACCCACACCTACACCTGTACACACCTGAGTGTATGAGAGAGCCTTGCTGCAGCGCCCTTGCCTCTTTCATCAGCGCCGCCGCCTCAAACCGAGGCAAGGGTGGTCGCACTAAGGTCAGCTGACGCGCTGCCTCAGCCTCCACCTCCACCCACACTTACAAAAACAACTACACCTACACCCACACCTACACCAGTACACACCTGAGTGTATGAGAGAGCCTTGCTGCAGCGCCCTTGCCTCTTTGATCAGCGCCGCCACCTCAAACCGAGGCAAGGGCGGCCGCACTAAGGTCAGCCGCCGAGCTGCCTCAGCCTCCACCTACACCCACACCCACAAAAACACCTAAACCCACACCCACACCTACACCAGTACACACCTGAGTGTATGAGAGAGCCTTGCTGCAGCGCCCTTGCCTCTTTCATCAGCGCCGCCGCCTCGAACCGAGGCAAGGGCGGCCGCACTAAGGTCAGCCGCCGAGCTGCCTCAGCCTCCACCTACACCCACACCCACAAAAACACCTACACCCACACCCACACCTACACCAGTACACACCTGAGTGTATGAGAGAGCCTTGCTGCAGCGCCCTTGCCTCTTTCATCAGCGCCGCCGCCTCGAACCGTGGCAAGGGTGGCCGCACTAAGGTCAGCTGCCGCGCTGCCTCAGCCTCCGGCGTGCCTGGCGCCGGCGCGCAGAAGTAGCTTCTCCTTAGTTCTTCGTCCAGCTCGGGTGTGTGGCCTCGAGTGAGGGTTTCGGAGCCGCTGAAGGCGGCTGAGAGGGCCCGGATCGAGTCCTCGCGGGTGATGTTGAAGTGGTTTAGTTTCTCTTCTTGGGCGAATGTCCTTTGAGCCATGAGTGTGCGGCTGCTGCGGGAGGCCTCGAGAAGCATGAGCATGTGGTCGGCGGGTTCCTGCTCAGGGTGGTGGTGGTGGTGATGGTAGTGGTGGAGGTTGAGGTGGTGGTGGTAGTTGCGGTGTGTTGAGGTAGTGGTGGTGGTGGTGGTCGTGGTGGAGGAGGTTTTACTTTTGGGCCATGAGTACGCAGCTGCTGCGGGAGGTCTCGAGGAGCATGAGCATGTGGTTGGCGGGTTCCTGCTCAGGGTGGTGGTGGTGGAGGTGGAGGTGGAGGTGGAGGTGGTGGCAGTTGTGGTGTGTTGAGGTAGTGGTGGTGGTTGTGGTCGTGGTGGTGGAGGTTTTACTTTTGGGCCATGAGTACGCGGCTGCTGCGGGAGGTCTCGAGGAGCATGAGCATGTGGTCGGCGGGTTCCTGCTCAGGGTGGTGGTGGTGGAGGTGGAGGTGGAGGTGGAGGTGGAGGTGGAGGTGGAGGTGGAGGTGGTGGCAGTTGTGGTGTGTTGAGGTAGTGGTGGTGGTTGTGGTCGTGGTGGTGGAGGTTTTACTTTTTGGCCATGAGTGCGCAGCTGCTGCGGGAGGCCTGGAAAAGCATGAGCATGTGGTCGGCAGGTTCCTGCTCGGGGTGGTGGTGGTGGAGGTGGAGGTGGAGGTGGTGGCAGTTGTGGTGTGTTGAGGTAGTGGTGGTGGTTGTGGTCGTGGTGGTGGTGGTTTCATTTTTTGGCCATGAGTGCGCGGCTGCTGCGGGAGGCCTAGAACAGCACGAGCATGTGGTCGGCGAGTTCCTGATCAGGGTGGAGGTGGAGATGGAGGTGGAGGCAGTTGTGGTGTGTTGGGGTAGTGGTGGTGGTTGTGGTGGAGGAGGTTTTACTTTTGGGCCATGAGTGCGCGGCTGCTGCGGGAGGCCTGGAGAAGCATGAGCATGTGGTCGGCAGGTTCCTGCTCGGGGTGGTGGTGGTGGAGGTGGAGGTGGAGGTGGTGGCAGTTGTGGTGTGTTGAGGTAGTGGTGGTGGTTGTGGTCGTGGTGGTGGTGGTTTCACTTTTTGGCCATGAGTGCGCGGCTGCTGCGGGAGGCCTAGAACAGCACGGGCATGTCTGCATGTGGTCGGTGGGTTTCTGCTCCCGATGGTGAGGGTGGGTTTAGGGTTTAGGGTTTAGGGTTTAGAGGTTAAGTTTAAATCCTCCCCCCCCACCACTCACCCCCACCCCTACCCTCCCCCTCCTTCTCTCCCACACACCCCCACCCGCACACCAGAATAGGGGTCATGAGGCTAGAGCGATAGCTCATCATAGACTCTGACCCCCCATCCCCCCTCTCCCCAACACACACACACAAACACAAAGAACCATCCCCACACTCACCAGAATAGGCGTCATGAGGCTAGAGCGATAGCTCATCATAGATCCCCAGCTAGTCATACCCTACACACACACACCCATACACTCTCACACACACACACACCCCACACACACACTCTCTCACACACACACACACACACACACACACACACACACACACTCTCACCCCCACCCCCCACCCACCCCCACACACACCCCACCACCACCACCCCACTCCTCCGCCCCACCCCACCCTACACCAACACCAACACCACACACACACACTCACCAGAATAGGGGTCATGAGGCTAGAGCGATAGCTCATCATAGACCCACGGCTAGCCATATAAGAAGAGGTATTACGTCTGTCCCATTCATCAATCCCTGATATCTGATGCTGGAACATGGACGTCCCCACCAGACCCTCTATCGGCGTGAGGGCGCGCTTGCTTGCCCCCCCCCCCGCCATCTGCGCCCATGACCTGGAGTCCAGGCTGGCATGCATGCTCCCAGCCCCAGGCCCAGACCCCCCTGAATCGCCCACAGGGGCGTAGGCGGCGGGGGAAGGATTGAGGGTGGTGGTGCTGCTGTTGTTTGTGGTGGGCCCGCGGAATGCTGCAGGCTGGGATGCCCTTAGGCCAGTCACGAAGAGAGGGGGGACCGGTTGGACCGGGGTGGTGCAGGTGGAGGTAGAACCTGACTCAGAGGGGGCCTCGGACGTGGTTTCGGATCGGGGTGAGGTGGGGCCTTCATATGTCAGTGACAGTGTGGGGCTGGCGGCCTGCTCCCTGGGGGGGGGGCCTGCGTCAGTGGCAGCTGGGCTGTGGTCTTCATGAACCGTCAATAGCTGGCTTGGCCCTGCGGTGCCCTCAGATGTTCCGGAAGCTTCCGTAGGGGCTGAGGCAGACGGGGCAACGCCAGCTAGGCCTCTAGAAGCTTCCAGGAGGACATTGAGAACAGGGGGGGGCGGGGACCGAATAGGGGGGTCCAGGTGTGCAGTGCCCATGAGGCCATACTCAGGTTTACTGGAAGACTTTAAGCCAGCTGGGCCCGTGCCTTGAGGGGCCCTGCCAGTTGGTTGACTAGAGCTAGGGGCCGATCCTGTGTCAATATTTTAAATCGGAATTTTTAAAATCAGATTTTTTTGAAGTACAAAAATAGTTATGATAGGATTGTAAAAGCAAATCGGCTTCCTTCTGTGTAAGCCAGCTAGGCCCGTGCCTTGAAGGGCCCTGCCAGTCTGTTGACTAGAACTAGGGGCCGATCCTGTGTCAATTTTTAAAAATCAGGATTTATTAGATTTAGAGAAGATCGTAGCTAGGGGCGGAGCGTGCATGTGTGATGTGTATGAGTAGGGTTTTACACACAGTGCTTTTGGCAATGGGAATCATGTCGTATGTGTAAATCGTAGCTAGGGGCGGAGCGTGCATGTGTGATGTGTATGTGTCAATGGGAGTTGCCCAAACGTGACAGGAAGGGCCAACATGAAAAAGCATGTATGAACTGAACACAAAAAAATCGTTTTACCGACGCCGAAAAATAAATATAATATACCGTATGCATGATGCATAATATTATATAATAATATATAATAATACATAATAATACATAAAAATGATATATTATGATACATAACAATATATATGTAGTATATATATACAATATATATACAGTAAATATGTATTATACTTTTATATATATTGAACTTGACGACCCAACATAATTGCTCGCACCTATTGCAGAGCGGGCAGTTGATTTTTGAACTTGGTAGCATATATATATATATATATATATATATAGATATATATAGATATACACGGATTTCTGAGAAAAGTTCGCGAACTTTTCATGCCGACGCTAGCTGGCTTTTGCTTAATTACCGAGATACTCATAGCGAATCACCCACCTGAGTCGACTCCGAGTGCGTAAAATTCAAATCCCCAGTTCAGCTTTCAGGATGCAACTTCCACTCCTCCGCATCAAGATTACACCTGCGCGCCATCGCCCTTTCCGCCTTTTTGACTGAGCCGAATACCCATCCAACTGCCTACCGAGATTTCGAAAATGACAGAGCAGGTGAATGCGGAGCGATAAATCATCTTCCGCATTCGATCTGAGGGTCAAAACCAAGAATGGTGCTCAGACTATTAGTCTATGATCTTTTGCTCCTCGATGCCATGAATGCGCACAATCAACAAGATGTAGGCAGACGGGCGACGAATACAGCCAGCCAGCGAGCTCTTCACAGCGAAAGGCGAGCTCTACATGCCGAAGAGCATAGGAGCGATGCTAATCAGAGACGGCGTTTGGCAAATGCTGTAGGTCAGCCTGGACGAGCTGGAAATGGAAATAGATACTCGCAACTTTATCGCAACCCCGGAACTTCAAATCTCTATCCCCAATCATGCGCAATTCTTTCTCACCAGCGATTTTTGTGCCTAGGCATCCATACCTTCCTCCCCTGTTCCTCACCCAGACTCTCGCATGAAGAGCCAGGGGCATTCGAATTCTCAAAATACATTCTCAGTTCTCATTGTTCTCGTCAGGCGCCCATTCTATCCTCAGCGCTCTTCCGCCTGCGAGCGTTGCAACCATTCACTTCACGCATGCGCACTTTCACCATGCCTGTGCATCAATTGTGTCACGGTTGGCAGCCAGTGGATGCGAGCAGCCATTTCCTTCCCATTTCTCACACTTGGACCGCTCCTATCTATGCAATCCTATCTATGCAATCTCTTTTCATTGTATCCATGATCGTTTAGCACGGCGCTGCGATTCTTGATTCAGCAGGTGTTGATCGGACGGAAGTCGAAGATTTCTACCATATAATCGCGATATGGCCCTTGCACCCCTCATCCAATCTCTTTTCATTGTTTCAAGCATTGATACATCGGTTGCTTAGTATGTTACGATACAAGACTGGCTGGAACTCCCTGGTCAAAGCAACAGCTGCAGGTTGACCCACCATGGGTGGGGATGCTTGGGGCGAGGGGAGGGGGAAGAAAGAGAAAGTGTGTACATGGGGTGGGGTGAGGGGCAAGGAGGGATTCAGAAATGTGTGGAGGCTGAGGGTCTGGCTTGGGTTGAGTTGGAATGGTTTGTGCGTGATACATCTGGGTAGGGGGGGTACATACAAGGACGTAACCTGATATGTTACCCAGGTCCTGGGGGCTGGGGGTGGGGTGGGGGTGTATTTTTATTAAGGAAAGGAAGTGGGCATGTGTTCGATATTTTGCAAAGGGGGACATATCTTGACTGTGTGCATGTGAGTAGGGGGGGGGGGGGGGGGGGGGGGGTACGTTCAAGGGCGATGCACGTTATGTAACCCAGGCCAGAACAGGACCCAGGACCTGGGTGGGTGGTGTGGCGGGTGGCCTCGGCCACACGGGCAATGTACTAGTATATATATATATATATATATATATACATTTGATACATATGATATTGTACTTGGCGACCCAACATAATTGCTCGCACCCATTGCAGAGTGTGCATTTGATTTTTGAACTTGGTAGAATATACATATATATATACATTTGATACATATGATATAGTACTTGACGAACCAACATATTTGCTCGCACCCATTGAAGAGTTTGCAGTTGAGTGGCTCCTGGGTCTGGGGACCGCCATTCGGAGGGGGAGCGGGTTGCTGATTTTGGAGGTCAGGGAGGGCTGTTGAGCGTCTGTTGCAGAGGATGCTCGCTTGAACATACTGTGGGAGCAAAGGGGGGGGGGGGGGGGGGGGGGGGGTAATGCATGTGTGTGTGTTTGTGTGGGGTGTGTTTGTGCGAGTGTGTGTGTGGATGTGTGTGTGTGTGTGTGGGGGGGGGGGGGGGGGTCAGGGAGGGCTGTTGAGCAACTGTTGCGGTGGAAGGGCGCTTGAACATACTGTGGGAGCAGGGGGGGGGGGGGGGGGGGAGGCGAGGGAGGGCTGTTAAGAGACTGTTGCGGTGGAGGGGCGCTTGAACATACTGTGGGAGCAGAGGGTGGGGGGGGGGGGTGGGGGGGGGGTTGTGTGTGTGTGTGTGTGTGTGTGTGTGTGTGGGGGGGGGGGGGGGGGGGGGGGGGGGGGGGGGGGGGGGTCAGGGAGGGCTGTTGAGCTTCTGTTGCAGAGGATGGCGCTTAGAAATACTGTGGGAGCAGAGGGGGGGGGGGGGGGGGGGGGGGGGGGGTGGGGGGGGGGGGTATGCATGTGTGTGTTGGTGTGTGGGGGGGGGGGGGGGGGTGTTGTTGTGCGAGTGTGTGTGTGTTGGATGTGGGTGGGTGTGGGTGGGAGGTCAGGGAGGGCTGTTGAGCGCCTGTTGCAGAGGGATGCGCGCTTGAACATACTGTGGAGCAAGGGGGGTTGGGGGGGGGGGGGGTCGGGTAATGCATGTTGGTGTGTTTTGTGTGGGGTGTTGTTTGTGCGAGTGTGCTGTGGGGAGGTGGGGGGTGGGGGGGGGGGGGGGGGGGGGGGGGGGCAGGGGGGATGTTGAGCGACTGTTTGCGGGGAAGGGCGCTTGAACATAACTGTGGGCGCAGAGGGGGGGGGGGGGGGGGGGGGGGGGGGGCTTAATGCCTGTGTGGGTTTGTGTGGTGTGTGTGTGTGGTGTGTGTGTGTGTGCTGTGTGGTGGTGTGAGGGGGTGGGGGAGGTCAGGGCGGGCTGTTGTAGGCCCCTGTTTGCAGCGATGCGGCGCTTTGAACATACTGTGGAAGAAGAACCAGGGGGGGGGGGGGGGGGGTGAAAACACACACACACCAATGAATCCTTGCATGCACACAAGCACATGCATACAAACTGAAGTGCACACACAAACACACACACACACACACAAACACACACACACACACACACACAAACACACACACACACAAACACACACACACAAACAAAGATACACAAATACTTGCATGCATACAATCACACATGGATACAAACTTTAAAATTGAACCAGAATTTATGGCTATAGACTCCAGCATGAAGCTGGTCATGAATATTGATTCATTTGAAGGATGGAAATACTTAATACAATTTATAAAAACATGCGATCCAAGATGAGATGATGATTTAATTATATTGTTGAATTAAATGATCACTGTAGCACGAAATCTCCGACGGTAAAACGATTGTTTGGGGTTCAATTCATCAATGCTTCTTCTTTTTAAGCCCTTCCTACAACGGTTGGGCAAGTCCCTTTAGCATATTGGGCCTAACCTTGGAATGTAACATGCACACACACAGAAACAAACGCACATGAAAACTCTCACGCATATAAGCACACAGGCATACATGCATACGAACTTGAGTGCACACACACACACAAACAAACAAACAAACAAACAAACAAACACACACACACACAGGAATACGGTCATGCATACAAGCACACATAGACACACACAAACACACATGAATACTTGCATACACACAAGCACAAATGAATACAAACTTGAGTGCACACACACACACACACACACACAAACAAAGACACACAAATACTTTCATACATACAAGCACACATGCATACAAACTTGAGTGCACACACACACACAAACAAACACATACACATGAATACTTTAATGCATAAAAGCAAGCATGCACACAAACTTGAGTGCACACACACACACAAGCAAACAAACACACATGAATACGGTCATGCATACAAGCACACATGCATACAAACATGAATGCACACGCACACAAACACACACACATGCACATGAATACTTGCATGCACACAAACAAGCATGCATTGTGAACCTCCCATGCCCCCCCCCCCCCCCCCCCCCCCCCCCCCCCCCCCCCCCCCCCCCGGAACCCCCCCACACACCCACACCTATCCATACACACACTCATCCCAAACCCCATCCCACCCCTCCAAACCCATTCCACCCACACCCAACCCCACACTCACCCCCCCACACACACACTCACCCCCCCCACACACACACACAAACAGTTGCACACTTACCCTCAGGACCCTAAACCCCCATTCCTCTCACATAACCATCAAATCCGCCCTCGAAACACCCCAACATTGGCCTCATGACCATGTTGGCCTCAGCTGCTCCCATGAGCCCACCCTCTCTCCCCCCCCCCCCCCCCCCCCCCCCCCCCCCCCCCCCACACACACACACACACAAACACACACACACAGTTGTACACTACCCTAAGGGCCTAAACCCCCAATCCTCTCACATAAACCATCAAATCCGCCCTCAAAACATCCCTACATTGACATCATGACCATGTTGGCCTCAGCTGCTCCCATGAGCCTACCCTCTCCTCCCCCCCCCCCCCCCCCCCCCCCTCCCCCCCCCCCCTTCTCCTCCCCCCATGCCCCAGCTGCTCCCATGCTCTTTCACACACACACCATCACCAACGCCACACTACACTAAGGACCTCAACCCACATTCCTCTCACCTACACGCTCAAACCCAACCTCTGATAACCACCCCCTCCACTGACAATGTTGGTCCCAGCTGCTCTCATGGTCTTTCTCTCAGTACCCTAAGGATCTCAACCGACATTTGTCTCACCAGCTCCCTCCCCACCTACCTAACCCCTCAAACACACTTTCTAACTCGCCCATGTCGGCCCCAGCTGCTGCCATGGTCCTAGCCTCAGGACTGCTAGACATGTCAACTGCTTGCCAGGTTGTCAGGCGGTTGCGAATCCGCATCTGCCTCGCCACCCCATCGCGAGCGCTTCTGTTCGCGCTTCTGTCGCCGAAGCCACGCCACCTGGTTGTCGCGTTTTCTCTGTTCACCCACCTGTTCCAGGGATTGTTTTTCCTGCTATATATAGCTATCGCTAGTTTCGACCCCGTTGCAGCGAAATAATTGCTTTAAAAAAGTATTAAAAAAAAGTCCCCCCCCCCCCCCCCCCCCCCCCCCCCCCCCCCTCCTAAATGGCCCCCAAAAAGCTATAAGAAGCTATGGAAAGCACTAAAATGCTGTCCCTAGAGGAGGCTTTGTACCTGTCTAGCTAGGGAAAACCCACTTTCAGATTTGAAAAAAATCACCGACCTGTTCACTGGCGTCAATGAACGAGGCGTGCTTGCATTGGACCACGGGTACTCCCCGCTGCTATCTTGTGTGAAACTAAATTCCCCCAGTACCCTGCTCGGGTCGTTTGGGCCGCCCTGGATTTGCTCTGTTATGGGTTTGCCTGGTGGGTGGGGTGGGATAGGGGTGGGTGGGGGTGGGGGGTGGGTGGTGGTGGGATAGGGGTGGGGGGGTGTGGGGGGAGTAAATGGAGTTTCTAGCATTTGTATTGCTTGCGGTGGTGGTGGTGCACGTGGGGATGATGGTGGGGGTGCAGGCGTGTGTGTGTGTGTGTGTGTGTGTGTGTGTGTGTGTGCGTGCGTGTGGTGTGCGTGTGTGGTGTGTGTGCGTGTATGGTGTGTGTGTGTCTGTCTGTCTGTCTGTCTGTCTGTCTGTCTGCCTGTCTGTCTGCCTGTCTGTCTGTCTGTCTGCCTGTCTGTCTGTCTGTCTGCCTGTCTGTCTGTCTGCCTGTCTGTCTGTCTGTCTGCCTGTCTGTCTGTCTGTCTGTCTGTCTGTCTGCTGCTGGTGACGGAATCAAGAGGGGTAGGTTTTTTCTTCTCGACTTTTCTCAGCAGCTTCTAGGCAGCTCCCCTAGCCAGCCACTGTGCTACACTCAAATATTTCAGCACTTTTGGACAGCTGATTGTATCAGCTTCAAGGTGTATTAGGTCGCGTTAGGTGTAGCTGAATAGCAAGTCAGGGGAGGTGCCTAGAAGCTGCTGCTCGTAGCGGAAAAATAATTCAATGAAGAGGGCCTATAATGGGATCGGAAATCATTTTTGGTAGTGTGGGGAAGGTGGAGGAAGTGGTTGGTAGGGATGGAGGTGATGGTGGTGCTGGTGGTGGTGTGTGTTTTGAGTTTGTGTGTGAGTGAGTGAGTGTGTATATGTGTGGGTGTGGGTGGGTGGGTGGGTGGTGGTGGTGGGGGGGGGGGGGGGGGGGGGGGGGGGGTGGTATTACATAGTCTATCAGCCCTCATGCTGCTCACCATCTGCAGGCAGAGTAGAAATGGGTGGAACACTTAATGCAACCGTATATCTATAGTGGTGGTGGGTGGGTGGGTGGGTGGGTCTGTGTGTAGGTAGCCTAGTCATAGTACGACAGTCATGGTCGAGCTGAAGTACAGAAGCAACTTGCAAGCGCTTATGAGTTTGCTGAGAGTGCAAAGAATTGCGAAGGGATCGCTTATAACTTGCACCTTTGGGAGAGGCCTGCACGCTCTGGGGAAGCGATTGGCCGCGGGCTGCAGCGAAGGAGGGTCCCAGAGGCGTGGGGGGCCTCGAAGCTCCTCTCTGGCTGCTACTAGTACTATCAGGACTCCCGGGAGGCGATTGCTCGAAGAAGTATGATTGCTCTTGTGCATCCGATGAATTCGGAGGTTTGTCTTCCGGTTCCATGTTGCTCGCAGTCTGCTAGCGCGCAAGTGCGCGAAGTGTTTGTCGAAAGCTAGGAATAAAATGCGCAATAGAGTTTGGGACATCCGGCCTCTGATGCGGGAGAATCGCGCATGTGCGGGGGGGGGGGGGGGGGGGGGGGGGGGGGGGCAGCTAGCGCCGGCATGACCCGGCGGAACTTAGAAATTATTCGTCATCAGGTCCCAACTCCCAAGCAGGGCCTGGGCGCAGGCGCAGGGCAGGGCCTGGGGCCTTGGGCCCTGGCCCTGGGCGGGGGCGGGGGGCGGGGCCCTAGTGAAAGATGGTTGGAAATTGGAAGACCCCCCTGGATGTTTTCGAGTAGGCTTGTCTTGGCCTCTTGAATCAACCTTGGCTTGTCTGACAATGTAATGCAATGCAATGCAATGTAATAAAGAGTCGATGACCCATTACTGCGATTCACATGCTGGCCTGTCGAGGCTAATAGGCTGACGTTTGCTTGTACACGATTTGGCCTTTTAAATAGTGCACTACAATGGCTGTACGGGTGGGTGTTCAGCACTGCCATGGCTGTTTGGGGGTGGGGGTGGGGCACTGCCATAGCTGTATGAGTGGGGGTGGGGGCAATGTTTTTTTTAAGTCCGATTAATCGGGCACGCCCGATTAATAATGTTTATTTCCGTTTTAGTCCTTCGGGCCCCCAGGTGTGGGTAATGTTTTCGGATTTCAGATCTCTGGGTGGAGCATCGGGCGTGCCATATACTTAATGTTTACGTCTGTCAGATGCCTGGCTGGAGCATCGCGCGTGCCATATACTTAATGTTTACGGATTTCGGTTGCTTGAGTGGAGCATCGCGCTGCCATATACTTAATGTTCTTTGATTGTAGACACCTGGCAGGAGCATCGCGCAGGTCACCACCAGGTCGTGGTGACGTGGCCACGTGGGTGACAAGGGCAAGGGCAATCGACGCTCGACGATGGACGGTCGATATTCAAAAAAGCCTGCCAGGCCGACCACGTCTGAATATAATAACTGCCTAGGGCTGTCAAATATGGGGTTTGGCAGCCCATCATTGCATGCGAATAAATAGTCAAACCTCACTTCGACCTCACAAACCCGAGTATCCAAGATGCTCACGAAGCACAAGAAGCAGAAGACTGGTCGCCCGACCAAGGCGCAGTCCTTAGGACTACCCCCAGGCACCTGGAAGACCAACTTCGGGGCTCCAACGACCGTGTTGCGCCTGGCCGAGGCCGGCCGTGCAAATCGAAACCGGCCACCGAAGGTAAGCAACTGCCTGTATCTCCCTGCATCTTTGTCTCTTCGCTTTTGCCTCGGTCGCCTGATTGCGTGCTCCGCGTTATTATTGTTCTGTTAGTGAGCCCTACCCCCCATCCTTCCCTCCCAGTCGACGCGGGCACAGCCGCTGAGTTAGACGTTGCCTCTGGTTCTCCAATGCGCACAGGTAAGCCATCATTTTCGCGATGCCCTTTTCACGACCCGTGCTCTAACTCCAGCTTCTTGGCATCCCCAGATTTGACCACCGCCCTCTAATTCTCCTGAGTGGCTGCGAAGAATCATCTTAGACTTCGTGTGCAGCGAATCCTGAATGCTTGTTTGTGTAATTTGTCGCTATTACAATCATTGCCAGTCGCCCGTGATGTATGGTTATTGCTGAACCCTTCATCTTCCCGCGACCCTCCAGCCCATCAGGCGAATGCCTGTTTCGCTGGAAATTGTTAGACCTCTGATATCTTTTGGCGGCTTGCGTTCAGCGCGCCTTGTTGCGCTCTCACTTGCTTCTTTCTTGCTGAATCCTTGGACTTGAATCCTGAATGGTGGCTTCTGTAGTTCGTCGCTACTTTAATGAGCTGC
Source organism: Chlamydomonas sp. ICE-L (assembly GCA_013435795.1). Lineage (NCBI taxonomy): Eukaryota > Viridiplantae > Chlorophyta > Chlorophyceae > Chlamydomonadales > Chlamydomonadaceae > Chlamydomonas > Chlamydomonas sp. ICE-L. Next base: position 367,309 of record JACBWV010000730.1, on the reverse strand, counting down.
TTGGAGCCGCCCCTATTGCTTGGAGCTGCCCCCCCCCCCCCCCCCCTGCCTGGAGCTGCTTGGAGCTACATGGAGCTGCCCGGAGATATTAATAATAATATATTATTCTAGAATAACCAAAGCTAGTTGCTTGTATTTTCCACAGGGGTTACTAGGATTTGTGACATTTTTATGGCCACCAAGTTTTGTTGCTTTTATTTGCCAGGAAGGCTGCCAGGATTTGTGCCATGTTGGTTGTCCCAGATTTGCGACTAGGATTCTAGTGCAACCACTTGTAAATAGAGTAATTAGGAGAAATTCATCCCCAGTCTTTTTAATGTATGGATTTTTTATAAATGAGATTTAAGGAACACAGTAATCTTTTACACAGCAAATTTGGCAGCCAGTTTTTTATGGAACCACTTGTAAGCAAAATCGGGCGTAACAGATACTAAATGTTTGTGCTTTTCAAAATGTGCACCTGAGTATCGGGCTGCCATATACTTAATGTTTCCGTCCCACCAAAGTCTACACATGACTATCGGGCTGCCATATATTTAATGTTTCTGCCCCACCAAAGTCTACACCTGGGTATATGGCTGCCATATTTTTAATGTCTATGCCAAATTCCTTAAAAAAATCACTGGGTGGGGGTGGGGCACTACCATGGCTTTAAGGGTGGGGGCGTGCCTGCGTGTGTGTGGTGTACTGCCACGAGGGTATGCGTGGGGTAGGGAGCTGCCATGGCTGTGTGAGTGTTGGTTTGTGGGTGTGGTGGTGGTGGTGGTGGGGGGGGGGGGGGGGGGGGCACAATCGGATGTGCAGTTCCTAGATCGCGTGATAATAAAAAACCAGTTATACCATCCCTCCCAGGTTGTCCAAGTGCCTAAGTCTACCTTCGCCGTCCCTGGAGGAGGCCAGAAAAGGACACCTATTTAACCATGTGAGCGGTTTAAACCGTGTGAGCGGTTTAAACCGTGTGAGCGGTTTAAACCGTGTGAGCGGTTTACACCTGTTTAACCGTGTGAGCGGTTTTAACCATGAACGCCAGTTAAATAAAACCCCAAAATCCCAAAATCCATATCTAAGTATTTTAAAACAATTGTATTTCTATTTAATGGGGGGGGGGGGGGGGGGGGGGGGGGGGGGGTCAGCCCTCCTCAGGTTTTTAGGCATGATGTATGAGCCTTTTTGTTACTCCTGGTGAAGACCAGCTTAATAAATCCATGCTGGCACCACCACCACCACCACCACCACCACCACCACCACCACCCCAACACACACACATACCACCACCACCACCACCCCACCCCACCCCCAATACACACACACATACCACCACCACCCCGATACCTAAATCAAGCAAATTCCATTCTGGCCTTCTAAATAAAACGTACACACTCCGTGAGTCCGTGCTAATCAATTGCAAAATGTAAAGACACGCAGTGCAGGTCTGTAAAAGTAAACAAGGACACTCAGTCCTGGAAAATTTCACCCACCAAAGTCAGTGCTGATTAAATAAGGACCTTGGGCACACTAATTTACAACACGCTCAGTGCTCATCAGTTTAAGGAATAGTAAGTGCTGGTCAATTCAGGCACATTTAGTTTGTATACATTATTACAGCATAATCATAATCATTGCCGATGAGCTGAAGCACACTTTGTGAATTTCCGGAGTATGTGCAGAGCACAGAGACGAGGGGAAGACGGTAAGGATAAGATCTTTACAGTTAGATAAGCATTCGATCAATGCGCTAGGAGGAAGTACTGAGATGGCGCGGCACCTCAGGGTACCGGCATCAGAGTCCGTGCCATAGCTGGCAGCGGCACCGCAGTACAGTGCAGCATGGAGGTAGTCCTGTGCACTCTAAGTCACTCTAGGTGAACCGGTGAAACCCGGTGAATAACATCCCCCCCAATTCCTGGTATTCTTCATTCTGAAGAATTCCAGGAATTAGAGGAGTTAAAAAACTAGAGTGACAATTAAAAAACTATAATGGAGGTACAATACATTTGTAACTCATCAGACTTGTCAAGGAGTTCATGATAAAATTATACTGGCTGTGGCGAGGCAGGCTGGCTCAGCAAAGATGGTTATCATGTCTAAAGAACTCTCAATCACTGATCTAGGCTGGCAGCTTAAAGGGCTGCCATGGAGGTACAGACTTAAGCTGGATAGAAGAGAGCAGCCAGTCATGGTGCAATCAATCAATATCAAGGAAAGGTCTGCGGGATCAGGCTCGGGCCTGTCAGGAGGGTGCTGGGGTGAACTCCTAGGAGCTGCAAGGAGGCTGCAGGGCATACTACTAGGGGCTGCGGGGAAGCTGCAGGGAATGATTCAAGAATGGACTGCATAGGAGCTGCTGGAAGCTACATGATTAATCAAGCTGCAGGAAGCTGCATGATTAATCAAGCTGTAGGGAGCACTACTTAGGAATGCTGCAGGATAGCTACAAGGTGTCAGCAGCTACTTGGGGCTGCGAGGTAGCTAGGGTCGCTGCAGGAGCAGTAGAAGCGGATAAGATGTAGTGACGGTAGGGACTGCTGAGGCTGGTGGGATCTGCTGGGTCATTGCAGATCAACGCCATCATAACTATGAAAGCTGCAGGGAATGCAAGGGCTGCAGGCAATACAACTGATGATGTCTGCTGCTAGGCTCCCCCATAATTGGGAGTGAAGGCTAAGTACTGAAATGCTAACTTAGAATCGGGCAGGCATCATGTTGTCAGCATGAAACATCGAAGGGGGTAGACGCTTGAACAGCACGTAGCTAAGTACATGTGGCAGTACGGGGCAGATCAGGAATTAATTCCTAGAGTGTTCATTACTAATTATTTAACAGATGGTGGGGATTATCAAATCACACTATGTAACTATGCCATGAGGTTGACTATGCACTGGAAGGTACATGGAATCTGCAGGTCGCTAGTGCTGTACAGCGCTGCAGTTTGGTGCATGTAGATCATCACACGAGGGTATCGCTCATGCAACAAATCTGTTGTACAGCATTGCAGTTCAGTGCACAGCAATTCAGTACAGCAGTGCATTACACATGGGTTGTACGTTAGTACCGTACAGCACTTCAATCTGTGCAGTACAGTACATCTGGCTGTACATCAGTGCATCAGGATTATGTTACACGCAGATGAAAGTCAGCTCACGAGGGTATCGCTCATTATATCTGCATGCAAGAATAGGTCACATCACATGATGCATTGCAGTTTAGTGCTGCAGTACTTCTGTACATCAGCACATGGGCAGTACGTTAGTGCATTACAGCGCTGCAGTTTATTGCATGTAAGTCAGAACACGGGGAGTAAATGATCCTCTTAAAGCTTAATGTTCCCCCTTTTTCCCTCTCATCTACTAATCAGTTATCCGATGCTTAGAGAAAGGCGCCAATGCCTTGATGTGCCTACGGCTGGTGGGCAGGGAGAACAGGGGTTCCTTGATGTGTACGGATGAGTGTGGATGAGTGTGATTATGCAAAGCTCAGCGGTGGTTGGCATGAGCCTGGTGCTTGTCGAATTCAGGGGGAAGAGGTGGGACCCGTGGTTGGGTAGGTGTGTTGGTGAAAGTGTTGATCCCAATCCGTTGAGATGGATGGGGTCATCTTGTCACTATTGTGGATGACGGGAATGCAGGCCGTGGTTGGCATGGTGCCTTGCTGGGTGGAGCAGGATGAGGTACCAGTGGTGGATGGTTCTGTCGTGGAGGTGGATGTGGGGTTTGTGATCAGATCCCCCTCATGCAATTCATCAGAGTTGACACATGGGATAGGTGCTGAAGAGGAGGCATGAGTGGCAGTCTGTGAGATGTTATTGTTCTCATATGCGAGGATCAGTGATGCAACTGTCCTAGGGATATCAACAACAACATCAAGCACGGGTGTGTATGAAGGAGTGTGTTCCGACAGAGGGAGGACATGTGTGGCAGAGGTGTAGTCATCATGGGTTACATCAGGTACACTTGTATGAGGGATGACAGGATTGTCAGACAGTTCCCCCCCATGCAAGTGTTCAATGTCAACGACAGTGGATCTAGAGTTGGAGCTGGATCTGGAGCTGTTGTCCTCAATTGTTGCATTTGCAGACATCAGAGAAAAGACTACGACAGCGGGCACAGGCGTGCAAGCAAGGGGAACAGGTACACTTGTATGAGGGATGACAGGATTGTCAGACAGTTCCCCCCCATGCAAGTGTTCAATATCAACGGCAGTTGATCTGGGGCTGTTGTCCCCAATTGCTGCATTTGCAGACATCAGAGGGACGGCTGCGACAGCGGGCACAGGCGTGCAAGCAAGGGCAACAGTCGGGACAGATCGATGATGTTCGGCCATGACAGGGTTGATCTTTCCAAAGTGCAATCTGAGCCGCAACGTCTGTGTGCCTGGCAAACATGCGAACAAGGGGAGTGGACAATGAGTTGACTATATACCTAAATGCTACGCCGTTTGCATAGCTACAGATTCTAGCGTCGGGATAATCCTCTCTGTCGGGGCATCGCTCATCATAAGCATCATCATCATCATCATCATAATCACCGAAGGGTGATGGCTCATCGTCCGGCTGGTAATCAAGCATAGCATCTGCCTTGATGAACTTGCTATAAGGGGCATTTTCGATGTCATGGCAGATAGCTGAGTACCACTCACCAAAATCCTTGTATGGTTCATAGACGTTCAATGGACAGGCTCAATCTCTCTCAGTCTCAAGCGTTCAGGATGATAGGGAGCAGGGGAGGTGATGAACTTAGTTCATCCTCTCAAGAATCGTGTGAGGATGGGGAGTCCGCGGCGAGAGGAACTTTGGCGATCAGGGATGTGCCCCATCAGGCATTGCCGGATGGATCCGTCAAGTGTGGCCATGGAGCAGAAATGGTAGTTCGGGCTCGATGGAAGGGGGTTATTGGAAGCGGCGGAGGAGGGGGGGGGGGGGGGGCGGGGGGGGGGGGCGAGGGGGGGGGCGGTGCGAAATAACGGGGAAGAGAGGATTAGGGAGGGTTTGAGGCGACGAAGGGCGGGAGGAGGCTTGGAAGATGGAGAGTTGGTGAATGAAAAATTGCGAAAGGTCAACTGGGTGGTGGGAATAAAACGGGAACGCTGGTTGGGTGGGGGGGGCGGGGGGGGAGTCACCGCGTTGGGGGGGGGGGGTGGGGGGGGGGGGGGGCGGGGGGGGGGGGGGGGCGGGACTGGGGGGGGGTGCGGGGGGGGGGCCGTGGGGGGGGGGGGGGGGGGGGGGGAGGGGGGGGGGGGGGGGGAGTTGGAGGTGGGGCAAATGGGAGAGATTGGAGGGTTTGATTTGATAGGTTCAGGAGGGTGGTTAAGAAGTGGCTGAGGTTGGATGAGGTGCGTACACGCAACGGGACGTGGGAGATGGGGAAGGGGGGTCGGGGTGGGGGGGGTTGGTGTGGGCGCAGTGGTGGTGAATGTGAAGCGATGGTTTGTCAGTGGGGGTTGTTGGGTGTGCTGGGACGACCAGCTTGAGGCCTATGGAGCAGGATCCATCCGGACGGAATACGCGGATGATGATCTACCGCACAAGAGTTGGGTTGTCCCTGCGGGGGGGAGGTTATTGTCGGGTGGCAGAGAGGGTGGAGAGGTGGAGAGCCTTACTCGTGTCCATTTCAATGATCCGCTCCGCGCCCGACAACATCAAAATTGTCCTTCAGCTCGGAATACCGTCAAGCAAGGACAATCTAAGCGAATGGGCCCGTAAACTGTGAATTTCCGGAGTATGTGCAGAGCACAGAGACGAGGGGAAGACGGTAAGGATAAGATCTTTACAGTTAGATAAGCATTCGATCAATGCGCTAGGAGGAAGTACTGAGATGGCGCGGCACCTCAGGGTACCGGCATCAGAGTCCGTGCCATAGCCGGCAGCGGCACCGCAGTACAGTGCAGCATGGAGGTAGTCCTGTGCACTGTAAGTCACTCTAGGTGAACCGGTGAAACCCGGTGAATAACACACTTAGTGCTCGTCAAGTAAAGCACACTTAATGCAGATCAATTATATCAGTCAGGCACAATAAGTAGTGCTAAACAAAAAAGCCAAGCTCACTCAGTGCTAATGAATTATAATACCGTGGCCAACATTCAGATTTTATCAGCCTAGCTGTTGTGACAATCAGTACAATAAATCATACTCACTCAGACACTCAGTGCTAATAAATTCAAGCCCCATCACTCCATCAGTGCTGACAAACTCATGCATACTTGATGCTAATCGGCTCAAGCACCAGTGTTGCTGACAAATGCAGCAGAGCACGAGTTTTGGCGCCATTGCCCCAAATCTGCCTGTAAACAATTGAATCATATGACATAATCACGGCTTTCGTTTGTGGGCCACCCCATACTAGATTATCAGGTGCTAAAGATCCACATGGATTCAACTTTTGCATAGATAGTCTATAGCTTTGCTGATTTACTCTCTATCTGGGGTGGAGATGCTCCGATTCAAATCGAAAACGAGCCTGAAAGCTTCTGGCGTTATCAGCTCAGGGACTCTTTTCCCATTAGGAGGCGTTGGTACGGTCTGGACATGTGAGGCTACAGCCAGCAGCTGGTATGACTGCTGGAATTTTTTAATGGTTTGGGAAGACCTCCAGCTCGGCATCATGTGGCTGGCCATCGACTTCCCCATATAATACAATCTCAACGCAGTGATTAATTGACGGGCTGGGATTCCAGGTATCGAACAAGGAGAAATGACTACACCACCAATTGTCGATGACATGGTAGGAAAATAATTAATTCAAAGTTTCGATTTTGCGAATTGCGATGCTTAGATGTGCTCGTGTGAGAATGTGACTTGGCTATATAATATAGATAATTGCTATTTGAAGTACAACGAATGCTTAAATGTTCATATTGTGACAAAAAACATCAAATTACATTACATTACATTACATTACATTACATGTTAAAGTCTACTTGACACCGCGAGGGTGTATGAGACTCTGTGCTTTAAACAAAAAGAAAAAGCACCCACAAAGCAAAAAACCCCATTACATCAGGGGTGACCGATTTTGTGCTATAATTACACATTTTTGCCTGGTCTTTACGTACTTTGTACCGCACTTTACTCTACTTGTATGTGGCCAAAACATGATTTCCTTAGTGCTACATGTCATATAATTTCAAGGAGTTTCCGAATATGCAATAAAATTTACACTTGGAGAACATTTTGGCAAAACCTTATTTTTGTCCTTGTCAAGGTTTGTTTTTGTACTTTGTACCGCAATTTACGATGCTTATATGTAGTCAAAACTTGATTAAAAAACCGGGGGTCTTAGAATTTCAAGGAGAATCCAAATATTCAATACAAATGAGGTTTGGAGAATTGTGGAGAAAGTTTTTTTTGTGTGGACACATTTTACTAGGACACAAATCCCAAGCGATAATCCCTTCAAACACAAAATCCAAAAACTACGTTTGAACCCGCGATTCGAATGTTCGGCTGGATAGAATGCCTCTGCACCTGTCAACGCGTTCGACCAACTAGGGTCAACGTGTTCCGGGGTAGAGTGGGGTAACTAGGGTAGAGTGGGGTAACTAGGGTAGAGTGGGGTAACTAGGGTAGAGTGGGGTAGCTAGGGTAGAGTGGGGTAACTAGGGTAGAGTGGGCTAACTTGGGTAGAGTGGGCTAACATGGTCCTGGAAGCATGGGGCAAAGACACGGTAGGTAATGACACAGTTGTTACACAGTGTTGAGATAAAGGCATTGACGAATATGCCAGAAGAAATAGCAATAGGAGACGGCGGCCTTAGGGCCACCGGTGCTACAATCAAAGCGCCCTAGCTGGCAGATGGCATCAGTCTGCTAGCTGGCCACTGGTCCAGAGTCGTAGACCTGGCCGGGTGTAACTTTGCCGGAGGTAGGTATGGTACGACCAGAAAGGCGTACCATAACACAAGCAGTCATAATATGCAAGGCTAATGAGTACTTCAAGAAGTATAGCCAGAAGGCCAACTTGGATGATCAGGCAGCACTCACCAAACCCCGCTTGTGTGCCCTCACTAACCCGCCGCCATATGGAAGTACGGAATGGAGTCCCACAACAAAAGCACAGTGGTTTGGCCCAAGAACCTTCAATTGTGGCTTACGAGGTGGCACACATGGCAGTTGTGATGAGGAAGTTGAAACCTCGACAGCCTCGACTATAATTTCTTGTCTGTTGTGCATGTTGGGGACCAGAGCAAGTTGAATGCCTGACAGGGGGCTAACCAACCTAACAATAGCTTCTTGTTGTGTACTCAGAGCAGAGCAATTTATGGACCCATACAGGCCCATGCAATGATTCGAGACATAGCTTCTATTTTGGCTACAAGCATCAGCTTCAAGTCAGCTCCCCTGGCTGACTATTCAGCCCAAACTAAAGCACGCTAGTGCATCTTGAAGCTGGCATGATAATGGTGGGCGCAGGTGGGCGTTACATTTATACCTTTTGGTGGGTTTCATGCAGGGTAATTCAATGCGCGCGCTTTTGCGCTTTTGAGCGCTGACTTTTTGACCCCCTGTGCGCTGTAAGCGCAGTTTTTTGCAACCCCTTGTGGGCGCTGCAAGCAATTTTTGCGCTTTTTGCACTACAAAGCGCAGTTTTTGTTGTTGTCAAGTGCGCTAAAGCGCTGGCCAATTTGGCCATTTGAAGTACCCTGGTTTCATGTAGCAAGCCCATGCAGCTTTCAGGCCAATACCAGGCAAGTCAGTTAAACCCTGTATACAGGATGTTAAAGGAAGGCAACGAACTTTAAGGAAGCTATAATATTGAGTTACCGGTATCTAGGATATATACCGGATGCTAGGGTGCATATTGGATTAATTTGATATCGTGTTCAGGTCGTCTTTAAAAACAATCCACAACATTCTCTGAGGTTTTAAAAATGCAGGGTACTACCGCACAGGAGATGATTTGTCGCAACATGGGCTAGGTGTTATCTAAATTTGGTCACCCCCCCGCCCCCTTTTCGACTCTTCCAACTTTTCAGGAGGGATCGTCAATTTATAAGCCTGCCAGGGCTGTAACCGCACTAACGCAGCAGGTGAGCTCGAGCTGTTATTTTTGGCGGAGCCCCTTCTTCAAGATGCGGGAGCCCCGGGGAGCCCCCAGGGTTGCCCATTTGTCCGTCCGACCGACCGACCGACCATCTGACCGAGAAGAAGCCTGACTCGCCAGCCAACGGTCTCGTAACTAACTGCCACCTGTCGCTCCGTCAATTTTTAGCCTCGCATGCGACGCTGCATAGAACTTGTTTTGAACTTTGTCGGTGTGTGGTCGTCGGCTCGTCGCGTGCCCAGTGGCCACGTGGCTCTTGCCGAGTGGCCAGTTGGCTGGCCAGTTGGCCACCTCACCAACTTGCTGGTGAATGTACGCGATGCCTTTGTACTGTTCACACATTAAAAATCGTGGCGCTCGATGCCCAGGTGTGGCACTTGGGAAGGTGGATACATTAAACATAGTGGCGCCCGATGCCCAGTTGTGGCATTTGGGAACCTGGAAACATAACCCACACCTGGGGGCGCGATGGACCAAAACGGGCATACACATGATATATCGTGGTTAAAAATATCGCTGGGTACCAGATATGTTTCGTGTGTCAACCTCCCGGTCCGATTGAAGTTCGTCCGATAAAGTTGATACAAGGTTGGAACTCATGACCTCCCCTACGCGCACGCGTGGGCCCAAGGGAATATCGTACAACAACCCAGCCTTCGACCTGTCACAGCTTGAAAGAGTCACCACTCGACCTCTCACAGCCTGGTTATATAAGGTTAAGGTTACGGACTCATGGACTGTCGCGACAAGTTCGATGCAGCGTCGCAGCAGCGTCGCCTGCGACGCTAAAAATTGGCGGAGAGTGATCGCGACGGAGCTACAGGTGGCAAGGGAAGCGAGTTAGTTACGAGACCGTTGGCTGACGTGTCGGGCTTCATCGCGGCCAGACGGATGGATGGATGGATGGATAGATGGAAGGATGGATGAATGGATGTATGTATGGATGTATGTATGGATGTATGGATGGACGAGCGGACAAGTGGGCAATACACAGGCCCGCTGCCTGTGTTCGGCCTGGATACTTACGCGAAATCGTGCCATCCAGAAGGGGGGGCTCCGCCAAAAACTGTAGTGCAGCACGGTGCAGCACCCACGTATACGAGTAAACTGTAGTGCAATCAGACTCGTAATCAGACTCGTAATACCCGCGGGTATACCCGGTTATAGCCAGCGTCCGGTCCGCGGTTCCGTAAAAAAATGTAAACGCCTAAAAAAATGAGAATCCGGTCGAAGGTTGGTTGGTATCCGGTTGGCTGAACATTGGCGTTGGCGGGAGATGCCAGACAGGATTCGCTGTCTCGCACCCACGATAGGTGCACCACGTCTGAGCCTAAAAAATAGCAGCATTGAAAGGCATCCGCATATAACAGCTACTTCGTCCTGCCACTTTACTCTCCCTTCGTGCTTCGTATGAGTGCTAGAAGCATGCGATATGGCTTCACGCGCGCTCCTTCTTTCCTGATTTGCTAGCTATGTCCGAGGCTTGTACCTGCGTTCCGAAATTCTGTTGCCTATCTATTCGAAAATATCCCCTCAGGGTTGCGGGTATCTCTCCGAATCAGCACCCTGTAAAGCTTCGCATTTTGGAACTGGGTTGGGCTCTGCTGACAGAGTTGATTCGGGGCCTTCGCTGCTCCTTGCGCAACTTGTGCAATGCTTATGCCTCGGTACTTGGCTCCTTGTCTCAAGCACCGTGAATCCAGCTTCAGAGCGCCGGCGTGATTAATTAACTCGGTTGCGAAGCGCAATGATGCGCTTCCTGCCAGGATTGCTCGGGTGCTTCGCATCCCCTGCTTCGAGCAGTGGGAACGAGGTGGCTGAGCAAGGGCAAAAGGTGAGCAACGACAAGCAAGGTGCAGAACACAGTATTTGTGTAGCAGCTTCATCCAGGCTCCAGACCCAGCAGCCCCTGCACCCGAGTTACTGCTCGAATAATTCTGGAGGTGACGCAGCACGTTCCTTACCTTGGTGTCCGTATCACAGCAGGGCAGTATAGCAGTTAGAGCAATTGGGGAGATTAAAGGAGGGGGTGACCAGCAATATGTTATTGAGAGAAAACCAGGGGGGTCACCAGAGTTAGGTCACTCTAGTTGTCACTGATTTAGTTGAAAGAAAAACTTATCAGGGGGGTTAGGCATTCGAGCTGTGCAGCAGTTTGCATGTGAGGCCCCTGCACCTTAGCTGCTTTGTTACAGTGCTCAAGATATTTATTGGAGAGGATTATTCCATGTTTTTCAGCCAGCTCTGGGCTGCTCACCGTCTTCCAATTCTGAGCCCCCCCGTGCGACACCCACGAAGAATAGGAAGCATACTAAGCAGAATCAACATTCAAGAGATGTATACAAACAGGGGTGGGGTGGAGTGGGGTGGAGGGAGGGTCAGAGGCAGTACAGGGGAAAGGGTGGGTCTTTTGTGTGTGTGTGTGGTGTGTGTGTTTCCGTGTTGTGTATGTGTGCTTGTATCCTTTCTATGTGTGGGTCAATGTAGCCGTGCTATGTGTAGGTCGTTTGTGTGTGTGTGCATGTATCCTTTGTATGTGTGTATGGGTAGCCATGCCATGTTTTTTTTGTGTGTGTGTGTGGTGTGTGTGGTGTGTGTATGTGTGATTGTATCCTTTCTATGTGTGGGTCAATGTAGGCATGCTATGTGTAGATCGTTTGTGTGTGTGTGTGTGAATGTATCGTTTGTATGTGTGTATGGGTAGCCATGCTATGTGTGGTTTTTTGTTTGAGTGTGTTGTGTATGTGTTGTGTATGTGTGATTGTATTCTTTTTATGTGTGGGTCAATGTAGGCATGCTATGTGTAGATCGTTTGTGTGTGTGTGTGTGTGTGTGTGTGTGAATGTATTGTTTGTATGTGTGTATGGGTAGCCATGCTATGTGTGGTTTTTTGTTTGTGTGTGGTGTGTGCGTGTTGTGTATGTGTGATTGTATCCTTTCTATGTGTGGGTCAATGTAGCCATGCTATGGGTGAATCTATTTTTGTGTGTGTGTGTGTGTACGTGTTGTGTGTGTGTGGTGTGTGTTTTCGTGTTTTCGTGTGTGTGGATGTAGTTATGCTATATGTGAGTCTTATGTATGTGTGTATGCGTTCGTATTGTGTGTGTGTTTTCGTGTTGTTTGTTTGTGTAAATGTAGCCATGCTATGTGTGAGTCTTGTGTGTGTGTGTACATGTTGTGTGTGTGTGGTGTGTGTTTTCGTGTTGTGTGTATGTGTGAATGTAGCCATGCTATGTGTGAGTCTTATGTGTGTGTACGTGTTGTGTGTGTGTGGTGTGTGTGCGGATGTAGTTATGCTATGTGTGAGTCTTGTGTGTGTGTATGTGTTGTGTGTGTGTTGTGTGTGTTTTGTGTTGTGTGTGTGTGGATGCAGTTATGCTATGTGTGAGTTGTGCGTGTGTGTGTACATGTTGTGTGTGTATGGTGTGTGTTTTTGTGTTGTGTGTGTGTGGATGTGGTTATGCTACATGTGAGTCTTTTGTGTGTGTGTGCGGTGTGTGCGTGTTTTTGTGTTGTGTGTGTATGTATGTATCCTTTCTATGTGTGGGTATTTTGTGTGTGTGTGTTTCCTGGCGTGTGTGTGTGTGTGGTGTGTGTTTTCGTGTTTTGTGTGTGAATGTATCCATTCTATGTGTGGGTCTTTTGTGTGTTTGTGTGTGTGTGTGTGTGTTGTGTTTTTGTGTTGTGTGGGTGTGATTGTATCCTTTCTTTGTGTGTGAATGTGGCCATGCTATGTGAGGTTCTTGTGTGTGTGTGCAGTTTGCGTTTTTCTTTCTTTCGTTTTGTGTGTATGTGTGAATGCAGCCGTGCTATGTGTGGGTCTGTTGTTTGTGTGTGTGGTGTGTGTGTTTCCGTGTTGTGTATGTGGGAATGTATCCAGTCCATGTGTGGGTCTGGTGTGTGTGTGTGCAGTTTGTGGTGTGTGTGTGTGGTGTGTGTGTTTCCGTGTTGTGTATGTGGGAATGTATCCAGTCCATGTGTGGGTCTGGTGTGTGTGTGTGCAGTTTGCGGTGTGTGTGTGTTTTTGTGTTGTGTGTGTGTGAATGTAGCCATGCTATGTGTGATTGTTATTTGTGCATGAGTGTGTTTATGTCTCCAGGCATATTTTGTGTGGTAGCAACTCATGCGTGTGTGAAAGTAGCCATGCCATATGTGTTTTATGTTTGCGTGTTTTCGTGTTTTGTGCGTGTGTTTGTGTTGTGTGTGTGTTTTCTTGTTTTTTGTGTGTTTTCGTGTGGAGTGGGTCTTTTGTGTTTGTGTGTTTGTGTTGTGTGTGTTGCCGTGTTGTGTGCGTGTCTTATGTTGTATGTGCGTGTGTCTGTGTGGGTTTATATGTGTTTGTGTGTGTATGTGTAGGTGTATGCGCGTTGTGTGTGTGTAATAGTGTTTATATGTGTATGTTGTATATGTGCGTTGTAGGTGTGTGATTGTCTGTGGGTATGCGTTGTATGTGCGTGTATGTGTGTGATTGTCTATGTGTGCACGTGTACGTGTTTCTGTTTCTGTGTGATTTTCTGTTTGTGTGAGTTGTATGTGTGTGTATGTGTGTGATCGTCTGAGGGTCTGTTGTCTGTGTGTCTGTGTGTGTACGTGTGTGTGTGTGTGCTTCATAGGTGTGCGATTGTCCGCGTGCATGTTGTATACGTGTATGTGTGTGTACGTGTCTGTGTGTCTGTGTGTGTACGTGTCTGTGTGTGATTGTCTGTGTGTGTGCTTCGTAGGTGTGCGATTGTCCGCGTGCATGTTGCATGCGTGTATGTGTGTGTACGTGTGCATGCGTGTGATTGTCTGTGTGTGTGCTTCGTAGGTGTGTGATTGCCCGCGTGCATGTTGTATGCGTGTATGTGTGCACGTGTGCATGTGTATGATTGTCTGTGTGTGCATTGTATATGTGTGTATGTGTGTTTACGTGTGTCTGTTTGTGATTGTCCGCATGCGTGAGTGTGGGTGTGTGTGTGTGTGCGGTGTAGGGGTGTGTGTGTCTGTTTGTAGGTGTGTTTGTGTAGTAGCACATGGTTGCCGCCTTCCACTGCCTGCCATCATGCACTATCCCCACCAACTACAACTGGATTGTATTTCCCCCCCCCCCCCCCCCCCCTCCCCCCCGCCAACCTGACCATTCCCAACCAACTATAACTGTATTGTACTGCTTGTGCAGGTCGAAAGTCCTGTCCAGACAGGCGATGCCAAATACCATCTCCAACCAACTCTAACTGTATTGTACTTGAACTTGAACTTGGTTACATAGCTTCAGCCAGCAATTTGGCTGCTCGCCATCTTCGGCAGTTAAAAATTGTAACTGTATTGTACTGCTTGTGCAGGTCGAAAGTCCTGCCCAGACAAGCGATGCCAAAGATGCTGACTGCTTCCTTCAGGTATGCTGTTTAATCTTATTTTCTGTTATCAATTACATGGTATATCAGCATCACGTAAACTCACCCTCACGCACACAAACGCACGAAACAGCCACACACACACACACACACTGATAAACCCACTCACACAAACAAAAGAAAAATAGACACGCACAAACACACTCAAGCACATAAAAGTTATGCACACATACACACGCGCACACACACACACACACACACACACACACACACACCACACACACACACAAACACACGAGAAAAACAAACAAACACATCCACACACACACACATACACATTCGCGCGCACACACACACACACACACACACACACACACACACACATCCAGACACTCAAACACGCCGGCACACCCACCACATTGTGCATGGGAGTGTGCATGTGTCATGGGGAGTGGGCAAATGTCATGTGGCATGGGAGTGTTAGTTTGCATGTGAGTGAGTATGTGCATGGGAGTGTTATTGCATGTGAGTGAGTAAATGTGCATGAGAGTGTGCCATGTGCATGGGAATGTGATATGTGCATGGAGTGTATTGCATGTGAGTAATGTGCATGGAGTGTGCATGTGCATTGGAGTGTGTATGTGCAGGGGAGTGTTATTTGCATGTGAGTGAGTTGTGCATGGGAGTGTGTAGGTGCA
Organism: Chlamydomonas sp. ICE-L; assembly: GCA_013435795.1. Classification (NCBI taxonomy): domain Eukaryota; kingdom Viridiplantae; phylum Chlorophyta; class Chlorophyceae; order Chlamydomonadales; family Chlamydomonadaceae; genus Chlamydomonas; species Chlamydomonas sp. ICE-L. The sequence goes on along the minus strand of JACBWV010000730.1, from coordinate 352,243 downwards.
TGGGAGTGTATTTGCATGTGAGTGAGTAATGTGCATGGGAGTGTGTTATGTGCATGGGAGTGGTACTTGCAATGTGAGTGAGTATGTGTCATGGGAGTGTGTCATGTGCATGGGAGTGTGTATGTGCATGGGAGTGTGTTATGTGCATGGGAGTGGTGTATGTGCATGGGAGCTGTTATGTGTGCATGGGAGTGTGTATGTGCATGGGAGTGTGTATAGTGCATGGGAGTGGTGTATGTGCAATAGGGAGTGTAAATTTGCATGTGAGTTGTAGTATGTGCATGGGAGTGGGTAATATTGCATGGGAGTAGGTATTGCATGGGATTGAGTATGTGCATGGTTAGTGTGTCTTGGCATGGGAGTGTATGTGCATGTGAGTGTTATGTGCATGGGAGTGTTGGTATGTGCATGGGAGGTATTTGGCACTTTGGAGTGAGTGGTTGCATTGGAGGGTGTATCGTGCATGGGAGTGTATTTGCATGTGAGTGAGTATGTGCATGGGAGTGTGTATGTGCATGGGAGTGTGTATGTGCATGGGAGTGTATTTGCATGTGAGTGAGTATGTGCATGGGAGTGTGTATGTGCATGGGAGTGTATTTGCATGTGAGTGAGTATGTGCATGGGAGTGTGTATGTGCATGGGAGTGTGTATGTGCATGGGAGTGTTATGGGTGCATGGAGTGTGTATGTGCAATGGGAGTGTGTATGTGCATGTGAGTGCGTATGTGCATGGATTGTGGGTATGTGCATGGGAGTGTATTTGCATGTGATGAGTAATGTTGCATGGGAGTGTGTAATGTGCATGGGAGTGTATTTGCATGTGAGTGAGTATGTGCATGGGAGTGTGTATGTGCATGGGAGTGTGTATGTGCGTGGGAGTGTGTGTGCATGAGCATGGGGGGCTTATTTGCATATGAGTGTGTATGTACCTGGAAGTGTGCATGCGCATGGGAGTGTGTGTGTACATTGGGGTGTGTATGTGCACGAGGGTTTGTGTGCATCGGAGTGTATATGCATATGAATGTGAATGTGTATGTGAGTGCGTGTGCTTGTGAGTGTATCTGTGTTTATGTGTGTGTGCATGGGCATGGGCATGGGAGTGTGTGTGTGCATGGGAGTGCATGTGCATGGGAGGGTGAATGTCCATGTGCATGGGGGTGTGTATGTGCATGGGAGTGTGTATGTGCATGGGAGAGTGTGTGTGCATGGGAGTGTGTGTGCACGGGAGTGTGTATATGCATAGGAATGTGAATGTGAATGTGAGTGTGTGCATGGGATTGTATGTTTGTGCATGTGCATGGGAGTGTGTATGTGCATGGGAGTGTGTGCGCATGGGAGTGTGTGTTTGCATGGTAGTTTGTATGTCCATGTGCATGTGATTGTGACTGGTGTGCATGGGAGTGTATGTTTACATGGGAGTGTATGTGCATGGGAGTGTGTGCGCATGGGAGTGTGTGTTTGCATGGTAGTTTGTATGTCCATGTGCATGTGAGTGTGTATGTGCATGGGAGTGTGTATGTGCATGGGAGTGTATGTGCATGGGAGTGTGTATTTGCATGGGAGTGTGCATGTCCATGTGCATGGGAGTGTGTATGGGCATGGGAGTGTGTATTTGCATGGGAGTGTGTATTTGCATGGGAGTGTGCATGTCCATGTGCATGGGAGTGTGTATGGGCATGGGAGTGTGTATTTGCATATGGGACAGTGTGGGGGGGTTTTTTTTTTGTCATGTCCATAGTGACAAATGGGCGTGTGTAATGTTGCATGAGATGTGCATGTCCATGTGCATGGGAGTGTGTATGGGCATGGGAGTGTGTATTTGCATGGGAGTGTGCATGTCCATGTGCATGAGAGTGTGCATGTCCATGTGCATGGGAGTGTGTATTTGCATGAGAGTGTGCATGTCCATGTGCATGGGAGTGTGTATTTGCATGAGAGTGTGCATGTCCATGTGCATGGGAGTGTGTATTTGCATGGGAGTGTGCATGTCGCATGGCATGTGAGTGTAGATGGGCATGGAGCTGTATGGGTCCTATCTTGGGGCTAGTGTTATGTGCATGGGAGGTGTGGATTAGTTTGCAATGGGAGTGGTGTATGGGCTGGGAAGTTGTTGGTATTTGCATGGGAGTGTGCATGTCCATGTGCATGGGAGTGTGTATTTGCATGAGAGTGTGCATGTCCATGTGCATGGGAGTGTGTATGTGCATGGGAGTGTGTATGTTGCCTGGAGGGTATGTGCCATGGAGTGTGTATTTGCATGGGAGTGTGCATGGGAGTGTGTATTTGCATGAGAGTGTGCATGTCCATGTGCATGGGAGTGTGTATGGGCATGGGAGTGTGTATTTGCATGGGAGTGTGCATGTCCATGTGCATGGGAGTGTGTATTTGCATGAGAGTGTGCATGTCCATGTGCATGGGAGTGCGTATGGGCATGGGCATGGTTATTGGAGTGGGCATGGGTATGGGAGTGCTCATGGGCATGGGGGTCTGTATTTGCATGGGAGTGTGCATGGGTATAGGCATGGGTATGGGAGTGTGTATGGGCATGAACATGGGCATGGGGGATGGGCATGTGAGTCCGTGTGGGCATGTGCACGTGCTACTCCCCCCCCCCCCCCCCCCCCCCCCCCTTGCCCTCTAGGTGGTATCCATGCTGGAAGGCTTTCAATCTTGTGGCCAATTCATCCCCCCTTCTCCCCCCTGCACCCTGCACCCTGCCCCCTAGGTTGTGTCCATGCTGGATGGCGGTCAAGGCTTTCAATCTTGTGGCCACCTACCCCCCCCTTCTCCCCCTGCCCCCTGCCCCCTAGGTTGTGTCCATGCTGGATGGCGGTCAAGGCTTTCAATCTTGTGGCCACCTCACCCCCCCTTCTCCCCCTGCCCCCTGCCCCCTAGGTTGTGTCCATGCTGGATGGCGGTCAAGGCTTTCAATCTTGTGGCCACCTCACCCCCCCTTCTCCCCCCCTGCACCCTGCCCCCTAGGTTGTGTCCATGCTGGATGGCGGTCAGGCTTTCAATCTTGTGGCCACCTCACCCCCCCTTCTCCCCCCTGCCCCCTGCCCCCTAGGTTGTGTCCATGCTGGATGGCGGTCAAGGCTTTCAATCTTGTGGCCACCTCACCCCCCCTTCTCCCCCCTGCACCCTGCCCCCTAGGTTGTGTCCATGCTGGATGGCGGTCAAGGCTTTCAATCTTGTGGCCACCTCACCCCCCCTTCTCCCCCCTGCCCCCTGCCCCCTAGGTTGTGTCCATGCTGGATGGCGATCAAGGCTTTCAATCTTGTGGCCACCTCAGCTATTCCTGCTCAGGCTCAGACCAAGACCTGTGGGCGTGTGGATCAAAGGACCTCAAGCTTCTTGTCCGCGCCATCACCCCCGACCGGCTGGCTACCCTGGACCCGTATTCTCGTGATGAGCTGTCGTCCAGGCTGGTCATGCTCCGGACAGAGGCAGGCCAGGGTCCGTTGACAGCTCAGAGTGCCAGTCCAGATGAGATGGGGTCAGTTGACGTCAGCATGGCGGTGGCCGATGCTGTCCAGTGGTACCGGGCGTCCAAGGTCCCCCCCCGCAAGTCAGGTAGTACGGGCGAGATTGTGAACCAGAGTGCATTGCCGTCAGGTGTCTTGGCCCCGATGGGGGCCCACCCCACCCCACCCTGGCTGTTCCTGGAAATGCTGCCCGAGGGAGGCTCAGTCTCACACAAGTCACCCTTGGGCAAGGACCCCTCCGCCGATGCCAGTGTAATGCGTGAGCTGATGGAAGCCAACCCCGACTGCATGCAGCACCTTTGGAGAGTCGTGGAGGCTCTACTCTTGAATGGCCGGAGCAACACGGGCGGTGGCACTCATGGTGGTGGTGGTCGTGGTGCCACCTCCCCCTTGAAAACCTCCACTAGCGGTACTGTGCGGGGAGGTACCCACAGCGGGAGGGTATCCCACCGGGCCTCTGCCTCGGGCGCAGCCCCCCTCGACCTCTGGTCCCAAGCTATCTCGCTCTCTAGCCCCAGCAGCATAGAATCCAGCACCTCCCACTCCCACCGCAAACACCCGCTGGTCAAGAACCACTACACCGCAATGCAAGCTAGCTCCTGTTACCTACTGAACACCACCAACGGGCTGATGGAACCGTCTCTGGTCCTGTCGTTCCATTCAGGCGCCAGTCTACCTGCAATAGACCAGGCGGCGCTCAATACCGGCCGTACCCATCATAGTGTCCGCCCGATGCCCTCACTCAGCGATCCAACTCCAACCCAACCTGCCGACCACCAGGAGTTCAAGGATGAACCCTCTATTATGAGGGGCGGACCACCGTGCAAGTTTATGCTGAGCGCTTCCAACAAGGTAGGGCCAACACAACACATCAAAACACACAAAACATACACAACACATCACATCACACACAAAAACACGACACGTCACATCACACACACACACGCACGCACACAGCACAAAAACACACTCACACACACACAGCACATAACACACACAACACAAAACACACACACTCACACACTCACACACACAACACAAATCACGAAGGGCGGACCACCATGGAAGTTCATGCTAAGAGCTTACAACAAAACACAGCACACCACCACCCAACCCAACCCAAGACAATACATCACACACACACACACAACACAACACATCGCGCATCACACACAACACAACACAACACACACACACACACACGACACAACACAAACAAACAACATCCCTCCCTCTCCTCCCCCCTCCACCCCTCCCTCCCACCCCTCCCTCTCCCCCCTCCCTCTCCTCCCCCCTCCACCCCTCCCTCTCACCCCCTCCCTCTCACCCCTCATCTCGCCCCCCCCTCCACCCCTCCCTCTCACCCCCCCTGTCACCCTTCCCTCTCATCCCTTCCTCTCGCCCCTCCTCTCACCCCTCCCTAATTCACCACCCCCCCTCCACCCTCCCTATCACACCCCCCCTCCACCCCTCCCTCTCACCCCCCCTCTCACCCCCCCTCCACCCCCCCTCCACCACTCCCTATCACCCCCCCCTCCACCCCTCCCTCTCATCCCCTCTCACCCCCCCTCCACCCCCCCTCCACCTCTCCCTCTCACCCCCCTCACACCTTTCCTCTCACACCCCTCCCCTCTCGCCCCTCCCTCTCACCCACCCCTCCCCACCCCTCCCTCCACCCCTCCCTCTCTCCCCCATCCAACCTCCTTCCCTCTCACCCCAGAATATTGCGGTTCGAGGATTAGCCATCTTAGACTCTGTCCCAGTCATGACCACATGTAGGATGGTTAAATGGCAGCCACTTCACCACCCTACCCACTCACCTGTCCACCAACCAACCCTCTCCCCTCCCCCCCCCCCCCCCCCCCCCCCCCCCCCCCCCCCCTCCTCCCTCTCACCCCAGAATATCGCGGTTCGAGGACTAGCCATTTTAGACTCTGCCCCAGTCATGACCACATGTATGGCATTAAATGGTAGCCAGCTCATCACCCTACCCACTCACCTGCCCACCAACCAACCCTCTCACCCTCCACCCCCCGTCCCTCTCCCTCCACCCCTCCCTCTCACCCCAGAATATCTCGGTTCGAGGACTAGCCATCTTAGACTCTGCCCCAGTCATGACCACATGAAGGATGGTTAAATGGCAGCCACTTCACCACCCCTACCACTCACCTGTCCATCAACCAACCCTCTCACCCTCCCCTCCCCCCCCCCCCCCCCCCCCCCCCCCTCCTCCCTCTCACCCCAGAATATCGCGGTTCGAGGACTAGCCATCTTGGACTCTGTCCCAGTCATGACCACATGTATGACGTTAAATGGTAGCCAGCTCATCTTCCAGAACGAGGAATCCATATTGTATTGGGGCGACATGCAGCTCACACCTCCTGATGGTGAGTCAAAGGTAGTAGGTAGTAGCCAGTAGCTTGTAGCTGAAAGGGGAATTCATCTTGTATTGGGGCGACATGCAGCTCACACCTCCTGATGGTGAGTCATAGGTAGTAGCTAGTAGCTAGTAGCTGAACAAGGAGTCCATCTTGTATTGGGGCGACATGCAGCTCACACCTCCTGATGGTGAGTCATAGGTAGTAGCTAGTAGCTAGTAGCTGAACAGGGAGTCCATATTGTATTGGGGCGACATGCAGCTCACACCTCCTGATGGTGAGTCAGATGTAGTAGCTAGTAGCCAGTAGCTTGTAGATGAAAAGGGAATTCATCTTGTAGTGGGGCGACATGCAGCTCACACATCCTGATGGTGAGTCATAGCTAGTAGCTAATAGCTGAACAAGTCGTCCATGTCATGCTGCCTTGATAGGTAGTAGCTAGTAGCTCAACAAGGATTCCATGTCATGCTGCCTTGATAGGTAGTAGCTAGTAGCTAGTAGCTCAACAAGGATTCCATGTCATGCTGCCTTGATAGGTAGTAGCTAGTAGCTAGTAGCTCAACAAGGATTCCATGTCATGCTGCCTTGAAAGGTAGTAGCTAGTAGCTAGGAGCTCAACAAGGATTCCATGTCATGCTGCCTTGATAGGTAGTAGCTAGTAGCTAGTAGCTGAACATGGGTCCATCTCATGCTGCCTTGATAGGTAGAAGCTAGAAGCTGAACAAGGAGTCCATCTCATGCTGCCTTGATATGTAGTAACTAGTAGCTAGTAGCTGAACAATGAGTCCATCCCATACCGCCTTGATAACCAGTCTGTGTTGCTTGAACATGTGCTGGATGAGATTCAGCTGAATTAATGTGCTGGCCTCCTATTGTCCCCCTCCCCCCCCGCCCCACCCCCCCCCCCCCCCCCCCCCGGCTCCCCCCCCCGCCCCCCCCCCGCCCCCCCCCCCCCCCCCGCCCCCCCCTCCCCCCACATACCCCAAGCCCATCACCATCCTCCCCTCCGCGCTCCCCCCCGCCCCTCCCTACCCACTCCACCCCCCCCCGGGACCCCCCCCGTCTCCCACCCCCCCCGCCCCCACCCCCCCCCCCGCCCACCCGCCCCTGCCCACTCCCCCCGCCTCGCCTCCCCCCTCCCCCCCCCGCCCCGGACCCACCTACACTGCCCTTCGCCCGGTCTTTCACCCCTTCTCCTGTCTCCTGTTCAGCAAGCAGCCCTAAGTAGGAGAGTTGCTTGACCAAGTAGCTGGAGTGCAATTGCCCAAGGCATCCGCTAGAAGAATGTGCCTGCTCTAAGTGCCGACCTCCTATGTCTCCCCCCCACCCCACCACCACCACCCACCCCCCCGCCCAACCCCCCACCACACACCCCACCACCCACCCCTCCATCACCCCCCTCCCACCCCCACTCGCACCCCCTCCCCCACCACTCTCCCACTCCCCCCCACACTCTCCCACCCCACAACCCCCCCACCCCCACAACCCACCACCCCACCACAGCCTTCCAAGATGTCAACCTCTCCAGCGCCTGTTCGGCAAGCAGCCCGAGTTGCTTGACCAAGGAATGAGTGCAATTCACCAGGGAATCAGCTAGAAGAATGTGCTCTAAGTGCCGACCTCCTATTGTCTCCCCCCCCCTCCCAACACACACACACACCAGCACCACTCCCATCACACTCCCACCACCACCCCACTCCCACCACCCCACCCCACCCCGGTACCACTACTCCCACCACCACCTTCAACCCCACCACCCCACCCCACCCAACCACCACAGCCTTCCAAGATGTAAACCCTCTCCAGCGCCTGTTCGGCAAGCAGCCCGAGTTGCTTGGCCAAGTAATGAGTGCAATTCAGCAAGGAATCAGCTGGAAGAATGTGCTCAAAGTGCCAGCCTCCTATTGCTTTGACACCTTCGAAGGACAGATGTCTATGAGTAGCCAATCCGGTCACATACAACCTCGCGACAATAGTGGCGGAAGTTACAGGATGATGCCTGCTGAGCTTGGAGGTTTGCAGGTAATGAGGGAGAGGGTGGGGGGAGAGGAGGTGTGTGGGTGTGGTGGGGGTGGGGGTAAGGGTGGGGGGTGGGGGGGGGAGAGAACCAACCACAACCTCGCGTCAATAGTGGCAGAAGTTACAGGATGATGCCTGCTGAGCTTGGGAGGTTTGCAGTTGATGAGGGAGAGGGTGGGGGGAGAGGAGGTTTGTTGGGTGTGGTGTTGGGTAGAGGTTGGGTTGCAGGAGGGATCTGAGGGGGTTGTTATGCTGGTGGGAGGGAATGGAGTGAAAGAGGGTGGATTGTGTGTGTGGGGGGGGGAAGTGGTTGGGAGGACCAACCAGCAACCACAAAACGGCAATGTAGGGTAC
>JACBWV010000730.1:309698-338508 GCA_013435795.1 Chlamydomonas sp. ICE-L | reverse complement strand
ACCAATCACTGGCTCATTCCCATACCAATCACATCTCATCATGTCCAGCCCATACCAATCACATGCTGCAGTCCATCGCCACATACCTATCAAAGCTCAGCCAGTCAGCCCATACCCATCACGCTCAGTCCTGTCAGCCCATACCAACCACATGCTCGCCAGTCCAGCCAAACCAAGCTATGCTCAGCCATCACCCATACAATCAGCTGCTCAGTCCATTCAGGCCCATATTAAATCACATACTCACCCCTACCACAGCTGCTCAGCCAATCAGCCCATACCAATCACATGCTCAGCCAGTCAGCCCATACCAATCACATGCTCAGCCCAACCAATCACATGCTCAGCCAGTCAGCTCATACCAATCACATGCTCAGCCCATACCAATCACATGCTCAGCCAGTCAGCCCATACCAATCACATGCTCAGCCAACCCGAATCCAAGTCTCAGCCAGTCAGTACCATACAATCACATACTCACCCATACCAATCACAGAAAAATGCTCACAGTCAGGCCGATACCAATCAGCATGCTCAGCCATACCAATCACAGGCTCAACCATCACCCCTACCAATCACATGCTCAGCCCATACCAATCACATGCTCAGCCAGTCAGCCCATACCAACACATGCTGCGGCCCAGTCAGCTATCCAATCACATGCTCAGCCTAATACCAATCACATGCTCAGCATTTCATCCCATACCGAATCACATGCTTCAGCCCAGTCAAGCCCTACCAATCACAATGCTCAGCCGTTCATCACCATACCAATCACCACTGCTCACCTGTCAGCCGCATACCAACCACAGCTCAGCCAGTCACCCTACCACTACATTCTCGCCATCAGCCACATACCGGAATCACATGCCTCCGCCAGTCGCCCTACCAATCACATACTCAGCCATTCACCACATACGAATCACATGCTCAGCCCATTCCAATCACATGCTCAGCACGTCACCCCTACCAAGCACAATGCTCAGCCAGTCAGCCCATACCAAATCACATGCTCAGCCAGTCCCAGCCCATACCATCACATTCTCCGACCCATACCAATCACATGCTCCGCCAGTCGCCCATACACTCACATGCTCGTCCCATACCAATTACATTGCTCGCCAGTCAGCCCATACCAACACATTCTCGAGCCAGTCAGCCCATACCAATCATCTGCTCAGACAGTCACCCATAACAATTCAACATTCTCAGGGGCAGTCAGCCCATACCAAATCACATGCTCAGCCTATACCAATAACAAGTCTCAGCCAGTCATCCCATACTCAACCACATGCTCTAGGCCGTCAGCCCATACCAATCACATGTACTGCAGACCAGGCAGCCATACCAATCACATGCTCAGCCAGTCAGCCGCATACCAATCACATGCTCAGCCCATACCAGATCACATGCATCAGCCAGTACAGCCCATACCAATCACTGCTCAGCCAGTCAGACCCATCCAATCACATGTCTCAACCAGTCAGCCAATACCAATCTAATGCTCACCCTCCGAAGCACAGTGCTCAGCCAGTCAGCCCCATACAAATCAACTGCTCACAAGTCATCCATACCAAATCACATCTCAGACGCTATACCCAAATCAGCATTCTCACAGTCAGCCCATACCAATCAACATGCTCACCAGTCCAGCCCTACCATCGACGATGCTTGCATCCAGTGAGCCTACCAATCACATTCTCAGCCCAGATCAGCCCATACCACATGCTCAACCAGTCAGCCCATACCAATCAGCAGGCTCACCCAGTCAGCCCATACCATCACAATGCTCAGCCAGTCAGCCTAAAATCTACAATCACATGCTCAGGCCATCCCAGTCGGGGGCCCATACCAAAAATCAACAGGCTCCGCCCTACAATGCAGCATGCGTCAGCCGTACAGCCCATACCAATCGACTGCGTCAGCCCATACCAGCAATGTCATCCCATACCAATCACATCTCAGCCGAGTCCAGCCAACCACAAAAAAAACAAAAAAAAAAAAAGTTTTTATAATTATTTAAAATTAATTAAAAAAACCAATCACAATGCTCTACCCCAGTCAAGCCATACCATACACATGCTCAGCAGTCATCCCCATACCAATCACATGCTCAGCCATACCAATCCATGCTCAGCTCATACCAATCAACCATGCTCATGCCATACCAATCCCATGCTCATCAGTCACCCTCCAATACACATGCTCAGCCAGTCACCCATACCCATCACATCTGGCAGCCAGTCAGCACAAACCAATCACATGCTACAGCCAATCAGCCATCCAAATCACAATCTACAGACCAGTCAGCCATATACACACCTCAAATTAGTCAAAACAAAACCAACGGCGCCCAATCCCAACCAATCACCTGCGCAGCCATTCATCGCTCATCCCGCATCACCTGCTCAGCCCATACAATCACATGCTCACAGCCAAGTCAGCCCGGGTACCATCACATGCTCAGCATACCATATCAAGCATGCTCAGCATTAAGCCCATACCAATCACATCTCAGCCCATACCATCACATGCTCAATCCCATTCAGCCCATACAATCACATGCCAGCCCATACCAATCACATGCTCAGCCAGTCAGCCCATACAAATCACATACTCAGCCCATACCAATACCATGCTCATCACAGTCACCCATACAAACTCACCTGCTCAGCCGTCAGCTATACTACAATCACATGCTCAACCCATACCAATCACATGCTCAGCATGTCAGCCCATACCAATCACATGCTCAGACCAGTCAGCCTTACCAAATCAATGCTCAGCCAGTCAGCCCATACAATCACAGCTCAGGCCTGTCAGCCCATACAACCACATGCTCAGCCCGTCAGCCCATACCAAACATGCTAGCCAGTCAGCCCATACATCACATGCGTCAGCCAGTCAGCCCATCCATCACATACTCAGCCAGTCGAGCCCTACCACTCACATGCTCAGCCCATACCAATCACATGCTCAGCCAGTCAGCCCATACCAACGCACATGCTCAGCCAGTCAGCACCATACCAACTCCTGCTCAGCCGTCCCACCACATACCAATCCATGCTCACGCCATTCAGCCCTACAGTCCATGCTCAAGCCCATAACCAATCACATGCTCAGCCGTCAGCCCATAACAAATCACATGCTCAGCCCATACATTAACTGACTCACCCGTCAGCCCATACCAACCACATGCTCAGCCAGTCAGGCCCATACCATCAACAATTCTCAGCCAAGTCAGCCCATACCACCTCACATGATCAGCCAGTCAGCCCAATACCAACACTCTCAGACCCGTCAGCCCATACAATCACATCCTCATCCCATACAATCACAGGCTCAGCCAGTCACCTAATTAATACCAAGAATACCAATCACAGCTCAGTCCAGTCACCATACCAATCTCATGCTCGCCACAGCCCATACCAATCACATGCATCAGCACCAGTCAGCCCATTACCATCACATGCCCAGCTCTGCCTAACACATAACGCGCACTGCAACGACATAGCACACAATGAGACGGGTCTCCTGAACCTTCACCTCATTACCTACCACATTTCCTCGCGAGAGAAAAACACACAGGTCGCTGCGCAACGATACCCATATCACTTGTCCTCAGCAGCCAGTCAGCCCTACATCACAGCTAACCCATCACCCATACAATCACATGCTCAGCCCATACCAATCACATGCTCAGCCCTCAGCCCATACCAATCACATGCTCAGCCAGTCAGCCCATACCAATCACATCTCAGCCATCATCCCATCCAACACCTGCTCAGCCAGTCAGCCAATACCAATCAATGCTCAGCCCATACCAATCACATGCTCACCAGTCACCATACCAATCCATGCTCAGCCAGTGCCGTCCCATACCAATCACATGGCTCAGCCTATACCAATCACATGCTCAGCCAGTCACCCATACCATCACATGCTCAGCCGTGTCAGCTCATACCATCACATGCTCACCAGTCAGCCCATATCCACCAATCACATTCTCAGCAGTCAGCCCATACCAATCACCTGCTTCAGCCAGTCCCCCATACCAATCACCTGCCTCACCAGTCAGCCATACCATCCATGCTCAGCCATTCAGCCATACCAATCACAATGCTCGCAGTCAGCCTATACCAATCACATGCTCGCCTACCACTCACTGCTCACATGTCAACCCATACCAATCACATGCTCAGCTCCAGTCAGCCCATACCATCCCATGTCGCAGTCAGCCATACCAAGCACAGCTCAGCCTGTCAGCCCAACCAACCACATGCTCAGCCAGTCCCATACCAATCACATGCTCATCCAGTCAGCCCATACCAATCACATGCTCGCCTGGCAGCCATCTCCCCCCCCCAACCACATGCTCAGCCATCAGCCCATACCAATCACATCTCAGCCATCCGCCCAACCAATCACATGCGCAGGCCAGTCAGCCCATACCAATCCCATACTCAGCCAGTCCAGCCCATACCAAGCACCTGCTCAGCCCATTCCAATCACATGCGCAGCCATCATCCCATACCAAGCACTGCTCAGCCAGTCCGCCCATACCAATCACATGCTAGCCGTCATCCCATACCAATCACCATGCCCAGCCCATACCAATCACATGCTTCATCCAGTCAGCCCATACAATCACATGCTCAGCACCATACATTACATGCCATCAGTCCGCCCATACCAACACATGCTTCTCCAGCAGCCCATACCAATCACATCTCAGACAGTCAGCCCATACCAATCACATGCTCAGGCAGTCAGCCCATACCAATCACATGCTCAGCCTATACCAATCACATGCTCAGCCAGTCATCCCATACCAATCACATGCTAAGCCAGTCAGCCCATACCAATCACATGCTCAGCCAGGCAGCCCATACCAATCACATGCTCAGCCAGTCAGCCCATACCAATCACATGCTCAGCCCATACCAATCACATGCTCAGCCAGTCAGCCCATACCAATCACATGCTCAGCCAGTCAGCCCATACCAATCACATGCTCAGCCAGTCAGCCAATACCAATCTAATGCTCAGCCCATACGAATCACATGCTCAGCCAGTCAGCCCATACAAATCACATGCTCAGCCAGTCAGCCCATACCAATCACATTCTCAGCCTATACCAATCACCCAAATTGGGGGGGGGGGGGCCCCTCAGCCCAGTCAGCCCATACCAATCACAATGCTTCATCCAGTCGCCCATATCCGACCAATCACATGCCAGCCAGTCAGCCCATACCAATCACATCTCAGCCGTCAGCCCATACCACCACATGCTCAGCCAGTCAGCCCATACCAATCACATGCTCAGCCAGTCAGCCCATACCAATCACATGCTCAGCCAGTCAGCCCATACCAATCACATGCTCAGCCAGTCAGCCCATACCAATCACATGCTCAGCCCATACCAATCACATGCTCAGCCAGTCAGCCCATACCAATCACATGCTCAGCCCATACCAATCACATGCTCAGCCCATACCAATCACATGCTCAGCCAGTCAGCCCATACCAATCACATGCTCAGCCAGTCAGCCCATACCAATCACATGCTCAGCCAGTCAGCCCATACCAATCACATGCTCAGCCAGTCATCCCATACCAATCACATGCTCAGCCCATACCAATCACATGCTCAGCTCATACCAATCACATGCTCAGCTCATACCAATCACATGCTCAGCCAGTCAGCCCATACCAATCACATGCTCAGCCAGTCAGCCCATACCAATCACATGCTCAGCCAGTCAGCACAAACCAATCACATGCTCAGCCAATCAGCCCATACCAATCACATGCTCAGCCAGTCAGCCTATACCAATCAAATTCTCAGCCCAACCAATCACATGCTCAGCCAGTCAGCTCATACCAATCACATGCTCAGCCCATACCAATCACATGCTCAGCCAGTCAGCCCATACCAATCACATGCTCAGCCCATACCAATCACATGCTCAGCCAGTCAGCCCATACCAATCACATGCTCAGCCCATACCAATCACATGCTCAGCCAGTCAGCCCATACCAATCACATGCTCAGCCCATACCAATCACATGCTCAGCCAGTCAGCCCATACCAATCACATACTCAGCCCATACCAATCACATGCTCAGCCAGTCAGCCCATACCAATCACATGCTCAGCCAGTCAGCCTATACCAATCACATGCTCAGCCCATACCAATCACATGCTCAGCATGTCAGCCCATACCAATCACATGCTCAGCCAGTCAGCCCATACCAATCACATGCTCAGCCAGTCAGCCCATACCAATCACATGCTCAGCCAGTCAGCCCATACCAATCACATGCTCAGCCTGTCAGCCCATACCAACCACATGCTCAGCCAGTCAGCCCATACCAATCACATGCTCAGCCAGTCAGCCCATACCAATCACATGCTCAGCCAGTCAGCCATACAACACATCTCGCAGTCAGCCCATACCAAGCACATGCTCACCCATCCATCACAGCTCAGGCTCATACCAATCACATGCTCAGTCATACATCACATGCTCAACCAGACAGCCCATACCAATCACATGCTCAGCCAGTCAGCCCCAACCAATCACATGCTCAGCCCATACCAATCACATGCTCAGCCAGTCACCCATACCAATCACTGCTCGCCAGTCATCCCCATACCAATCAAACATGCTCAGCCGTCCAGCCCATACAATCACATGCTCAGCCAGTCATCCATACCAATCACATGCTCAGCCCATACCCAATCACATGCTCCTCTCATACCAACACATGCTCGCTCATCCCATCACATGCCAGTCCAGTTCCAGCCCATACCAATCACATTCTCATCCAGTCAGCCCAATACCATCACATGCTCACCAGTTCCAGCCCATACCAATCACATGCTCAGCCTAGTCCAGCCCATACCAATCCATGCTCACCAGTCAGCCCATACCAATCACATGCTCAGCCCATATGAATCACATGCTCAGCTCATACCAATCACATGCTCAACTCATACCAATCCCATGCTCAGCCCAGTCAGCCCATACCAATCACTGCTCAGCCAGTCATCCATACCAATCACATGCCACAAGTCAGCCCATACCATCACCTGCTCAGCCAGTCATCCATACCATCACATGCTCATCCAGTCCCGCCCACACCAATCACAATCTCAGTCCAGTCAGCCATCCAAGCAACATGGCTTCACCCAACCAATCACATCTCAGCCATGTCATCCCTACCAAGCACATGCCAGCCCGTCCAGCCCATACCAATCATCATTCTCGCCAGTCCAGCCCATACCAATCACATTCTCACCCATACCAATCACATGCTCCTCCATCCCCCCCCCATCCCATACCACTCACATGCTCATCCATTCAGCCCATACAAATCACATGCTCACCATACCAATCACATGTCATTCCAGTCACCCATACCAACCACATGCTCACCAGTCATCCCAACCATCACAGTGCTCAGCCCGTCGGGAGCCCATACCAATCATGCTCAGCCAGTCAGCCCATACCAATCACATGGGCTCAGCCAGTCAAGCCCTACCAATCACATGCTCAGCCCTACCAATCACATGCTCAGCCAGTCCTCCCATACCATCACATGCTGCACCAGTCAGCACTACCAACCACAATGCTCAGCCAGTCAGCCCATACCAATACATCTTCGCCAGTCAGCCCATACCAATCACATTCTCAGCAGTCACCCAGACCAATCAATGCTCAGCCAGTCAGCCCATACCCAATCCCATGCTCAGCCCTACCACACTGCGCAGCTCATACCAATCACCTGCTCAGCTCATACCAATCACATGCTCGCCAGTCCGCCCATACCAATCACATGCTACAGCCATCAGCCCTACTAAAAAAAAAAAACAATCACCTGCTCAGCCCGTCAGCCCATACCAATCACATGCTCAGGCCAGTCAGCCATACCAATCACATGCTTCAGCCAGTTAAAGCCATACCAATTCAACCATGCCGCCTAAACAATCACATGCTCAGCCCAGTCAGCCCATACACAATCACATGCTCAGCCCCTACCAAGCACCTGCTCAGCCATCAGCCCATACCAATCACATGCTCAGCCAGTCAGCCCATACCAATCACATGCTCAGCCCATACCAATCACATGCTCAACAGTTCAGCCCATACCAACCACATGCTCAGCCAGTCAGCCCATACCAATCACATGCTCAGCCAGTCAGCCCATACAATCACATGCTCAGCCAGTCAGCCCATCCAACACCTGCTCAGCCAGTCAGCCCATACCAATCACATGCTCAGCCAGTCAGCCCTACAATCACATGCTAGCCGTCCGCCATGCCATCACATGCTCAGCCAGTCAGCCCCTACCAATCACATGCTCAGCCATTCGCCATCCAATCACATCTCGAGCCCATCCAATCACATGCTCAGCCATAGCCCATACCAACCACATGCTTTCAGCCAGTCAGCCCATACCATATCACATGCTCAGCCATTCCCCATACCATCACATGCTCAGCCAGTCAGCCCATACATCACATGCTCACCCCTACCTATCACTGCTCCCCAGTCAGCCCATACCAATCACATGCTCAGCCAGTCAGCCCATACCAATCACATGCTCAGCCAGTCAGCCCATACCAATCACATGCTCAGCCAGTCAGCCCATACCAATCACAATCACATGCTCCGCCAGTCACCCAACCAATCACTGCTCACCCAACCAATCACATGCTTCAGGCCATGCAGCCCATACCAATCACATGCTCAGCCACCCATACCAATCACGACTGCTCAGACCGTCAGCCCTACCAATCACTGCTCCCAGTCAGCCCATACCAATCACATGCTCACACAACCAATCACTGCTCCCGCCAGTCAGCCCTACCATCACTAGCTCAGCACCATACCATCATGCCTCAGTTAGTCGAGTGGACGCGCCCATACCCATCCTGCTCAGCCAGTTCCGCCCTACCAATTCACCTGCTCAGCCCATACATCACAATGCTCACCATTCAGCCCATACCAATCAACATGCTCAGCCAGTCAGCCATACCAATCCCATGCTCAGCCCATACCCAATCACTGCTCACCTTCCAGGCCCATAACCCCATCCATGCTCATCCAGTCCAGACCCTACCATCCATGCTCAGCCAGTCACCCTGACCCCACATGCGCACCAGTCAGCAATACCAATTCAACAATGGCCTCAGCCATCGCCCATACCATCACAACTGCTCAGCCAGTCAGCCCATACCACACCACCATGCTCATCCAGTTCATCCCATACCAATCACATGCTCAGCCGTCAGCCTACATACCAATCACATGCTCATCCAGTCAGCCCATACCAATCACGCTCAGACCCATACCATACACATGCTCAGCCAGTCAGCCCATACCATCAACATGCTCAGCCAGTCATCCAGCCCATACCAATCACATGCTCATTCCCAGTCACCCACTACCAATCCCAATGCTCACCAGTCCTGACCCCATACCAGTCCATGCTCAGACCAGTCGTCCCATCACCATCCATGCTCAGCCCGTCATCCCATACCAATCACATGCGCCATTCATCCCATATACAATCACTGCTTGTTTAGTATGTTTAAAACCTTTACAACTAATCACATATAGGTGATTGGCCAGCTAGCCAACCAATATGTTTATGACTGTTTGGAGGTTGAGCACAGTGGGCCATGGGTTCACTCAATCCTCATCCCCACGCAACACAACCACCCCCGACCCACCCCACCGTCCTCATCTCTCCCTCCTCTCGCCGGCCCTCTCTCCCCCCTTTTGGCCCTCCTATTCACTGCCTCGTGACGTGCGTTCTAAGTGAGACTGCTATCATTTCCGTCTGCACTCACAATTACTAAGGCTAGAAATGAAGGGGCCCATCAACAACGTGAAATTGTCCCGCATAGAAAGAAGGATGCGAGGGAATTCAATTTGTTGGGTTGGGTTGGGTGGGGTGGGGTGGGTTGGGGTGGTTGGTTGGGGTGGGGGGGGTTGGGTTGGTGGGTTGGGTTGGGGTTGGGTTGGGTTGGGTAGGGGAGGGGGAGGGGGAGGTTGACACAGCGGGCATGGTGTGCGGCGGAAGGGCCCCTCGGAGCGACTGTGAGTGGAGGGGAGGGAGGGGGAGTTTTGCATAACTCTCTCTTTTTTTTATTGGCCCACTATTAAGGGAAAGGAGATAACTGGCAGCCACTATACTAAAATGGGTGACTGCCCGATTTTTCAAAAATTTCTCCATTGGTGGCGCCTTCCACGCCCCAAATTGAACCTGGCCATACGGGCTTTCCACGATTTGTAATTGTTACCTCTTTGAAGATATGAAATATCCACCTGGGCTGATGCCAATCGGTCGCCACGATGTTGTAATGTCAAGGAATATCCCTCTGGTATCTTGTCACCACTCCTCCCCGCTCATCGGCTTGACCCTGGTGAACACAAACCACTTAGGGCTTTGGCTCATGCCCATGCACCACCCCTTGGCCCAAGGGAAGGTGTCCGCCCTAGCTGTCCTTTGTTTCCGCTACCACAGTGCCATGAGCGCTAACAAGCGAACAAGCGCACATAAGCAGGAGCAACATTATTTGACCGTGAGAATCCCAACCAATTTTTGCCTCATTGCCTTCAAATCCTCCAAGCTGTGAACCCGCCAAGACGTGCCAGCATGCTACGTTTCAGCAGCGGGGAAGCCTTGGATTTCCATGCTGGGGTCTCGAATGCGCGCTGGCGTTTCAATTGCAGCGTCTCCGCATCCGAGTTCGAGCCTGACGCCTCGCATAGGGTTAAGGCCTGGATGTGGTCGCCAGCTGTCTTGCAACATGCGAGGGAACTTCAGCCAAGCGGTGCCCGATGGTAGTACCGGAGCAACCGGCTTGGATTTAGCCAAGGTTGAAATACTTGTTTCTTCAATCAATTCACAGTTTTGAAGACGTTGTTTTGCTTGAGTTGGCCTTAGGAGTGCAACTTTTTATGCTTGACAGTTGTGACTTAGTAAGTTGTTATGTTTGTTTGGAGACATATAATTTTTGCTATTTGACTTTCCCATGGGCAGTGCGTATGTGCGAAAGATAATCAGTGGTAGAAACAGGGCACAGGGCAAGACAATGAAAATCAGCTGCACATGTTTGTGTCCAAAACAATCACACATTACAGATCTGTGAGTTCCCTGTAATGCATACATGTGCGTGAAAGATAACTAGCCAGTGGTAGAAACAGGGCACAGTGTGTGTGTTTGCGCCTATGTGTGGTTGTGCCCATGGGTGTGTGCATGTGCCTATGTGTTCCATTCTTTTGTGTTGTGGCGCCTCCTGTGTGTGCGTCCATGGGTGTGATGTGTGTGTCATGGGTGTGGTTGTGCGCCTTGGTGTGTGTTCCTAGGGTGGTGCGTGCGTCTATGTGTGTGTGTCCTTGGTGTGTCCGTGCGCCTTAGGTGTGTGTGGTCCATGGTGTGTGTGCGTGCCCTTTTTGTTGTGTCCTGAGTTGTTTGTACGCCTATTTGTGTGTGTGTCATGGTGTGTTTCTGGTCGCGCTATTGTTTGTGGAGTGCCAGGCGGAGAGGGTCATGGGTGTGTTGCGTGCCTGCCTTTTTATGTATGTGTCCGTGGTGTGTTTGTACGCCTATGTGTGTGTCCATGGGTGTGTCGTCGCCTATGTGTGTTGTGTGTGGTCCAGGGTGTGTTTGGTGCGCCTTGTGTGTGTGTCGCTCATGGTGTGTGCGGTGCGCCTATGTGTGTGTGTCCATGGGTGTGTTCGTGCGCCTATATGTGTTGTGTCCATGGGTGTGTGCGTGCGCCTTTTTGTATGTGTCCGTGAGTGTGTTTGTACGCCTATGTGTGTGTGGTCATGGGTGTTGGTTTGTGCGCCTTGTGTGTGTAGCTCAGCTTACAATGCTATAAAATTGGTAAGAGGAACATTTAAGCGCGTATGTGGATACTCAGTTCTGGAGTGGTCCCATTGGGTTTGTGCGTGCGCCTTTTTGTATGTGTCCGGGAGTGTGGGTTTGTACGCCCTATGTTTGTGTCCATGGGTGTGTTCGTGCGCCTATGTGTGTGTGTGTGTCCTGGGTGTGTTGGTGCGGGCTATGATGGGGGTGTTGTCCATGGGTGTGTGCGTGCGCCTTTTTGGATGTGTCCTGTGAGTTTGTTTGTACGCAATTTGTGTGTGTGTCCATGGGTGTGTTTCGTGCGCCTTTTTTTTTTTTTTTTTTTCATTTTTATTTTGTGTAGTGTGTATTTTGTCCATGTGGTGGTGCTGCGCCTTTTTTTTTGGTAAAATAAAGCTATGTGTCCTGTGAGTGTGTTTGTAACCGCCTATGTGTAGTGTACCATGGGTGTGTTTCGTGCCCTATGTTTGTGTGTGTGTCCATGGGTGTGTATGCCGTGCGGCCTATGTTTGTGTGTCGTCGGGTGTGTTTGTGCCCTGTGTGTGTCCTGGGTGTGTGCTTATGCGCGCTATGTGTGTGTGTCTTTGGGTGTGTTTTGTGCGCCTGTGGTGCTTTCCTGGTGTGTGCGTGCGCCTATGTGTGGGGTGTCCTTTGGTGTGTTTTGTGCGCCTGTGTGTGTCCCAGGGTGTGTGCGTGGCGCCTGTGGTGTGGTCAGGGTGTATTCATGGGTGTGTGTGGTGCCTATGTTTTATTCCATCCTGGGTGTGTGCGTGCGCCTATGTGGTGTGTCCATGTTGTGTGGTGCGCCTATGTGATGTGTTCCATGTGTGGGTTGTGTGTTTTTGTGTCCCATGATGTGTGTGCCGTGCGCCTTATTTTTGTGTGTCCATGTGTGTGTGGCGCCTATGTGTATGTGTCATGTGTTGGTGTGTGTGTTGTGTCCATGGGTTGTGTGCGTGGCCTATGTGTTATGTTTATCCATGGGTGTTGTGCGCCTCTTGTGTATATGTCCATGTGTTGTGTGTTTGTGTCCATGGGTTGTGCGTGCGCCTATAGGGTATTGTGTATCCATGGGGGTTTTGCGCCGCTGTGTGTTTCCATGGGTGTGTCCCATGTGCGCCTATGTATGTGTGTCCATGGGTGTGTGTGTGCGCCTATGAGTGTGTGTGTTCAAGTGTGTGTGCGTGCGCCTATGTGTGTGTGTCCATGGAGGGTGCTGTGTCCTATTATGTGTGTGTGTGTCCATGGGTGTGTTTGTGCGCCTATGTGTGTGTGTCCATGGGTGTGTGCGAGCGCAGATGTGTGTGGCCCATGAAGAGTGTTGCCTAATTGTGTGTGCTAGACCTTAATAAAGATATATGTCCTTTTTGTTTTGTTTGCTTGTCGTTCGCCTATTTGTTTTTTTGTTTGGTGCGCCTAGTGTGAGTGTGGTCCTGTGGGTGTGCTCGTGCGCCATGTGTGTGTGTGTCCATGGGTGTGTGTGTGCGCCTATTAGTGTGTGTGTGTCCATGGTTGTGTGCATGTGCCTATATGTCACTTTATGTGTGTCCATGGGTGTGTGTGTGCCTATATGTGTGTGTGTCCATGGGTATGTGCGTGCGCATATGTGTGCACATGTGCTGATGTAAATGTGTGTGGGTGTGGGTGCCTACGCATTTGTGTCCACCTCAGCGTTTGTGTGCATGATCAAAATTTTGAGATAGCAATAGCAGTCGAACATCGATCGAGGCAGCAGACCCTGGATACAACCAAGATGTTCGCACAGGCTGAAGAATTTGAATTTGAAATGTTGCATGGTTTTTCAGCCAACTCTGGGCTGTTCACTGTCTTTAAAGTCCACGTCCCCACGTGCGATACCCACGGAAACCTGGGAGCACACTAATCGGATTAGGCAGGTGAAAGACTTGGCCTTGTTCGGACGAATGGCTTAATGGCTGAGCTTCTAGAAAGAACGAAGAAGTTACTGGGTTCGAATCCCCACGGTTGCGATTTAGCTTTCGCGATCGCTGTCAACCGCCATGGTAGCTTTGTCCAGGTAAAGTAGCAGCCCGTTCCCTACCACCGTAAGGCGGGGCTCCCTTAATACCACGCCCCACCAGGCGTTATCATTACTCTTTTTTCTCGGCATTTCTCAGTAGCTCCTAGTAGCTCCCCAATCCAGCCACTGTGGAAAAGAGATAACGCCTGGAGGGGCGTGGTGTTAAGGGGACCCTCCCGTACGCCCAAAACCACGCCCCACCAGGCGTTATCATTACTGAAAGACTTGGCCAGTTCGACAGGCCAAAAAAGGACATTCTGCTTCTAGCCATCTCCATTGGCCTGCCACTGGGTCTAGCCCAGAGCTTTCAAGTGCATTGGAACGTCTGTCATGGCAGCTTTCTGGCACACTATCTTGCTTCAGGTTTGGCCCAAGACGGGTGATTGGAGCTGCCTAGAAGCTGCTACATGTAGCACACAAAATAAATTGTGGTCCGCATAAGACATTTTGATGTGCTGCCATCCTGTATGCGGATTGTTGTGGCAGCTTAGTTGATACGTGTTGCAGTGATTTTTTTTTCAAATCTGAAAGTGGAGTTTTCTAGCTTAATGGTTCTAGGCCTCCTCTAGGGACAGCGTTTTAGTGATTTTTATAGCTTTTTGGCGCCATTTAGGGCAAAAAATAAGACAACTTTTTTTTTACAGCGATAATTCCGCTTAGACGGGGCAAAACTAGCGATCGCTAAATACAGCGGAAATAAAAATCCCTGACGTGTTGCGTGCATGTACTGGCCCCGTCCTCGAGGTTACACGTGCATCACGTGGTTGTCCCTTGCACTGTGTACCTCAATGGTATAGCACTACGTGCTCATTCTAGGCGGCTATATATCTACCTATCGGCCTTCTCGTCTATCTTCTATTGTAAGCAGCAAGTTTTCTTGTATGTTCCAACACAGGTGAATGTGTGGAATGCTGTCCCTCTTGCCGGCCCCCCAATGTGTGATGTGTTATCATCCTTCAGGCTGATGAAAGTGTGATATGCTGCCCCCCCTTGCAGGCCCAAGAAAGTGTGATGTGCTGTCGTCATGGATTATGATGAATGTGTGATATGCTGCCCCCTGAAGCAGGCCCAAGAAAGTGTGATGTGCTGTCGTCATGTATTTTAATTAATGTGTGATATGCTGCCCCCCCTTGCAGGCCGATGAAAGTGTGATGTGCTGCCATCATGCATGCTGATGAATGTGTGATATGCCCCCCCCTTCTTGCAGGCCCATGAAAGTGTACAGCAGTCTCGTTTTTATGCCATCCGCGAACTTGATGCCCAGATAAATGATCTCCACAAGGCGGTAAGGGTCACTCTTTCTTTTTTCGACTACGCATAGCAGCTTCTAGTCAGCTCCATCCACCGGCCCCTGAGCCTAGCCCAGAGCTTTGAACTGCATTAGAACATTGGTCATGTCAGCTTTCAGGCGCTCTATCTTGCTTTAGGTTAGACCCAAGGACGGGTAATTGGAGCTGCCTAGAAGCTGCTACAGGTATACAAAAAACAGCAGTACGGTTGCTACCACATTGCTGCTGACCTGTCACTGGATTAGTACACCTAATTAAGGCTGATCTAATTAGGGCTTCGAATTGCTGCTGACCTGTCACTGTCTTTGGTGCAGTTAAGAGGTCGGTCACATGAGGTACATTTCTCACAACTTTTAGTTTTGGTTGGGATCAATCGGTCTCAGAACTGAAGCTTTTTGATCACCCAAACGCGAACGTGCCCCCCCCCCCCCCCCACACACACACACACACACACACACACACACACACACAAACACACACTCACACACACCGTTTGGTTTTGGTTTCGTTGGTTTTTATGTTTGTGATGGATGTTACATTACAAGAGCAGCGTCAGACTGGCAAAAAAAGTAAGAAAAAAAAGCAAGCAAAAAAGGAGGCAAAATAAGCAAACAAAAAAGTAAGCAAAAAATGCAAGCATGATTACGTGGCACATCAAGCTAAAACATAGAGGAAGGAGGGGGCTGAAAGGTCTGCTCGAAAACTGTTTGTTTCACAGCTGCTCTTTTGACAAAGGCTTTTGTGCTTGTTGTACAGTGTGCAGTTGCACGGGGGGGGGGGGGGGGGGGGGGTCGGCCAACCAGCAAGCTAGCCAGTCAGTCAGTCAGGTAATTAGCAGTTGAGTCTTCTTCTTTTCTTAGTCCTTAACAAAGCCTATTTCATGGGGCGCCTCACAGCCATGAGTACAATTATAAAATCATGTGCCTAAACTGTAACCACTTATATAATTTTAGAATAAAGGGAACCCCCCAAAAAGGATAAAAGGTAAGTCAAGGCAATAATCAATATACCGCATGATAGAGGTCACCAGAACTGCAGGTGGAAAAGGCCGGCCAGCTAGTTATGCAGTCAGTCAGTCAGGCCCAGCTGAGATGATGATTTAATTATATTGTAGATTTAAATTATCACTGTAGCACCAACTCAGGGCCCCCGTCGGTTAAATGATTGTTTGGGGTTCAGTTCATTAGTGCTCTTTCTTTTTAAGCTCTTCCTAACAGTTGGGCAAGTCCCTTTAGCCTATTGGGCCTACCCCTGGACTGTAACATACATACATACATACATACATACGTGCATACAGTCAGTCAGTCAGTTAGCCAGCAGTTTAGTCATTTTTTTCTTCCGTAACAAAGCCTGTGTGGGTGTGGGTGGGTGGGGGGTGGGGAGGTGTTTTCATGGGGTGCCTCACAGCCATGAGTGTGCAGATTGACGCGAAACTTGAGACAGCATCCTCACTGAGTGTTTTTTAGTGCGTCGCATCACCATTCCCTCGCTGCATGGCTAAACTAGTCAGGAATGCCCCCCCATCACCCACCCAGGCTCCGCGCCTCGTACTCCGCAGGGTTAGGGGGGCAGCGCGTTGCACTGGGGTTGCACCGAGTCGCTCAGTTTGCGACACGTCGCACGAAACGAACAGTGAGCATCCTGGCAGAGGTTGAAGCAACACAAAGTCCAAAAATGGGGTGCCAGGCTGTAGGCAGCAGTGTAGATGAACTGTAGCCGAGCCATGCAAAAAATAACACTGCTAGCCAGCTAGTCTGTTAGTCAGTCAGTTAGTAATAGCCCTTTAAAAATAACTCTCTGTTTGCTGCTGTAGGCTTCAAGATCCTTCCCCCCAAATACAACCCCCAACAAGCTGCAGGTACCCCCCCCAAATACCTCCGAAGTACACCCCCTGCTGCTGGCTTCGGTCCCCCACCCCACCCCCACCCCTCAAATACAACCCCCGGCTGCTTGCTGCAGTAGCACCCCACCCACCCACCCCACCCCAGTGTATGTATACATGTTACAGTCCAGGTGTAGGCCAAATAGGGACTTGCCCAAAACAACCCCCGGCTGCTTGCTGAAGGAGCATCCCATCCACCCACCCCACCCCAGTGTGTGTATACATGTTACTGTCCAGGGGTAGGCCAAATAGGGACTTGCCCAATGTATGTATGTATGTTACAGTCCAGGGGTAGGCCAAATAGGCTAAAGGGACTTGCCCAACCGTATAGGAAGGGCTTAGAAATAACAAGCACTGATGAACTGCCCAATACAACCCCCGGCTGCTTGCTGCAGGAGCTGGACAATTGTGATCAAGCAGTGGCTGTGCTTCGAAGCATGGGCTTGCATGAACAAGCAGATGAATTGACGAAAATGAACCAGGCGACAACAAAAAAGCTGGAGGAGAAAGCTAAAGAGAAGCTGCAGAGTTCTGAGGAGCTGATGAGGTCCATGGTGGAGAGCCAAGTCAACGAGAATAAATACATGGATACATGAATGAATAAATACGTACATAAATAAATAAAAGTAACGCCCTATGACATGGCGTGAGGTTGATGGGACCGGACCGGGTCGTCATAAGTATAGTCCGGTTCTTAAAATTAAATGACCACTGTGGCACGAACTCAGGGCCCCCGTCGGTAAAACGATTGTTTGGGGTTCAGTTCATAAGTGCTTTTTCTTTTTCAGCCTTCCTAACACGGTTGGGCAAGTCTCTTTAGCCTATTTGGCCTACCCCTTGACTGTAACATACATTTACTGTTCTAGTTCTTAAAGAGTGGAAATCGCTGCGTTGAAAGGAGCATTATTTATTTGATTTTTTAATGGCTGCCTGCCTGCCTCTTTTCCTTTGAAATGCTGGGTTAAGTTTCTTGAAGGTCAAAGGCTCCTAATTCCAAAGAGACAGTACAAAATGGGAAATGAAAGTCTTGTGTGGCCATTTTCATAAACAAATAAATTAATGTCCAGCCCTCTCTATGACGCTGGGACCCTATTTCTCATTACCGACCAGTGACACGGAGGGTCCAGAGGGAAGGGCGGGGCCACTCCTACAAAAGTAGACGCACTGAAGGGAGGGAGAGGGATCCCCAACCCCCTACCAAACCGCACCTATTCCCCTAGGACCAGGATTTCCCCCACCCATCGGAAGTTGGACGGTGCGACACTGCGACCATATACCTCGAGCTATAACCATCGTTGTATGACGAATGGGGCCAGGACACCATCCCCGGTGCTTGTTAACCCAGCCCCTCCTAATAGTTTTAGTTTATCTGTAATGCGTTCATTGTCTTTGATCAACTCTGGACTGCTCGTGGCAGTGTTACCAATTAGGTCTATACTTGAACCTGGTTACATAGCTTCAGTCAGCAATCTGGCTGCTCGCCGTCTTGGGCAGTAAAACAAACAGGAAACATAAACGCGAACAAATTATTTTTCCTTTTTCTCTTCCTTTTCTGAACAGGAGGAAAAAACTGCATACGTCAAGCCTCAAAAATATAAAGGATACCCCCCCACCCCACCCCCTTTAGATACTTGGACAACCTATGGGGAAGGGGGCGGGGGGGGGGGGGGGGGGGGGGGGGGGGATAGATACTTATTGCACGATGTTCAAAGTGGTGCCAATGGACTGCCCTTTCCAAGGCCTACTCGTGGGTGGTCTCAGAATTTCATTTCGAGACCTGAGTAAAAAGTAAAAAAAAACGAGGGCCAATCTTTTCATACATTCATGGATGAACAGAGGAAGCTTCGCTCGACCTTTAACTTCTGGATTGCCAATCAAGTTTTGTAGGGTCGATACAAAAGGTAACTCGAACTTGGTTACATGGCTCCAGCCAGCAATTTGGCTGCTCGCCGTCTTCAGCAGTAAAATAAATTACCTGGGAAATGTAAGCTTTATCAAAATATTGATCAATAAGATGAAGAAAAGTAAGTGAGTTGTTACATTCCAGGGATATGCTAAACAGGCGAAAGGGATTTGCCCAACCGTGGCAGAAGGGAAGACGATGTCCCAGAACATCTCGCTAAATGAAAAAGTGGCCGGCTCATGGAGCTGGCTGGAAGCTGCCATGCGTAGCGAAAATTAAACAGTGATTTGAAGACCTTCCTCCCCCCCCCCCCCCCCCCCCCCCCCGACCTCCAGAAGTTGTGAAGTGGGCTTGTCTTGGGTAAACACTGGCCTACCTGCCTACCGTAAATAATGTAATGCGATGAATAATGTGTATATTTCATACTTTTGGGGCCTGCCTAAATAATCATTGCAACTTAATTACCTATCACATGCATGTTTTGTTTTGCGTGATCTGCTATATATTCAATGATCTGTACACGCATTTTGGAGGCTGTCGACATTTTGGAGGCTGTCAACATTTTGGAGGCTGTCGATGTCGAAGGTATTATGTCTGAAGTTTTTGAGTCATGGAGGTTTAAGTACCCAAGTGACACCAATGCAGTTAGAGGCATCCCTGATGAGAGAAGGGTTGGCTTTAAACGCCTCCGATACCAAAAATGGTTCGCAGCCAACAGCAATGATGAGAATGGCTTGATTCCCTTTACATCCGCCTTACATAAGCAGGATCAGATTCGTTCTATAGCACAGTTTAGAATGGGTTCCCATTGGCTGAACACAGAAAGAATGAGGGTGGTGGATAGAGCACACATCCCTCGCTCAATGAGACACTGTCAAATGTGTGGGTTCCAAAAAACTGAGGATGAAATGCATATATTTGAGTGCCCTTTTTATAATGATATTCGCCTCCGCTACCAGAATCTGTTTACAGATATTTATAGGCATGTCCATGAGGATACCGACTTAACCGTATGGAATGTGGAATTCTGCGATTCCACATTCAGAACCTTTATGAATGGAAATGGCACTAAGTCTTTTTGGAGCAACCTAGCCGACTATCTTTCTACTTGTAGAAGAGCAAGACAGGAAGCCCTGGACTGCTTAGTGGCACCGTAATTTATTATCCCTTTTTTTTCTTCTTGAGACTTCTCATTTGTTAGCTTCTTACCTCCGCCACTGTAAGTGGTTGAGATCTGGGTCCTGCTCTAAGGGGTTTAATACCTACGCCACCAAAACGGTGGTTGGGAGTTTGTTTTGTTTGTCCTCGACACACCCCTGATGTAATGGGGTTTTTTGCTTTGTGGGTGCTTTTTCTTTTTGTTTAAAGCACAGAGTCTCATACACCCTCGCGGTGTCAAGTAGACTTTAACATGTAATGTAATGTAATGTAATGTAACGCATGCAAATATATGAAAAAGTACGATATTCTGCAGCTAATGAGATTGGATAAAAGCGGGATTGACAGAATTGGATTCTGGGGAGACTAGCTCATTCTTACTCAAACGATATGAATGCATACAAACTAATTTGTTAGCTTCTTACCTCCGCCACTATTAGTGATTGAGATCTGGGTCCTGCTCTAGGGCTTTCAATACCTACGCCACCAAAACGGTGGTTGGGAGTTTGGTTTGTATGTCCTCGACACCCCCCTGATCTAATGGTTTTTTTGCTTTGTGGGTGCTTTTTCTTTGTTGGGTGCTTTTTTTTGCTTTGTTGGGTGCTTTTTTTGTTTAAACACAGAGTTTCATACACCCTCGTGGTGTCCAGTAGACTTTATAAATGTTAAAGACTAAAAACTATCAAGGCCTGCATTATTGCTGCACTTCGATTCACACAATGACAATGCATGTATGTGTGCATGTATGAATGCACCAGTACATGCTAAGACCGTTGCACGAGTGCATGGTGAGCCTGGCTTTTGAAATTATAAACAGTACAGCGCAGTAAATTATGCTGACATGTGAAGTACAGGATGCTAAGACATGTACAGTACAGTATTTTCCATCCAATCAGGTCATGATAAGACCGCTGCACGTTTGCATGGCGTGCCTTACCTTTTCAAGCAGGGCAGCATTTGCATCTGAGTCCGTGAAGTTGGGATGTGTGAAACGTACAAGATGGGCAAGGCTCCAATCCTGCCATCCTCCACAGTGGCGGCTTTGAACTCAGCCACCTTCATGTCAGCTACCAGTGAGCACACCCACACCAACCCACACCCACACATGCACATGTACATGTACATGTAGTGAAGGGTGTTAGACCAGTGGTTTAACTTCTGTCCTTGCTGCGCTTCAGGGGTATCTATTAAGGGACATGTAAAGTGACCCACCATATGCACATTCCAGCCTCCTCGTATGTAGTGAAGGGTGTGAGACCAGTGGTGTAACTTCTGTCCTAGCTGCGCTTCAGAGGTATCTATTAAGGGACATGTAAAGTGACCCACCATATGCACATTCCAGCCTCCTCGTATGTAGTGAAGGTGTGAGACCAGTGGTGTAACTTCTGTCTTAGCTGCGCTTCAGAGGTATCTATTAAGGGACATGTAAAGTGACCCACCATATGCACATTCCAGCCTCCTCGTATGTAGAGAAGGGCGTTAGACCAGTGGTGTAACGTCTGTCCTAGCTGCGCTTCAGAGGTATCTATTAAGGGACATGTAAAGTGACCCACCATATGCACATTCCAGCCTCCTCGTATGTAGTGAAGGGTGTGAGACCAGTGGTGTAACTTCTGTCCTAGCTGCGCTTCAGAGGTATCTATTAAGGGACATGTAAAGTGACCCACCATATGCACATTCCAGCCTCCTCGTATACAGTGAAGGGTGTGAGACCAGTGGTGTAACTCTTGTCCTTGGTGCGCTTCAACTTGCGTTTCATGCAGATCTCGTGGAGAACCGATTGTATGCGCTCGTATGGAAGAGGAGGGACAGCCAGAGCGTGGCCACTTGCCTGAGAAGCGATGAACAACGCACGGATCGTCTCCTGCAAGTGGTGAAAAACGCAAAATCCAAGTGCAGTTTTGTATGGCCTATAACTTGTACTAGCTTGGCCTGAGCAGCAACGAACAACGCACGGAACGTCTCCTGCAAGTTGTGAAAAATGCAAAATCCAAGTGCACTTTTGTATGGCCTATAACATACGTCCTTGGCCTGGGCAGTGATGAACAACGCGCGGAACGTCTCCTGCAAGTTGTGCAAAATGCAAAATCCAAGTGCAGGTTTGTATGGCCTATGGCTTGCACTAGCTTGACCTGAGCAGCGACGAACAACGCACGGAACGTCTCCAGCAAGAGGTGAAAAACGCAAAATCCAAGTGCACTTTTGTATGGCCTATAACTTATACTAGTTCCACCTGAACAGCGACGAACAACGCACGGAACGTCTTCTGCAAGCAGTGAATAAACATGCATTTTAAAAAATGTTTAGATAAAGTTTTATAAAATTGAACACAAATTGAACACAACATTTTAGCGCGATTTTATCTGTGTGAACAATTTTAATACAAATGTTGATACATTATTTAAATTAACAACACTTTGGGATTGCCTGGACGCGGAATTCGAGTGCCGTTTTGTATGGTCTATAAACTATACTACCTTGGCAATTCAAAAATTCAAGAGCAGTTTTTTATGGCCTATAACTTCATTCAACTAGTTCCACCTGAACAGCGACGAACAACGCATGGAACGTCTCCTGTAAGTTGTGAAAAATGCAAAATTCAAGAGCAGTTTTGTATGGCCTATACCTTTTACTAGCCTGGTCTGGGTAGCGATGAACAACGCACGGAACGTCTCCTGCAAGTTGTGAAAATGCAAAATCCAAGAGCAGGTTTGTATGGCCTATAACTTATACTAGCCTGGTCTGGGTAGCGGTTAACAGCACACAGAACGTCCTGTGCAAGTGCATGCGGCCCGTACATCCCTTATGTCATTGGAAGGGGACAGGAGCTTGGGCACTGGTGCCTCCACTGTGGGTGCCAAGTAGATGCAGCAGGTGTCTAGCAGGCTGTAATCTACTACAACACAGGGAACCTACCAGGAGTCCCAAGAGGTGCATGCGACCCATAGCATCTCTTAGTTCATGGATGGATGGATGGATGGATGGATGGATGGATGGATGGATGGATGGATGGATGGATGGATGGATGGATGGATGGATGGATGGATGGATGGATGGATGGATGGATGGATGGATGGATGGATGGGATGGATGGATGGACTGGATGGATGGATGGATGGATGGATGGATGGATGGATGGATGGATGGAATGGTGGAAGGATGGATGGATGGATGGATGGATGGATTGATGGATGGAGGATGGATGGATGGATGGAGGGAGGGATGGATGGATGGATGATGGATGGATGGATGATGGATTGGGATGGCATGGATGGATTGGATGGATGGATGGGAGGATGGATGGATGGATGGTGGATGGATGGATGGATGGTTGGAGAGATGGATTGGATGGATGGATGGAAATGGATGGATGGATGGATGGAGGGAGGATGATGGATGGAAGGAGGATGGAGGATGATGGATGATGGATGGATGGATGGATGCGATGGAATGGATGGATGGGATGGATGGATGGATGATGGATGGATGGATGGATGGCATGGAGGATGGATGGCATGGATGGATGGCATGGATGGATGGCATGGATGGATGGCATGGATGGATGGCATGGATGGATGGCATGGATGGATGGCATGGATGGATGGCATGGATGGATGGATGGAGGATGGATGATGATTGGAGGATGGATGGATGGAGGGATGGATGGATGGATGGTGGATGGAGGATGGATGGATTGGTGGGAGGATGGAGGATGGTGGAGTGGATGGCATGATGGATGGATGGATGGATTGGATGGATGGATGGAATGGATGGATGGAAGGATGGAGGATGGATGGGATGGATGGATGGGATGATGATGGATGAATGGATGGCTGGAGGATGCTGGATGCGATGGATGGATGGATGGATGGATGGAGGGATGGATGGATGGATGGATGGATGGAGGGATGGATGGCATGGACGGATGAGATGGATGGATGGATGATGGAGGGATGGATGGAGGGAGGGATGGATGGAGGATGGATGGATATGGATGGATGGAGGAAATGGATGGATGGATGGATGGATGGATGGCTGGATGGATGGATGATGGAATGGATGATTGGATGGATTGGATGGAATGGATGATGGATGGATGGATGGATGATGGCTGGAAGGATGGATGGATGGATGGATGGAGGATGGGGGATGGATGGATGGATGGATGGATGGAATGGATGGATGGATGGATGGATGGATGGATGGATGTGGATGGATGGAAGGGATGGATGGATGGATGGATGGATGGATGGATGGAGATGGATGGATGGATGGATGGATGGATGGCTGGCTGGATGGATGGAATGGAATGGATGGATGGTGATGGATGAGGAGATGGATGGATGGATGGATGGATGGATGGAGGGATGGATGGACTGGAGATGGATGGAAGGGAATGGATGGATGGAATGGAGGATGGAATGGATGGATGGATGGGATGGATGGATGGATGGATGGATGATGGATGGAATGGATGGATGGATGGATGGATTTTTGGGATGGCATGGATGGTATGGATGGCATGGATGGCATGGATGGCCTGGATGGATGGAGGCTGGTGGATGGATGGATGGATGGATTGATGGATGGATGGATGGATGATGGATGATGGATGGATGGATGGAGGGATGATGGATGGAATGGATGGAGATGGATGGATGGGATGGATGATGGAGGATGGATGGATGGAGGAGGGATGGATGGATGGATGGATGGCAGGATGGATGGACGGATGGATGGATGGTGGATGGATGGGATGGAGGATGGATGGGGAGGGATGGATGGATGGATGGATGGATGGATGGATGGAAAGGATGGATGGATGGATGGAGGGATGGATGGCTGGATGGAGGAGGTGGATGGAGGAGGGATGGATGGATGGATGGATGGAGGATGGATGGATGGATGGATGGATGGATGGATGGATGGAGGAGGATGGATGGAATGGATGGATGGATGGAGGATGGGTGGAATGGATGGAGGGATGGAGAGGATGGAGGGAATGGATGGATGGATGTGGATGGATGGAGGATGGAGGATGGAGGGAATGGATGGATGGGATATGGATGGATGGATGGATGGATGGATGGATGGATGGTGATGGATGGATGGATGGATGGATGGATGGATGGATGGAGGATGGATGGAGGGATGGATGGAGGACGGGATGGATGGATGGAATGGATGGATGGAGGATGGATGGTGGATGGAGGATTGGATGGAGGATGGATGATGATGGCAGGGAATGGTGGATGGAGGGATGGATGGATGGAATGGATGGATGGATGGATGGATGGATGGATGGATGATGGATGGATGGAAGGATGGATGGATGGTGGATGGAGGAGAGGATGGATGGATGGATGGAGGGATGGATGGATGGATGGATGGGAGGATGGATGGATGGATGGTATGGAGGATGGATGGATGGATGGATGGTGGATGGATGGCTGGATGGATGGATGATGGATGGATGGAGGATGGATGGAGATGAGGATGGAGGGATGGATGGATGATGGATGCTGGATGGATGGAGGATGGAATGGAGGGATGGGTATGGATGGATGGATGGATGGATGGAGGATGGATGGATGGATGGATGGATGGAGGGCATGGAGGAATGGATGGATGGATGGATGGATGGCTGGATGGATGGATGGATGATGGATGGAGGGATGGCTGGATGGATGGATGGATGGAGGATGGCGGATGGATGGATGGTATGGATGGATGGATGATGGACGGACGGATGGATGGGAAGGAGGATGGATGGATGGATGGATGGATGGAATGGATGGAGGATGGAGGGATGGATGGATGGATGGATGGTTGGGATGGATGGATGGGATGGATGGATTGGATGGATGGATGGAGGATGGAGGATGGATGGATGGAGGATGGATGGATGGATGGTGGATGGATTGATGGATGGATGGAGGATGGATGGATGGATGATGGTGGATGGATGGCATGGAGGATGGATGGATGGATGGATGGATGGATGGATGATGGATGCGCCATGGAGTGGATGAGGATGGATGATGGATGGATGGGATGGATGGATGGATGATGGAGGATGGATGGAGGATGGATGGGATGGAGGATGGATGGATGATGGATGGAGGATATGGATGGCATGGATAGATGGATGAGGATGGA
This sequence comes from Chlamydomonas sp. ICE-L, assembly GCA_013435795.1. Classification (NCBI taxonomy): domain Eukaryota; kingdom Viridiplantae; phylum Chlorophyta; class Chlorophyceae; order Chlamydomonadales; family Chlamydomonadaceae; genus Chlamydomonas; species Chlamydomonas sp. ICE-L. The sequence goes on along the minus strand of JACBWV010000730.1, from coordinate 312,190 downwards.
TGGATGGATGGATGGATGGATGGATGGATGGAATGGATGGATGGATGGATGGATGGATGGATGGATGGATGGATGGAGGATAGGGGGATGGATGGATGGATGGATGGTGGATGGATAACCCATTCAATTTTAACCTTTTCACTTTCACCTTTTCATTTCACTTTTCACCTTTTCACCTTGTCACCCCATTTCACCATTCACGCTTTTCACATTTTCACCCATTCACCATTTCACCTTTTCACCATTTCACCTTTTAACCTTTTCACCTTTTCACCATTTCACCATTTCACCTTTTCACCGTTTCACCATTTCACCTTTTCAAACCTGTTTAGAAACCCCTTAATAAACCCTTATTCAATCCCTTGAACGGTGAAAGACAATTGTTTTAGTTTCAAGACCGTCAGATTTATTTTTATTAGGGTTGTAGCAATCCAAAGGCAATGAAGAGCACGGGCATCAGCTTGCACACAACTCGTACACACACACACAACTCATACACACAACACGTACATGTACACATACACACAACACATACACATACACATACACATACACATACACATACACATACACACACACACACAGCTCATAAACACACATGCACACAACTCATAAACATGCACACAAATTATACACATACACACAAGTCATGCGCATACACACGACTTATAAACATACACACAAATTATACACATACACACAAGTCATGCGCATACACACGACTTATAAACATACACACAAATTATACACATACACACAACTCATACACACAACTCATACACACAACAGATACACATCCACACACAGCCCATAAACACACATAACATAATTAGCCAAAATAACACAACATGCTACAGACACACAGACTCATACACATACACACAACTCATACACATACACACACAGCCCATAAACACACATACACACAACTCATGCACATACACACAACTCATACACATACACACACAGCCCATAAACACACATACACACAACTCATGCACATACACACAACTCATACACATACACACACAGCCCATAAACACACATACACACAACTCATGCACATACACACAACTCATACACATACACACACAGCCCATAAACACACATACGCACAACTCATGACATACACCGAATATACACTACACACAACTCATACACATACACACACAGCCCATAAACACACATACACACAACTCATGCACATACACACGACTCATACACTTACACAAAACTCATACACATACACACACAGCCCATAGACATACACATAACTCATTCAAATACACATAACTCATACCCATAAACACAACTCATACACATACACATACACACAGCTCATACACGAACACACAACTCATACATATGCACACAATTCATTCACATACTCACACCTTATACACATAAACACAACACATACACACATACATACACACAACTCATACACACACACACAAATCATTTTCATACACACACACAACTTGTTCAAATGCACACAACTCAAACACATACACTCTCACTGCAGCCAAGCGACCAAGGCCTACAGATCCTTCTGTGGGGGCTCAAGGAGGGGGGGACGAGCTCGAGGCTGCTCCCTGGAGGGAAGATTGGGCGGTGGGTGGTGGGGAGGGCTGGGGGGGGGGGTTGGTGGGTGTGTGTGTGGGGGGGGGGGGGGGGGGGGGGGGGGGGGGGGCGGGGGGGGGGTGTAACAACTCAGGTGAGCACAGAACTTGCCTCTCCTCTTGGAGGTAAAGAGGGCGGGGGGGGGTGGGGAGGGCGGGGTGGGGCTGGTTGGGTGTGTGATGTGTGTGGTGGTGTGTGTGTGTTGTGTGTGTGTGTGTGTGTGTGGTGTGTGTGGTGTGGGGGGGGCAGTCCAGGGGGTAGGCCAAATAGGCTAAAGGGACTTGCCCAACCGTTGAATGGGGGGTTTAAAAGAAATAAAACTGTAAAACTGAACCCCAAACAATTGTTTTACCGAAGGGGGCCCTGAGTTCGTGCTACAGTGATCATTTAATTCAAACAATGAAATAAAAATCATCACGGGCGTGTGGGTGTTGTGGGGGGGTGTTTAACGACCCAGGTGAGCACAGAACTGCCTTCTCTCAGGACCCCTTTCTCCATTTTGTTCTTTGGGGTTGTGGTCTGTGTGTTTTTTCCGTGTTTCTGTGGTAGTTTGCACAGTCGTAGCACGGGAAAGGGGGAGTGGGGGGGGGTGGGGGGTGGGGTGGTGGGGTTGGGGGGAGTGTGTGTGTGGGGGGATTTTTAACGGATCAAGGTGACACGAATGCCTCCTCTCAGTCTTTGGGGTCTAGCCCTCCGGCGGGGCACGGGGGCCAGGGGGGTGGCGGGGCGGGGGTTTGGTGGGGGTGGTCTGGGGTGGGGTGTGTGGGGGGTGGTGGGTGTGGGGGGTGGCCGGGCGGGGGTAACAGACACCAGGTGAGCACCAGAACTGCCTCCTCTTACTCATGGTGTGGACTAGCGGGTTTAGGAGA
>JACBWV010000730.1:209698-304698 GCA_013435795.1 Chlamydomonas sp. ICE-L | reverse complement strand
AACGAAAGTATGTGAGACCAACCTTTGAAGTAGGCCCTTATAAGGGTAGGTCTATTTTAAATTGTCTCCTCCAGCAACAGAGGAAATACAATACCTGTCACGTCTGCTTGGAATTTGGACACACAACTACGATGAACAAATCTACTGTAACATATGGGCAACCACTGTTGAAAAAACACCTGAACCGCCAGGTGTGTGAGGGCAGAATAGGGACCCATCATTGCTTGGCACCTATGGTGAAGATGGGACCCCATAGGATGAATGATGAGAATGAGAGACAGAGGCAACGGCAACGGCGGCGAATAGATAACGATGGCTGGATATGGGGTTGGAGATTTCGGCAGTTTGGAGCTTTTGTTAAGATGAGGGGTGGTGCTGGTGTGTGTGTAAAGGGGGGGGGGGGGGGGGGGGGGGGAGCATTGTTTAAGATTAAAATTTTAAAATTTTATGCAATGAAATTCCATCCATCCATCCACGCCATGCATGGACTCCATCATCATCCCCATCAAACTCTATCCAGGCCAGCAGGACAGCCAGCCATCTATCCGGCCAGCCAGCCATCTAGCCAGCCAGCCAGCACGCCAGCCAAGCTAGCCAGCCAGCCATCCAAGCCAGCCAGCCAGCCAGCCAGCCAGCCAGCCATCTATCCAGCCAGCCAGCTTGTAGCCATCTTCAGCCATCTATCCAGCCAGCAATCTATCCACCCATATATCCATGCCTTGCCAGCACAGCACAAAGCCATCTATCAAGCCAGCCAGTCATTCCACATCCAGCCATTTTCTATCCAGCCAGGCCAGCTATGCCACCTAATCTATCCATCCTGCCAGTCCAGCTATGTCATCGATCCAGGCCATCTATTCCAGAAAGCCATGATCCACCATCTATCCATCCTCCAGACCATCCATCCATCCTGTGATCAGCCGCCATCCAGCCAGCCATCTATAAAGCCAATCTACCAGCCAGCCAGCCAGCCAGCCATCTATCCATCCTGCAAGCCAGCCAGCCAGCCAGCCATCTATCCAGCCATCTATCCTGCCAGCCAGCCAGCCATCTATCCATCCTGCCAGCCAGCCAGCCAGCCATCTATCCATCCTGCCAGCCAGCCAGCCAGCTATCCAGCCATCTATCCAGCCTGCCAGCCAGCCATCTATCCAGCCATCTATCCAGCCAGCCAGCTATCCACCCCCATCATCATTCCTGCAGCCAGCCAGCCCAGCCATCTATCCAGGCCAGCAGCTACCACCATCTATCCATACTGCCAGACCGCCAGACAGCCATCTATCCATCCATCTCATACAGCCAAGCCACTATCCAGCCAGCCATCTATCCAATCCTGGCCAGCCAGCCAGACACAATCATTCAGCCATCTATCCATCTGCCACATTGTTCAGCCGCCAGAGCCAGCCAGCCATCTATTCCAGCTCATCTATCCAGACAGCCATCTATCCAGCCATCTATCCATCTGCCAGCCAGCCAGCCATCTATCCAGCCAGCCAGCCAGCCAGCCAGCCAGCCATCTATCCACCCATCTATCCATCCTGCCAGCCAGCCAGCCAGCTATCTATCCAGCCATCTATCAGCCAGACAGTTCAGAAGCCATCTGCAATGTCATGCCAGCCATGCCAGCAGCCAGCCATTCTTTATCCAGCCATCTATCCTGCCAGCCAGCCAGCCATCTATCCATCCTGCCAGCCAGCCAGCCAGCCAGCCATCTATCCAGCCATCTATCCTGCCAGACAGCCAGCCATCTATCCATCCTGCCAGCCAGCCAGCCAACTATCCAGCCATCTATCCAGCCTGCCAGCCAGCCATATCAAGCTCATTTACAGCCAGCCAGAATCCAACCATCTATCCATCCTGCCAGCCAGCCAGCCAGCCATCTATCCAGCCAGCCATCACAGCCAAGTGCATCTAATCCATCCTGCCAGCCAGCCAGCCAGCCATCTATCCACCCATCTATCCATCCTGCCAGCCAGCCAGCCATCTATCCAGCCAGCCAGCCAGCCAGCCATCTATTCAGGCAGCCAGCCAGCCAAAATCTATTCCATATCCATGCCATGAGCCAGCCATCTATCCAGCCTTCCATCCGCCAGCCATCTATCCATCCTGCCAGCCAGCCAGCCAGCTATCCAGCCATCTATCCAGCCTGCCAGCCAGCCATCTATCCGGCCATCTATCCAGCCATCTATCCAGACAGCCAACTATCCACCCATCTATCCATCCTGCCAGCCAGCCAGCCAGCCATCTATCCAGCCAGCCAGCTATCCACCCATCTATCCATCCTGCCAGCCAGCCAGCCATCTATCCATTCTGCCAGCCAGCCAGCCATCTATCCATCCCGCCAGCCAGCCAGCCATCTATCCAGCCATCTATCCAGCCAGCCAGCTATCCAGCCATCTATCCATTCTGCCAGCCAGCCAGCCATCTATCCATCCTGCCATAAATCCAGCCAGCCAGCCATCTATCCATCCTGCCAGCCAGCCAGCAAGCTATCCACCCATCAATCCATCCTGCCAGCCAGCCAGCCATCTATCCAGCCATCTATCCAGCCAGCCATCTATCCAGCCATCTATCCAGCCATCTATCCAGCCAGCCATCTATCCAGCCATCTATCCAGCCAGCCAGCTATCCAGCCATCTATCCATCATGCCAGCCAGCCAGCCATCTATCCAACCCCATCTGGGCCATCTTATCCAGAGCCAGCCAGCCATCTATCTATCCTGCCAGCCAGCCAGCCAGCTAACCGACCCTCTATCCATCCCTGCCAGGTTCACCAGCCATCATGGGCCAGCCATCTATCCCAGCCAGCCATCTATATCCAGCCTCTATCCCTTCTGGCTGCCAGCCAGCCAGCCATCTATCCACCACTCTCCCTCCATCCAGCTATCCCAATCCGCCACTATCCAGCTAGCCAGCTATCCACCCATCTATCCATCCTGCCAGCCTGCCAGCCATCTATCTAGCCATCTATCCAGCCATCTATCGCAGCCTCTATCAGCCGCCAGCTATCCCCCATCTATCATCCGCCAGCTTCCACCCCATCTATCCATCCTTTCAGCCAGCCCGCCATCTTTCCAGCCGATCTATCCAGTCCACCAGCCTATCCCACCCATCTATCCACCCTGCCAGCCAGCCAGCCATCTATCCAGCCATCTATCCAGCCAGCCAGCTATCCACCCATCTATCCATCCTGCCAGCCAGCCAGCAGCCAGCCATCTATCCAGCCATCTATCCAGCCAGCCAGCTATCCAGCCATCTATCCATCCTGCCAGCCAGCCAGCCAGCCATCTATCCAGCCATCTATCCAGCCAGCCAGCTATCCACCCATCTATCCATCCTTCCAGCCTGCCAGCCAGCCAGCTATCCAGCCATCTATCCAGCCATCTATCCATACGTCAGCCAGCCAGCCATCTATCCAGCCAGCCAGCTAGCCATCCAGCCAGCCATCTATCCAGCCATCTATCCAGCCAGCCATCTATCCACCCATCTATCCATCCTGCCAGCCAGCCAGCCATCTATCCAGGCCAGCCCATCTATCCAGCCAGCCATCTATCCAGCCATCTATCCAGGAGGGGTGGGGCGAACGCTCCGCCATCGCGCGTTCGCCATCTATCCCCAGGGCCCATCCATCTATCAAGCCAGCCATTACACAGGCCATCCAGCCCATCTATCCAGCCATCTATCCATCATCCAGCCAGGCCATCTATCCATCCTTGGCCAGCCATGCCCATCCATCTATCCATCCATTCTAATCCTGCCAATCCAGCCAGCCATTATCCATCCTGCAGCCCCCCAGCCAGCCAGCCATCTATCCCCTTGTGCCATCCAGCAGCGATCTATGCCAGCATCTATCCCAGCCCTGCCAGCCAGCGATCTATCCAGCCATCTATCTAGGCATCTATCCAGCAAGCCAGCTATCCACCCATCTATTCTCCCCTCCTGCCACCACCCCAGCCAGCATCTATCCAGTACCAGCTAGCCACTGTCCACCCATCTCTCCATCCTTCCTGCCGCCAGCCAGCCATGCTATCGCAGCAGCCCCAGCTATCCCACCCATCTATCCATCCTTGCCAGCCCGCCATCCATCTCTCCATTCTGCCATCCCTCCATCCATCTATCCATCCCGCCAGCCAGCCAGCCATCTACCTCATCCCTCTATCCCCAGCCCGCCCCTATCCAGCCATCTATCCATTCTGCCAGCCAGCCAGCCATCTATCCATCCTGCCATATATCCAGCCAGCCAGCCATCTATCCATCCTGCCAGCCAGCCAGCAAGCTATCCACCCATCAATCCATCCTGCCAGCCAGCCAGCCATCTATCCAGCCATCTAAATGGACATCCACCAGCCATCTATCCAGCCATCTATCCAGCCATCTATCCAGCCAGCCATCTATCCAGCCATCTATCCAGCCAGCCAGCTATCCAGCCATCTATCCATCCTGCCAGCCAGCCAGCCATCTATCCATCCTGCCATCTATCCAGCCAGCCAGCCATCTATCTATCCTGCCAGCCAGCCAGCCAGCTAACCACCCATCTATCCATCCTGCCAGTTAGCCAGCCATCTATCCAGCCATCTATCCAGCCAGCCAGCTATCCAGCCATCTATCCATTCTGCCAGCCAGCCAGCCATCTATCCAGCCATCTATCCAGCCAGCCAGCTATCCAGCCATCTATCCAGCTAGCCAGCTATCCACCCATCTATCCATCCTGCCAGCCTGCCAGCCATCTATCTAGCCATCTATCCAGCCATCTATCCAGCCATCTATCCAGCCAGCCAGCTATCCACCCATCTATCAATCCTGCCAGCTATCCACCCATCTATCCATCCTGTCAGCCAGCCAGCCATCTTTCCAGCCATCTATCCAGCCAGCCAGCTATCCACCCATCTATCCACCCTGCCAGCCAGCCAGCCATCTATCCAGCCATCTATCCCATCCAGGCCATCTCCCATATCCACCCATCTATCCCTCCTGCCGGCCAGCCAGCCATCTATCCAGCCAACTATCCAGCCAGCCAGCTACCCACCCATCTATCCATCCTGCCAGCCAGCCAGCCATCTATCCAGCCATCTATCCAGCCAGCCAGCTAACCACCCATCTATCCATCCTGCCAGCCAGCCAGCCAGCCAGCCAGCCAGCCATCTATCCAGCCATCTATCCAGCCGACTATCCAGCCAGCCAGCTATCCACCCATCTATCCATCCTGCCAGCCAGCCAGCCATCTATCCAGCCAGCCACCTATCCAGCCAGCCAGCTATCCACCCATCTATCCATCCTGCCAGCCAGCCAGCCAGCCATCTATCCAGCCAGCCAGCTATCCACCCATCTATCCATCCTGCCAGCCAGCCATCCATCTATCCAGCCATCTACCAGCCAGCCAGCTATCCAGCCAGCCAGTCATCTATCCAGCCATGTATCCAGCCAGCCAGCTATCCAGCCATATATCCATCCTGCCAGCCAGACAGCCAGCCACCAGCCTATGCCAGGCATCTATCCATCCAGCCACCACCAGCTATCCACCCATCTATCATCCTGCATCCCAGCCAGCCACCATCCATAATCCAGCCATCTATCCAGCCAGCCAGCTATCCAGCTATCCAGCCATCTATCCATCCTGCCATCCAGCCAGCCAGCCAGCTACCACCACCAGCCATTATCCAGCCATCTATCCAGCCAGCCAGCTATCCACGCCATCTATCCATCCTGCCAGCCAGCCAGCCAGCCAGCCATCTATCCAGCCATCTATCCAGCCAGCCAGCCAGCCAGCTATCCACCCATCTATCCAGCCATCTATCCTGCCAGGCCACATCTATCCTCCCGCCAGCCTTCTATCCGCCCAGCCATCCCGCCAGCCCAGCCAGCCCGCCCATCATCCATCCAGCCTGCCATCTATCCAGCCCAGCGCATCTAATCACCACCAGCCATTTATATCCAGCCAGCCAGCCAGCCAGCCAGCATCAACTCCATCCATCCACGCAATGAAGCTCCATCCATCCATTTATCCATCCATCCATCCAAGCCATACCAGGGGTATTAAATACATTTCGACTTCATCCATCCACCCCATGCGTCCACTCCATCCATCCACACAATGGAACTCCATCCATCCGTCCATGCCATCCCAGGGGGATTAGATAAAGCCCTCCAATCATATAATCGAATCCCCCCCCCGTCACATCATAATCCTAATCCTAATCCTTTGGTTGGTGGTTAGTGGTAGGGGTGGTGGTGCAGGGTACTTGAAAAGTTGGCAACACCAGCCTGAAGTCCCTCCCACCATATGATAATCCCTCTTGCTATATCATCATATAATCAGAATATAGAATATAATCGATAAATCAATATAGAATATGATCTGAAGTCACTCCCGTAAAAATGAAAATGAAACAACAAATGAAAATTCATGCGTCTTGCCACGGGGCTTGAGGATGAAGGAACCTTCCCGTTGGCTTACACTGGGGAATGGTTACTATGATGGGTTTTGGTTTTGCAGAATGCTACTGCGCCTGAGCTTGAACTACTGTGCAACAGGACAGAGGGAAGTTCTCTACCTCTTCCAAGGTGGCGGGTCTGAAATTTGGGACCCTGGCAAGGACTCGAACCGCAGACCTGTCAGGTTGATGGATTCTATTGAACCAATCAGCCTGAGCTCGATAGCTTTTTGTTTACTTGACTCCACTTGCTTCTTGTTTGTCGTCCTACACTCTCCACCGTCTGCCCTCCACCCTCTACGCTCCAGCCTCCACCCTCTGCCCTCCAGCCTCTGCCCCCCACCATCCACTCTCCACCCTCTGCGTTCCACCCTCTGCCCTCCACTCTCCGACCTCCACCCTCTGCCTTCCACTGTCCACCCTCTGCCCTCCACCTTCCACTTGCCACCCTCTGCCCTCAACCACTCACCCTCTTCCTGACATCTGTAAAAGTCATCCAAACACAAAGGCTATCGGCTCCAAGCTTACATCCAACACCCGACACGTGCAACTCATACTTAGGTGGACCCCTTGCTTTGGGCCCTCCCCCTGGTGGCCCCCCTCTTGTCCAAACCATGGTTCCTTTCCAGCGGACCCAGCCAAGGGGCGGGCATCCCCCAACAACACATCCTGCTGCTGCCCAACAGAATGAACCAACTCGTACGCGGCATAATGCACGCCTGGCAGAGGTTCCACCTGGCCTTGCCTCCTCTTCGGGAGAAACCTCGGAGGTACCAGGGATCCTACAGGGAGTGAAGCAGCGCCTGTTGGCCCATATCTTTCTCACAAGGTGGGGTGGGGGTCCAGGCAGGGGCTAAGTTGGGACTGGTGGGACAGGGACAGGGGCCAGGGATCCTTCAGGGAGTGAAGCAGCGCCTGTTGGCCCATATCGTTCTCACAAGGTGGGGACAGGGCGGGTTTAGTGGCAGGGGTCAAGATGGGACAGGGGGTGGGACGGGGACAGGGGTGGGACGGGGACAGGGGTAAGGGTGGGAGCAGCGCCTGTTTGGCCCATATCTTTCTCATAAGGTGGGGGCGGGGGTCCAGGTAGGTGCTAAGGTGGGACGGGGGTGGGACAGGGACAGGGGGCAGGGATCCTTCAGGGAGTGAAGCAGCGCCTCTTGGCTCATATCTTTCTTACGAGGTGGGGACGGGGGTAGAGGCAGGGGTGAAGGTGGGGACGGGGACAGGGGTGGGAACGGGAGTGAAGCAGCGCCTGTTGGCCCGTACCTTTCTCACAAGGTGGGGACGTGGACGTGCCTAGTGGCAGGGATGAAGGTGTGACAGGGCAGGGGTAAGATTGGGACAGGGGCGGGAGCAGCGCCTCTTGGCTCATATCTTTCTTACAAAGGTGGGAACGTGGACGGGGGTAGAGGCAGGGGTCAACTTGGGGCAGGGGTGGGACGGGGACAGGGTTTAGGGTGAGACGGGAGTGAAGCAGCGCCTGTTGGCCCATATCTTTCTCACGAGGTGGGGAAGGGGGTGGCCCAAGTGGCAGGGGTGAAGGTGGGACAGGGCAGGGGTGGGACAGGGGCCGGGGGAAGGGTGGGACGGGGATGAGAGCAGCACCTCCCGGCCCATACTTTTCTCACAAGGTGGGACAAGGCAAGGGTGGGACAGGGGCAGGGGGAAGGGTGGGATGGGGTTGACAGTCAGTTTTTTTCTCTAAAAGCAGCAGCTTATAGGAAGCTCCCTGGCTAGTCATCCAAAGTTAATGCAACCTAGTGTGTCTGGAAGCTGACTGAATCCGCTGTCCAGAACTGTCAAAATCTTGGGGCTTAGCACAGTGGCTGGCTCAGGAAGCTGCCTAGAAGCTGCTGCTCATAGCTGAAAAGAAAACCACCGGTGAGAGCGGCGTCTACTTGCCTCATCTGTTCTTGCTAGGAGGGGGTGAAGAGGGTGGAACCGGGTGGGGGTAGGGGTGGAACGGGGTGGGGGCGAGGCAGGGGCAAAGAGGATGAAACCGGTTGGGGGTATGGGTGGAAACGGGGTGGGGGCGAGGTAGGGGCAAAGAGGGTAGAAAGGGGTGGGGGGTAGGGGTGGAACGGAGTGGGGGCGAGGTAGGGGTGAAGAGGGTAGAAAGGGTTGGGGGTAGGGGTTGGAATGGGTGGGGGCGAGGTGGGGGGGGAAGAAGGGTAGAAAGGGGTGGAACGGGGGTGGGGGCGAGGTAGGGGCAAAAGAGGGTGGAAAGGGTGGGGGTAGGGGTGGAATGGGGTGGTGGGCAGGAGTTAGTGGTAAAGTAGGGTAGAAAGGGGTGTGGTAGGGGCGAAGATGGTAGAAAGGGGTAGGGGTGGAACAGGGTGGGGGAGGCAAGGACGGGGTAATTGAAACTACCACAACCAATGAACTCACTATCCTGAGCAGGCTTTGCTGTGGCTAGGCATGAGCGCAGAATCATGCAAGGAACCCTATTGAATCGAATTTATCAAAATTGCAACAACTAGAAGCCATTGTTTTTTGTGCAACGCATCGCCATTCCGTCGCTGCATGGCGACACATGGTACTGGCTTAACTAGTCCAAAATGCCCCCCCGGGCCCCATGCTCCGCGGGGTTCAGGGGGCAGTGCGTCACACTTGGGTCGCACCAAGTCATTCAATTTGCGACGCATCGCACGGATTAAAAACAGTGCCAGAATTGCAACAACCCCAATTGAACAGACTGCCAACCCATATTATAATGATGATGATGATGATGATGATTATTGCATTTTTCTTGGTGCTCTACTGGACTCCAAATTTGCCCTCGGCTTGACGGTGTCAAGAGGGACTTCCAAGCATATCATGCACAAAGAAGAAAAGAAAAAGAAAAATAATTATATGCCCCATTCTTTCTGTTATGCAGAGTTCTCAAGTGTGATGCTGATGGAGCACTAACCAGAGTGGGGATGGCCAGGACAAGCAATGAACGGAGAGCTATGCAAAGACGGGAGCGCTGGTTTGCCCAACAGTTTGACTTCTTCAGCTCTCTGGTTATCTGGAGGGTGAGACGTGATGAAATGCAATTATATAATAGTATAATCATGTAAATAATGATATATAATCATTTGATTAATAATATATAATCATATAACAGTTTGACTTCTTCAGCTCTCCGGTCATCAGGAGGGTAAGACGTGATGATACACAACAATACCATATTACAATCATGTAATTAATAATATATAATAATTTGATTAATAATATATAATAATATAACAATTTGGCTCCTTTAGCTCTCTGATCATCTGGAGGGTAAGACGTGATGATAACCAATAATACAATATAATAATTATGTAATTATTAATATATAACAATGTAATTAATAATACATAACATGTAATTAATAATATATAATAATGTAATTCATAATATACACAATGTAATTCATAATATGTATAATAATATAACAGTTTGGCTTCTTCTGCGCTCTGGTCATCCGGAGGGTAAGACGTGATGATACACAATAAAACCATATTACAATCATGTAATTAATAATATATAACAATGTAATTAATAATATATAATAATTTAATTAATAATATATAATAATATAACAGTTTGGCTTCTTCAACTCTCTGGTTATCTGGAGGGTAAGAAGTGATGATAACCAATAATACAATATTACAATCATGTAATCAATCGTATATAATAATATAACAGTTTGGCTTCTTCAGCTCTCTGGTTATCTGGAGGGTGAGAAGTGATGATCAGCAATAATGCAATGTTATAATCATGTAATAAATCTCGTAACTAATCATATATAATAATATAACAGTATGACTTCTCTGGCTCTCTAGTCATCAGGAGGGTAAGACGTGATGATACACAATAATACCATATTACAATCATGTAATTAATGATACATAATCATTTGATCGATAATATATAATAATGTACCAGTTTGGCTTGTTCAGCTCTCAGGTCATCTGGAGGGTAAGACGTGATGATACACAATAATACAATTTTGCAATCATGTAATTAATGATATATAATAGTTTAATTAATAATATAGAATAATGTTATTAATAATATAGAATAATGTTATTAATAATATAGAATAATGTTATTAATAATATGCAATAATATACCAGTTTGGCTTCTTCAGCTCTCAGGTCATCAGGAGGGTAAGACATGATGAGCAATAATTACACAACATACATACATATGCTGTGTAATTACAATCATGTATTTAATGATATATAATCATTTAATTAATAATATAGAATAATGTTATTGATAATATGTAATAATATACCAGTTTGGCTCTACAGCTCTCAGGTCATCAGGAGGGAAGACGTGATGAGCAATAATACAATATTACAATCATGTAATGAATGATATATAATCATTTAATTAATAATATAGAATAATGCTATTGATAATATGTAATAATATACCAGTTTGGCTTCTTCAGCTCTCAGGTCATCTGACGGGTATGATTTGATGATAAACAATAGTACAATATCACAATCATGTAATTAATGATATATTATCATTTAATTAATAATGTAGAATAATGTTATTGATAATTTAGAATAATGCCATTGATAATATGTAATAAAATACCAGTTGGCTTCTTCAGATCTCCGGTCATCAGGAGGGTAAGACGTGATAATGAGCAATAATACAATATTATTATCATGTAATTAATCATATATAATCATGTAATTAATCATATATAATCATGTAATTAATCATATATAATCATGTAATTAATCATATATAATCATGTAATTAATCACATATAATCATGTAATTAATCATATATAATCATGTAATTAATCATATATAATCATGTAATTGATCATATATAATCATGTTATTAATCATATATAATCATATAACAGTTTGACTCTTTCAGCTCTCTGATTATCTGGTAAGTCAGAGCCCCCGTTGGTAAAACGATTGTTTGGGGTTCAGTTCATCAATGCCTTTTCATTTTAGCCCTTCCGATCATGGTTGTGTGAGTCCCTTCAGCCTACTTGGCCTACCCCTGGACTAACTGAACACATAAGCGCACCCGTTGAAAATAGAACCCAGCACCTTCTTCAGTCCAGCAAAATGATCAACCATTCGCCAAACCGAACCCAGCACCTTCTTCAGTCCAGCAAACATTATCAATCATTCGCCGAACTGTGATGTAACATACAACAGACAAAACACATAACAGCTATCTGGTCATCTTGAAGGTGAAACGTGATTGGGATTAGGGTGGAGGTGGAGAAGTGCTATATGGGGGTGAGCATGTGTGTGTGTGGTTTGTGTGGTGTGTGTGTGTTGTGTAGGGGGGGGGGGGGCATGTGTTCCCCCCAGGGGGGGGGGGGGGGGGTGGGGGGGGGGGTGGGGGTATGCAGTAGGAGGTGGAGGGTGTCAGAGACCTGGGTGTGTTCGTTTTAATTTGTTCAATGGGTCCGGTATTGTGGGTCTTCGCTGTGCGCAGTGCAGTGATGTCCATCCCAACAATGGGCTGAAATAGCCTGAAATGGACTGAAACAGTGGGTCCCAGTGTTAGGCACTCATACTAACAGGGGCAGTAATAAATGGCCTGAAAGGTGGTTGGAACCATTCAATGCTGTTTTGTGTGTATCTGTTCTAAACAAATAAAGGTGGTTGGAAAGGTGGTTGGAACCCAATCAATGCTGTTTTGTGTGTATCTGTTCTAAACAAATAAAGGTGGTTGGAAAGGTGGTTGGAACCCAATCAATGCTGTTTTGTGTGTATCTGTTCTAAACAAATATGAGATCTAGCAGTCACCCTGCACAGCAGCGTACAGGCAAAATACATAGTAATGATAATGCCTGCAGTGTTTTTTATTTCATATTTCAGTAGTCCAGGTTGAGTAGCTACTTGGGCTACTCAACCTTGATTTCAGGATAGTTGCGCAGCCATTGTATGGCGGAGCGCAAAGCGCAAAGCCTGAAGGGGTCGAGGTGCAGCGCGTCACGATATCGGGGGGTCCGGGGGGTGTAGCATTCAACCGAATGGCGACGGAATGGCGACGCGTCGTTGAAAAATGAAACACTGAACGCCTGGTGGGGCGTGGTATTAAGGGAACCCCGTCTTCAAGCGGTAGGGAACGGGCTGCAAAAAAAAGGTCATGATAACGCCTGGTGGGGCGTGGTGTTAAGGGAGCCCATCGGACGCGGGTAGGAAGTGGTCTTCTACCTCGACTGGACAAGCTACCATTGCGGTTGACAACAACCTGCAACGCCAATTGCAACTGAAGGGGGAGTCGAACCCCCGACTCTTCATCCTCAAAGTGATTTGGTCAACCACTAGACCAATGCATATCACTGAAAGGGGCTACAGGCTGCTACTTTACCTGGTCAAAGCTACCATGGCGGTTGACAGCGACCGCGAACACTAAATCGCACCCGTGGGGATTCGCACCGGGAAACTTCTTCGATCTGGAAATGCTTATAAATGTAAATAAAATAACAATGTGAGTATGTGCTTTTGTCTTCGGTGGTTGGCCGGAGTGCAAGCAAGCGGGCTGGCCCCATCAACCTCGTGCCTCATAATAAGCAGGGATCGGCAATATGATATCATATGATATCATGTCATCATATGATATCGTATGATGCCGGCGGTCTGACTAGGTAACTTTGGCCTGGGGCATCATATCATATGATATTAAATCATATGCTTTTTGTATGATACCGGATGATATCATACTCGTCTTTGGTCAACATCATATGATTTGCCGTTCTCTAATAATAAGGCATGCTATGTATTTATTGTGTTTACATGGTGGTTGGCCCCAGTGCAATCAAACAGGCTAGCCCCCTCAACCTCAAAACCTCTTAATAAGGCGAACTGTGTATGTATTGTGTTTACATGGTGGTTGGCCCCAGTGCAACCAAACAGGCTAGCCCCCTCAACCTCACGCCTCGTAATAAGGCGAACTATGTATTTATTGTGTTTACATGGTGGTTGGCCCCAGTGCAACCAAACAGGCTAGCCCCCTCAACCTCACGCCTCGTAATAAGGCGAACTATGTATTTATTGTGTTTACATGGGGGTTGGCCCCAGTGCAACCAACAGGCTAGCCCCCTCAACCTCCATCTCGTAATAAGGCGAACTATGTATTTATTGTGTTTACATGGTGTTTGGCCCCAGTGCACCAAACAGGCTAGCCCCTCAACCTCACGGCCTCGTAATAAGGCGAAACTATGTATTTATTGTGTTTACATGGTGGTTGGCCCCAGTGCAACCAAACAGGCTAGCCCCCTCAACCTCCATCTCGTAATAAGGCTAACTATGTATTTATTGTGTTTACATAGTGGTTGGCCCCAGTGCAATCAAACAGGCTAGCCCCCTCAACCTCACGCCTCGTAATAAGGCGAACTATGTATTTATTGTGTTTACATGGTGGTTGGCCCCAGTGCAATCAAACAGGCTAGCCCCCTCAACCTCACGCCTCGTAATATGGCGAACTATGTATTTATTGTGTTTACATGGTGGTTGGCCCCAGTGCAATCAAACAGGCTGGCCCCCTCAACCTCACGCCTCTTAATAAAGCGAACTGTGTATGTAATGTGTTTACATGGTGGTTGGCCCCAGTGCAAGCGCACGAGCTGGCCCCCTCAACCTCACGCCTTGTAAACTATGTATTTATTTTGTTTGCATGGTGGTTGGCCCCAGTGCAATCAAACAGGCTGGCCCCCTCAACCTCATGCCTCATAATAAGGCGAACTATGTATTTATTTTGTTTGTATGGTGGTTGGCCCCAGTGCAAGCTAACTGGCTGGCCCCCTCAACCCCACGTCTTGTAATAAGACATACACCACCAGACATACGAGCTAATACACGGAAGTGGATACCGTGTGTTCTCTGACGGTCAATTACAGCGTGCCCCCCCCCCCCCCCCCCCCCCCCCCCCCCCCCTGCCCTCCCTGCCTACCCTACCCCTCCTGCCCTCCCCACCCACCCTGTGCCCTCCCTGCCCACCCTGCCCTCCCCACCCACCCTGCCCTCCCTGCCCACCCTGCCCTCCCCACCCTTCTTGCCCTCCCTGCCCTCCCTGCCACCCTGCCCTCCCACCCCCCCTGCCCACCCTGCCCTCCCTGCCCTCCCCCACCCTTCCCTGCCCTTCATCTGCTTCTCTCATCCTGCCGACGTCCTGCCCTCCTAGCCGTCCGCCCCCCTTGACGACCTCCTCAACCCCCGCCTGGCCCTCCCTAGCCGTCCCTCTCTGGCCCTCCCCACCCCCCCTGCCCTCCCTGCCCGCCCTGCCACCCTTCCAGCCTGGCCCTCCTGCCTCCCCACCCCCCCTGTCCCTCCCGGCCCCTCCCCACCCCCCCCTGCCACCCTGCCCTCCCGGCCCTCCCTGCCCAACGCTGCCCAGCCTTCCCTCCCCCCCCCCCCTGCCCTCCCGCCCACCCTTCCCTCCCCACGCACCCTCTGCCCTCCCTTCCCCCCTGCCGCTCCCCCCCCCCCCTGCCCCTCCCTGCCCTCCTGCCCTCCCCACCCCCCTGCCCACCCTTACCTCCCGCCCACCCTGCCTCCCTGCCCTCCCCACCCCCCTGTGCCCTCCCTGCCACCCTGCCTCCCCACCCCTCTGCCTCTCCCTTCCCACCCTGCCCACCCTGCCCTCTATTCCCACCCCCCCTGGCCCTCCCTGCCCTCCCTGAGCCCTCCCACCCCCTCTGTCCCTCCCTCCCACCCTTCTCTCCCCCCACCCTGCCCTCCTGCCTCCTGCCCCCCCCTGCCCTCCCCACCCCCCCTGCCTCCCCTACCCTCCCTGCCCCCCCCCCCTGCCCTCCCCCCCCCTCTGCCCCCCTGCCCACGCCTGGCCCTCGCCCAGGCCCCCCCCTAAGCCCTACCCTGCCCACCACTGGACCTGCCCATCCCCACCCCCCCTGCCCTCTGCAACCTGCCCACCCCTACCCCTCCCCACCAGTACCCGCCCGTTCCCGTCCCTGCGCCCCCTTCCCCTCACCAGCTACCAGGGACTCCCCTTACCCTGTCCCTCCCTTGCCCTCCCTGCCCTCAGCCCCACCTGCCCCCTTCCCCGCCTTCCCTCGCCAACCCCCGCCTGCCCTCCCAATGCCTCACCGCCCGCCCCACACCCCCCTGCGCCTATCCCAGCAGCCTGCCCTCCCAAAAACCTGCACAACCCTGCCCTCTCCCACCCCCTCTGACCTCCCTGCCCACCCTTGCCCTCCCCAGAAAAAGGGTTCTTCCCTAGGGCATTTTCTGGACCTTAAGGGTTCGGCCCTGAGGGGTCTTAGGGGTGGACCCAGCAAAAAACAGGGCCCCTCCTTAAACAACCCCCCGGCTAATACCAACCCCCTCGAGGGGTTTTCTTTCTTTCTTTATTTATTTATTCATGTATTCATTTATTTATTCATTTCATTTATTCATGTATTTATTTATTTATGTATATATTTACTTTTGTCACACCTACTGACATGCTTACCTACTCACTTTGAAGGCCCAATTTCTTCTCCTTCTCCTCCTTGTTTCAACTCCCACAGGTTCCCTCCTGACAATGCCAATCACCAACCAAACACCAACCAACCTGTCAACCCATTGGTGCAGAAAGATGGCCACATTGTGTCTTTTCCCAGTCGACAATTTCAATCACCAACCACCAATCACGTTGCAGGCCCAATTTCTTGACTCCTCACGGCTGCTGCTGGAGCTTGGCCCCCCTGTGCTACCAAGCCAAAGCCAACAACCTCAACCGCATTCCCTGTACTACTTGGAGTATGATGTCCAGGTGAGGCTGGCGTATCTGTGTGTGTGTCTGCGTGTGCGTGTGTGTGTCTGTGTGTGCGCTTGTGTGTGTCTGTGTCGGTGTGTGTGCTTGTGTGTGTCAATGTATGCTTGTGTTTGTCTGTGTGCCTGTGTGTGCTCGTGTGTGTCAATGTATGCTTGTGTTTGTCTGTGTTTGTGTCTTGTGTGTATGTGTGTGCTCGTGTGTGCCTGTGTGTGCCTTTGTGCTTGTGTTTGTCTGGGTGTGTGTCAATGTATGCTTGTGTTTGTCTGTGTGTGTGTCTTGTGTGTCTGTGTGTGCTCGTGTGTGCCTGTGTGTGCCTTTGTGTGCTTGTGTGCTTGTGTTTGTCTGGGTGTGTGTCTTGTGTGCCTGTGTGTGCTTGTGTGTGTCAATGTATGCTTGTGTTTGTCTGTGTGTTTGTCTCGTGTGTCTGTGTGTGCTCGTGTGTGCCTGTGTGTGCCTTTGTGTGCTTGTGTTTGTCTGTGTGTGTGTCTTGTGTGCCTGTGTGTATGTCTGTGTGTGCGTGTTTGCTTGTGTTTGTCTGTGTGTGTCTGTGTGCTTGTGTGTCTGTGTGTGCTTGTGTGTCTGTGTGTGCCTGTATGCTTGTATGTGTCTGTGTGCTTGTATGCCTGTGTGTGCTTGTGTGTGTCTGTTTGCTTGTGTGTCTGTGTGTGCTTGTGTGTGTCAATGTATGCTTGTGTTTGTCTGTGTGCTTGTGTGTGCCTGTGTGCATGTCTGTGTGTGCTTGTGTGTGTCAATGTATGTTTGTGTTTGTCTGTGTGTGTCTGTGTGCTTGTGTGTCTGTGGGTGCCTGTGGGTGTGCCTGTGTGCTTGTGTGCTTGTGTGTGTCAGTGTATGCTTGTATTTGTTTGTGTGTGCCTGTGTGTGGTGTGTGTGTGTGCGCTTCTGTGAATCTATGCGTGCTTTTGTGTCGTTGTCCGTGTATGCTTGTATGTGCTTGTGTGTGTGCTTGTGTGTGCCTGCGTGTGCTTGTGTGAGTCTGTGTTAATGTGTGTGTGCTTGTGTGTGTCGAAACCCCACCCCCCACCCACCTACACCCACATCACAGGCGGCCAAGGTGGTGCAGTTATTTGGAGACATTAGCATGACCCCCCACCACACACACACACCACCACCACCACACACACACACACACACATACCCCCACCCCACCCCACCCACACACATACCCACCCACACACCCTACACCCCAGACACACACTTACCCCCCCACACACACTATGACACTACACCCCACCCACCTACACCCACATCACAGGCGGCCAAGGTGGTAAAGTTCTTTGGAGACACTAGCATGACCTTCTTGAGAGGCATCCTGCACAGAGATGAGCTTATGCTGGCTGCACCCAACTCAAGATTGTGGGAAAGGTAGGTTATGAGAAAAAAGTGAGGATAACACCTGGTGGGGCATGGTATTAAGGGAGCCCTGTCGTATGGCAGTTCTCAAATCATGATTGTGGGAAAGGCAGGTTACGAGAAAAAGTGATGATAACGCCTGTTGGGCATGGTAGTAAGGGAGCCCTGTCTTATGGCGGTTCCCAACTGACTGTCGCGGTAAAGCTGGGTTATGAGAAAGGACAGGTAGGGTGTGTCAAATAACTGTACTATTATGTGTGGGGGTGTGTTGTCATGTCACGCCATTTTGCGATTGTGGGGAAGGTAGTTTATGTAGTTAGTCACTGTAGCACGAACTCAGGGCCCCCGTCGGTTAAACGATTGTTTGGGGCTCAGTTCATCAGTGCTTGTTATTTTTAAGCCCTTCATGTACGGTTGGGCAAGTCCCTTCAGCCTATTTGGCCTACCCCTGGACTGTAACAAACATACATACATTATGAGAACAAGTTTGATGCAGCGTCGCCTGCGACGCTAAAACATGGCAGAGAGTGATCGCGAGGGGGCGACAGGTTGCAACAGAAGCGAGTTAGTTACGAGGCTGTTAGCTGACGTGTCGGGCTTCATCACGGTCAGCTGGATGGTCGGACGGATAAATGGGTAACACTGGCCTTGCCCCCAAGAAGGGGCGCCAAAAATAGTGATGATAGCGGTTCTGGGGGGCATTTCTGATTTTGTTTTGTGTGTTCAACGCTTCGCCATGCAGCAACGGAAAGGCGATGCGTCGCACACACAAAAAGTGGTCCAGGGGTACCAAAAGTAATGATAACGCCTGGTGTGGTGTGGGATTAAGGGAGCCCTGTCTTACAGCGGTAGAGAACAGGCTGCTACTTTACCTGGACAGTGCTACCATGGTGGTTGACAGCGACTGCAAACACTGAAGCGCACCCATGGAGATTCAAACCCCGCACCTTCTAATTTCAACGAGCTCTACGATTGAGCCATTCATCGAAATGGGATTGATAGATTATGAGAAGAATATGAACCAGGGATTTTTATTTCCGCTATATATAGCGATCGCTTGTTTTGACACCGTTTTAGCAAAATTATCGCTATAAAAAAAGTTATAAAAATAAATTGCCTTGAAAAGCTATTAAAAAGCTATAGAAAGCACTAAAACACCATCCCTGGAGGAGGCCTAAAAACATATAGCTAGGAGAAACCCACTTTCAGATTTGAAAAAAAAAATTATTGATGTGATATCTATCTAGCGAAATGATCAACCATCTATCTATCTAGCGAAATGATCAACCATTGAACCATTCGCCGTACTGGGATGTAGGTTATGAGAAGGATATTAGAAGGAAATGATATCTATGTAAATCCAGCGAAATGGTCAACCATTGAACCATTCGCCGGACTGGGTTGTAGGTTATGAGAAGGATATGAGAAGGAAATGATATCTATGTAGATCCAGCGAAATGATCAACCATTGAACCATTCGCCGAAATGGGATGTAGGTTATGAGAAGGATATGAGAAGGAAATGATATCTATGTAGATCCAGCGAAATGATTAACCATTGAACCATTCGCCGAAATGGGATGTAGGTTATGAGAAGGATATGAGAAGGAAATGATGTCTATGTAGAGGACCCTATGGTGCACATGAAAGCAAAGCTGGTTCAGCAGAGCCCCCTCTTGAAGAAGGGGCAGGAGTCCTGAGCCTAGGGTTACCCATTTGTCCGTCCGACCGCGACCGCCTGACCGAGACGAAGCCCGACACGTCAGCCAACGGTCTCGTAACTAACTCGAACTAACTCGCTTCCGTTGCCACCTGTCGCTCCATCGCCAACTGCTCTCCCATGGCATGTAATACTGTTAAGGACCCTATGTAGGGTGCTTTGCGATCTAAACGACCTCGCCCTAATAAAATTATTATTAAATAATCATTTAATAATCATTATAAAATTATGATTAAATTATTATAAAATGATAATTTAATTATTATTAAATTACTACTAGTACGGTAGCCCGTGTGGCCGGTGGCCACACCTACTCTCACGAAGCCCTCCCCCCCCCAATCATAGTACAGTGCCCGTTTGGCCTTAGGCCACACCTATTTGGGGCTGGTTACATAATGGTTTACACTTGAAGCCCCCCCCCATTCACACACCACCACCACCAAACCATTATCCGCCCCCTCCCCCCTTCCCTCCCGTTGGCCACACCTGTTTTGGGCTGGGTTGCAAAACGGTTTTCTCTGCAGTGCATGCAACTCAAAACATTGACGGACGCATATCCCTTGCGATGGTCTCCCTTGTGCACCCACAAGCACACTAACACCACCGTACCCCCCCCCCCCCCCCCCCTAGTTATCTCCCCACACACACACTCCCAACCATGTACCCCCGCCCACAAACATACTCCCTTACTCTTCCTGACATATCTCCTGACTCCATCCCTTCCCCCACCCCAGCCATCCCACCAGCCCCCCCCCTCTCCCCAGTCTCATCCCCCCCCCCCCCCCCCTCCTACACGCACCCACAAGCACACACACTCCATATCTGCCTCCCTCCACTTCAGCTGTGGGCTTTGCCATAGCTGAAAGGCAAACGGGACGATGAGCATCGACAACGTTTGCGCATCATCCGACTCCGCTAAAAGTATCGGACCTGCTTCCCTGCCACCTCAGCTGTGATCGATAGTCGACCCCACTGAAAAAGCTGAACCTGCGCAATCGCAACTGTATATAACTAAAGCTTCTTCTTAGCGAGCATGTATTCAGTTCGGCCGAAGAACAATCCTGTTCACCGCTCCCGAAGTCAACTCGATCTGAGACTTGGAAACATCGCTAGGTTACAATTCAACTTTGCCGCGTGCTCGCTATAGCACAATGCACAGCGACGACATGTTTCTCGATGCAGTGGGAAGAAGTTGCAGTCAAGTTGCTGATTTGAGATGTTCGGTCAAGTTAGGGCGAGAATGCTCAGCGATTTTTCATTCGGTCAACTTTGATGCGTACTTGCTATGGCACAATGCGGAGCGACATGTTTCTCAATGCAGTGGGAAGAATTTGCAGTCAAGTTTGTGACATGGGATGGATGCGATTCGGACATTTCTGACAGGTCGGCTGACTCACCAAGTCACCTCCCGTTGTGCGCAGCGACAGGTCTCTTGACGCAAGGGAATGGTCTTGCAGAGATGCAGGGGGAAAAGCTTGTAGGAAGACGAACTGTAGCGCTACCGAAATCAGGTGGATGAACTCAGGCGGGAAAAGGAGAAATCGGGCGGGATGCGCAACAGGTAGAATACGCAGGAGGCGAAGGTTGCTTAAGGCAGAATTCGCAGGAGGCCAATCAGGCAGAGGTTGAAGCAGGAGGGATAAAAAGCGTGAATTGGCTGAGCGGGAATTGGCTGAGCGGGAAGTCGGTTAAGTCGGTTACGCGATGACACCACCACGACCACGACGACCACGACCATGATTTCTTTATATACATATAGATTAAATAATTTAATAATAATTTAAATAATTCATATGTAAACTCTGGAACCACTCTAAGCTTGTTATAGGTGCTCACTCTCGGATCGGCAAGAAAATCGACCAGATAGGGCGGGTGACAGGTTGGATTTCGTTGGGGCGGTTGGCCCTGTCCTGCCTTGGAATTGAATCAACCCTAGTATGAGGCACATGTTCAAAGCAGAGCTTTCTTCGTTTCCGAATTGGGGTCAAGGGGTTTGGTAGCGATCAGGGATTTGATGTCTTTCAAGGTTGGGTTCCTGGTAGCAATTTGGGTAGTTGGCCGGCCCAAGAGGTCAGTAGGAGAGTCTCGGGGTAGTGGATGGTTTGGTCAAAATGGGGTCTCAGGCAGGGTACTTCAAATGGCCAAATTGGCCTGCGCTTTAGCACACTTGAAAACAAAAAAAACTGCGCTTTGTAATGCAAAAAGCGCAAAAATTGCTTGCATCGCCCACAAGGGGTTGCAAAAAACTGCGCTTAAAGCGCTGAGGGGGTAAAAAAGTCAGCGCTGAAAAGTGCAAAAGCGCGCGCTTTGAATTACCCTGCTCAGTTCGCGATCCAACTGACATCACCGACCTTTTTCAAAACAGGCTCACCTTCGCCCATCCCCAAGCGCGCTTTGTGCAGCAGCGCATGGCGTCCCTAGCTGGCTCCGACGTCCTCAACCAAGAGCCAGCTAGCACCTCCAGCCAGCAGGACACCCGCAACCAAGCAGACCCGCACCAACAGCACGCTGCACAAGATTCTAGCTCGCCATTGGCAGGTCAGTCTAACTTGAACTTGGGGGTGATCAGTGGTAGGGACGGGGTACTTTTTATTACAGGGTATTTTTTATTACAGGGTACTTTTTATTACAGGGTACTTTTTTATATTCCAAATAGACCGATGGACCTTCAAAACCAGAACTGCAGAGGGATATATAGGTCACATGGCTCCAGCCAGCAATTTTTCTGCTCGCCGTCTGCGTCAAAAGAACATGTATAAACGTGAACAAAACATGTTTTGTTTCCTCCGGGTCCATCTAACACCACACAACACAACAAACCAGAACGCAACACAACACACCGTTGGCAGGTCCATCTCATGGATACCGCGAGGCTCCATCCAAGTGGATGGGCAACCTTCGGTCATCCAAGCAGATGGGCAGACCCATACCATCCCATGATGGGCAACCTCACTCTTCACCCATACCATGGCCGAGGCTCCATCCAAGTTGATGGGCAACCTTCCCTGTGTCTACCGTCCTGGCATCAAGCGTCACTAAAAATATGGACACCCCTCTATACCCATGAAAATGGTCACTACTTCAAACACAATAATGAACTCGTTTATACGCCCACAAAACACTACAAAACACCACAACACAACATAATACACCTCAACACACCACGACACACCACAACACATCACAACACAACACACAAAACACCACTATACAGCACAACGCACAACACAACACAACACACAACACACCGTTGGCAGGTCCATCTAATGAGTACCGCGAAGCTCCATCCAAGTTGATGGGCAACCTTCCCTGCGTCTGGAGTCCTAGCATCAAGCGTCACTACAAACACGGACACCCCTCTACACCCGTGACAATGGTCACTATTATACACACACAAATGTACTCATTTATACATCAACAAAACGTAACACACAACACGCACCACAACACAACACACAACACAACACGCACCACAGCACACAGCACAACACAACACAACACGCACCACAACACAACACACCACAACACGCACCACAACACAACACACAACACAACACAACACACAACACAACACACCGTTAACAGGTCCGTCTAATGAATACCGCGAGGCTCTTGCCAAGTTGATGGGCAACCTTCCCTGCGCATGCTCCGCCATGTGCCCTAATCCTTTGCTCGATCCCACGCTCTTCCGCTACAGCAGCATTCACATCTCCCCCATGATCAGGTAAATGGATAAATATATAAATAAATAGCTCTGCCATGTGCCCCAACCTTTTGCTCGATCCCACGCTCTTCCGCTACTGCAGCATTCACATCTCCCCCATGATCACGGAAATGGATAAATATATAAATAAATAGCTCTGCCATGTGCCCCAACCTTTTGCTGGATCCCACGCTCTTCCGCTACCGCAGCATTCACATCTCCCCCATGATCACGGAAATGGATAAATATATATAAATGAATAGCTTTGCCATGTGCCCCGACCCTTTGCTCGATCCCATGCTCGTCCGCTACCTCAGCATTCACATCTCCCCCATGATGAGGTTAATATATGTATAAAAATGAATAGCTTTGCCATGTGCCCCAACCCTTTGCTCGATCCCACGCCCTTCCGCTACAGCCCCTTTCACATCTCTCCAATGATCAGATAAAGGGATAAATAAATAAATAGCTCTGCCTTGTGCCCCAGCCCTTTGCTCGATCCCACGCTCTTCCGCTACAGCAGCATTCACATCTCCCCCATAATCAGGTAAATAAATATATGATATATAAATAAATAAAAGGTACGCCTTATTACTAGGCGTGAGGTCAGGTTGGGGGGGTCAGCCCGTTTGCTTTCACCGGGGGGCCAACCACCACTAGGGGGGGGGGGGGGGGGGGGGGGGGGGCTGTCATTCTCCATGATCACTTATCAGCATGCGTGCTTGTAAGGCTGCTTATCTGCCTCCCTGCCTGCTTGTCTGCCTCCATACATGCTTGTAAGACTGCCTGTCTGCTTGTGAGACTGCCTGTCTGCTTGTCTGCCTCCGTACATGCTTGTAAGACTGCTTATCTGCCTCCCTGCCTGCTTGTCTGCCTCCATACATGCTTGTAAGACTGCCTGTCTGCTTGTCTGCCTCCGTACATGCTTGTAAGACTGCCTGTCTGCTTGTCTGCTTGTTAGACTGCCTGTCTGCTTGTCTGCTTGTAAGACTGCCTGTCTGCTTGTCTGCTTGTTAGACTGCCTGTCTGCTTGTCTGCTTGTAAGACTGCCTGTCTGCTTGTCTGCTTGTTAGACTGCCTGTCTGCTTGTATGCTTGTAAGACTGCCTGTCTGCTTGTATGCCTCCCTGCCTGCTTGTCTACCTCCCTACATGCTTGTCTGCCTGTACATCTGTCTGTACATCTTTGTGCCTGCACGTCTGTCTGCTCTGTATGCCCTTATTGACTGATCATTTGTATGTTTGTTTGCTGACTGACTGTTTGACTGACTGACTGACTGACTGACTGACTGACTGACTGGCTGACTGACTGACTGACTGACTGACTGACCGACCGACCGACCGACTGACCGACCGACGGACCGACTGACTGACTGACTGACTGACTGACCGACCGACCGACCGACCGACTGACTGACTGACTGACTGACTGCTAATTGACGGACTGCTTATTGACTAACTGCTTATTGACACTCACTCACGCACTCACTCACTGATTGGTTGGCTGGCTGGCCCAGTCGTTTCCTTGTCCATTGTCCAAGCTACTGCCCCACATGTGTATTAGGTTGCGCAAGTGCCCTGACAGTGCAATCAAGTTCTTCTCCGCCATCTGGCCTGGGGAACGCGCCAGCTTTCAACTGCAATTAAGGGAGAGCGGAAGTAATCAAAACCCACAGCGTGCCACAATGATGCTCCAAGCTGGTACAGACCCCGTGAGGCCCCAAATGGATCCACGAGGTAAGCTTGCATGTTTGTCTGCTTCTAGTGGTGGTGGTTGGTGGCAGTAGGGTGTGTGTGTGTCGGGGGGGGGGGGGGGGGGGGGGGGAGGGGGGGGGGGGTATAAGTTGCGTGTTTGTCTGGTGGTAGTTCCAAGCTGGTACAGACCCCGTGAGGCCACAAATGGATCCACGAGGTAAGCTTGCATGTTTGTCTGCTGCTGCTGCTGCTGCTGCTGCTGCTGGCGGTAGGGGGGGGGGGGGGGGGGGGGGGGGGGGGGTATTAGTTGCGTGTTTGTCTGGTGGTGGTGGTGGTGGTGGTACAGACCCCGTGAGGCCCCAAATGGATCCACAAGGTGAGCTTGCATGTTTGTCTGCTGCTGCTGGTGGTGGTGGTAGCAGTAGGGTGTGTGTGTTTGTGTGTGTGGGGGGGGGGTGGGGGGGGGTAAGTTGCGTGTTTGTCTGGTGGTTGTCCCAAGCTGGTATAGACCCCGTGAGGCCCCAAATGGATCCATGAGGTGAGCTTGCGTGTTTGTCTGCTTCTAGTGGTGGTGGTGGTGGCAGTAGGGTGTGTGTGGGGGGGGGGAGGGGGGGGGGGGGGGGGGGGTTATAAGTTGCGTGTTTTTATGGTGGTTGTTCCAAGCTGGTACAGACCCCGTGAGGCCCCAAATGGATCCACGAGGTGAGCTTGCGTGTATGTCTGCTGCTGCTGCTGCTGGCGGAAGGGGGGGGGGGGGGGGGGGGGGGGGTATTAGTTGCGTGTTTGTCTGGTGGTGGTGGTGGTGGTGGTGGTACAGACCCCGTGAGGCCCCAAATGGGTCCACAAGGTGAGCTTGCGTGTTTGTCTGCTGCTGCTGCTGCTGGCGGTGTGTGTGTGTGGGGGGGGGGGGGGGGGGGGGGGGGGGGTATTAGTTGCGTGTTTGTCTGGTGGTGGTGGTGGTGGTACAGACCCCGTGGGGCCACAAATGGATCCACAAGGTGAGATTGCGTGTTTGTCTGCTGGTGGTGGTGTTAGGGGGTGGGAGGGGTGAGTATAGGTTGCGTGTTTGTCTGCTGGTGGTGGTGGCAGTAGGGGGGGGGGGGGGGGGGGGGGGGGGGGGGGGGGATATCACCTCATTCCCCCATCTCTTCCATTCCCAAAATACAAGCTGGACAGACCCTGAGAGGCCACATATGGATCCACGAGGTGAGCTTGCGTGTTTGTCTGCTGGTGGTGGGTGGGGGGGTGGGGGGGTATAAGTTGCGTGTCTGTCTGCTGCTGCTGCTGCTGCTGCTGGTGATGGTGGCAGTAGGGGGGGGGGGGGGGGGGGATATCACCATATTCCTCCATCTCCTTCTATCCCCATCCCCAAGTTGACTACCCCTGGACTATAACATATGTATGTACAACCCTTTATCCTCCTAGCAGGAGCTGCCATGATGCTTGCCCTCACAACAGCAACAGGCGCTGTGAAAATATGCAAATAATGGCAAATAATGACTAAATTGTGAAAAACTTTTATGTCTGTTTGACAATTTTCATTTAGTCCAACTTGTATGCTGACATGGCACCTACCTGGCACTTAAAGGAGCTGCCATGATGCTTGCCCTCACAGCAGCAACAGGCGCTGTGAAAATATGCAAATAATGGCAAATAATGACTAAATTGTGA
Source organism: Chlamydomonas sp. ICE-L (assembly GCA_013435795.1). Taxonomy (NCBI): domain Eukaryota; kingdom Viridiplantae; phylum Chlorophyta; class Chlorophyceae; order Chlamydomonadales; family Chlamydomonadaceae; genus Chlamydomonas; species Chlamydomonas sp. ICE-L. The sequence continues at coordinate 278,365 of JACBWV010000730.1, read as the reverse complement.
AAAACTCTTATGTCTGTTTGACAATTTGTATTTAGTCCGATTTGTATGCTGACTTGGTGCCTACCTGGCACTTATAGGATCTGCTATGACGCTTGCCCTCACAACAGCAACAGGCGCTGCGGCTGCAGCGGCAGCGGCAGCCGTCGTGGCCACAGTCCCTCCCACCGTCGCAACGGAGCAGATCCGTGCAGCTGATGGTGAGGTTGGAGCTGGTAGGGCGGCAGGGGGCGAGCAAGCTGGAGGTGGCGGTGCTGCTGGTGCTGCTGGTGGTGCTGCACCTAGAGGTAGCACCAACAACCGGCACTTGGTCCTGCACTTGGTTCACCCAGTGCAACCGTTTGTGCTGACCGTTGGCTATGGTAGTAACATGCAGCAGGTCTACATCAACATTCACTACCGATTGTAGCCAGTGCGACCGTTTGTGCTGACCGTTGGCTATGGCAGTAACATGCAGCAGGTCTACATCAACAAACACTACCGATTGTAGCCAGTGTGACTGTTTGTGCTGACCGTTGGCTGTGGCAGTAACATGCAGCAGGTCTACGTCAACATTCGCTTTCAATTGTAGCCAGTGTGACCGTTTGTGCTGACCGTTGGCTGTGGCAGTAACATGCAGCAGTTCTACGTCAACATTCGCTTTCAATTGTATCCAGTGTGACTGTTTGTGCTGACCGTTGGCTATGGCAGTGACATGCAGCAGGTCTACGTCAATAATGGTATTACCTCTGATTGTAGCAAGTCGATCAAACTTGCAGAAAGGATATGCCTTGTAGCAAGGCATGGCAACATCAGTATAACTTGCAGAAAGTCTTCTTCGATAAAGTTATTACCTCTGATTGTAGCGAGTCGGGGCTGAGTCAATAAAAAGTGCAGAAAGTGTATGCCTTGTAGCAAGGCATGGCAACATCAGTATAACTTGCAGAAATTATACTTCGATATAGTTATTACCTCTGATTGTAGCGAGTCGGGGCTGAGTCAATAAAACTTGCAGAAAGTATATGCCTTGTAGCAAGGCATGGCAACATCAGTTTAACTTGCCACAACTATGCGCCCCTGAAAGATGCAGCAAGTGTATGTCAACACAGCATGCAGCTAGTATCCGTCTTTTAGCAAGGCAAGCTGACGTCATTTAAAGTTCCTGCAAGCGTAAGCCTTGGAGCAAGGCAAGGCAACGTCAGTGTTACTTGCAGCAAGTTTCTGCCTTGTAATAAAGCAAGGCAACATCAGTAAACCTTGCAGCAAGGCTACTCCTTGTAGCAAGGCAGGGCAACGTCAGTGTAACATGTAGCAAGGCTGTGTCAATGCAGCATGCAGCAAGTATATGCCTTGAAGTGAGGCAGGCAACGTCAGTGTAACATGCAGCAAGGCTGTGTCAATGCAGCATGCAGCAAGTATATGCCTTGAAGTGAGGCAGGCAACGTCAGTGTAGCATGCAGCAAGGCTGTGTCAATAAAACATGCAGTAAACAGGGTAATTCAAAGCGCGCGCTTTTGAGCGCTGACTTTTTGACCCCCTCTGCGCTTTAAGCGCAGTTTTTTGCAACTCCCTGTGGGCGCAGCAAGCAAATTTTGCGCTTTTTGCACTTCAAAGCGCAGTTCTTTTTGTCTTCAAGTGCCTAAAGCGCTGGCCTATTTGGCATTTTGAAGTACCCTGGCAGTAAGGCTGTGTCAAGACAGCATGCAGCAAATATCTGCCGTGTAAGAAAGCAAGGCAACATCAGTATAACTTGCAGCAAGTCATGGCAACGTCAGTGTGTTTATAAAGTCCCACTCCTCCATGTAAATTGGTGGCCAGAGATTCATCCTAGGAATCTTCCAAGGAGTACGTCGCTAGGGCATCAGACACATCCTTTCTCAAACGTCCTAACGTTCTGTAGCCATATTGAGATCGGGAAGGGAAACGTCCCTCATTATATCAGAGTTACTATCACAGTATTTAACAATGGAGTTCCAGTATTTAATCACTGATTTAAACGAGTTATAGGGAATAGGGAATAGGGAATTTACCTGTTTCTTTCAACGCAATGTGTTGGGGGACAGTGCGCTTAACTCGCAGGACAGGTTTCATTACATTACATTACATTACATTACATTACATTACATTACTTTTCATGTTAAAGTCTACTTGACACCGCGAGGGTGTATGAGACTCCGTGCTTTAAACAAGAAAAAAAGCACCCACAAAGAAAAAATCCCATTACATCAGGGGGGTGTCGAGGGCAAACAAACCAAACTCCCAACCACCGTTTTGGTGGCGTAGGTATTGATTCCCCTAGAGCAGGACCCAGAACTCAACCAAGAACAGTGGCAGAGGTAAGAAGCTAACAAATGAGAAGTCACAAGAAAAAGAAGAAGAATAGATTACTGTGCCACTAAGCACTCCATGGCTTCCTGTCTTGCTCTTCTACAAGTAGAAAGATAGTCGGCTAGGTTGCTAAAAAGTCTAAGTGCCATACTGCCATTTCCATTCATAAAGGTTATTCTGGGAACCGCAGAATTCCACATTCCCTACGGAAAAAATATTGTCTCCCTAAGCGAGAATCATACCACTAGACCAAACTCCCGATGAATTGGGGAGTTGCGGGAATTGAACCCACGACCTCTCGCAATCAAGTTAAGATGTGCACTACACGTACACATAAATGTATATATATATATTCATATATCCATATAAATGTATATATATATATTCATAAATCCAGCATGCCTCATGTGAATATCTTTAGATGCTACTTGGTCTCTGCTGGGAGCACCCATAAGCTGTTGAATGAGACCAGTGCTCCAGATTTGAGAGCCATACATTCCAGCAGATAGGGCAAAATACTGGAACAGCCAAAGCATGGCGTGTGGTCTATCCTGAACTGCGTACTCTTATCGTACTCGTTCCAATAACTGTAACACGCTTGATCCCAGAGGAAATGCAACATCAACCATTGCAGCATTTAGCAAGTGTGTGCCTTATAGCAAGGCAAAGTAACATCTGTGTAACATGCAGCAAGTCCGTGCCGGTGCAGCATGCGCCTCCGCCTTGTTGGAAGGAAAGGCAACATCAGTACATGGACTACCGCGCGTCAGCAGGGAAGTTACCTGCCTCTTCCACGGCAAGGCAACATCAGTACATAGACTACCGTGAGTCAGGAGGGAAGTTATCTGCCTCTTCCAAGGCGGCAAGTCTCATAAATGAATCTAGCCAAGGCTCGAAACGCAGACCCATCTGATTGATGCCGTAAAATACTTTACCGTACAGCCAGAGCTCAATTCAAATAATACTATATATTTGTGTATGTATGTTATTGTCTTGTTCTGCATTTTCAAATGTATGTTACAGTCCAGGGGTACCCTCGCAGGCTAAAGGGGGGCTTGTCCAACTTTGGGAAATTAAGAAAATAATGTAAATAGTTGTATTATAGTACCGGTATAAAATACGGCTTGCATTCTATATATTCTAGGTGTCATCCAGGACATTCGAGGCTATCTACGCATGTATGTATGTTGTTACAGGCCAGGGGTAGGACAAAAAGGCTGAAGAGACTTGCTTAACCATGACAGGAGGGGCTTAAAAGGGAAAAGCACTGATGATTACAGTCCAGGGGCAGGCCAAATAGGTTTAAGGGACTTGCCTGACCGTGACAGGAGAGGCTTAACACGGAAAAGCACTGATGAACTGAACCTCGAACAATCGGTTTACTGACGTGGGCCCCGAGACTATAAATTCGAATGATAGTGTTATGTGACAACAAGTTTTAGATTTAGGGCGACATCGCAGCGGGCTGAGTGCGACCAGGGTACTACATTTTGTCATTTGGGGTTGCGCTTTTGACGCAACTGCCTCCTTGTGGGGTGCGCTTTTGACTCAACTGAAAAGGGAAGTCTGCTCGCCGCGCCCAGAGGGGGTTTAAAACATTGCGTCAATCGCGCAGTCGGGCTCCAAAACCTCAATAGCGCGCGTCATGTAGTACCCTGAGTGCAAGTGAACACTCTGAGCGAGTGATGATCACCCACAGATGCAAGTGAACACTCTGAGCGAGTGATGATCACCCACAGATGCAACTGAACACTCTGAGCGAGTGATCATCACCCACAGATGCAAGTCGCATACCACTGCCGTTCTTGTCCCCAGCAGTCCAACACAGGGCATTGATTGACGCAGTGTGCCGCTGTCCCTCTCCACTGCTCCACATGCAAGCTCCCTCCACCACCAACGATTCACCACCACCACCACTGCCACCACGTACGCTCCACACCTGGACCTCCCCACTCTCCAGACCCACGGCAAGGAGGCATCCCTGCTCCCCAGAGGCTCCCACAGGCATGGGGCACTCAGCGAAGGCCACAGCAGTAACGGCCGACGGGAAAACAGGGAGGGTGAGGGCAAGCTGCATGGCAGGGGGGGCTTCGCCCCCCTGCCCTACCTCAGCCGCCCCCCCAGTATTGGTTGTCCCCACGCGCCATATCTTAACACAACCATCTCGCGCCCCGGTCGCCAGGAGGGCGTCGTCTGGGGACCAGCTGGCCCCCCAAATGACACGCGCATGGGCTCCCCTGAACAGGAAATGTGGTGTACTGGTGTGAGTACTCCCTCATTGTATACTCCCTCATTGTGTACTTCCATATGGGGTAATTTAATTTTGTACTTCACTATTGTGTAATTTACTCATTGTGTACTTCCTCATTCGTGTTTGTTGGTGTGGTTGGGGGGGGAGCTGCGGACCAGCTTGTGAGCTTGCTCCGTAAATGACATAGCCACATATGCATGCCTTTCCAAACCAACACCCCTCTCATCTCTCTCTCTCTCTCTCTCTCCTCTCTCTCTCTCTCTCTTCTCTCTCTCTCCTCTCTCTCTCTCTCTCTCTCACCCATCCCACTCCACACACTCACGCACACACACACACAACACACAACACACACCCACACACACAAATGGCACACTTTTCCCCCCCGACCCCTGTTGTCTCACATGCACGAACAAAACACTCCAATAGAAAGGACAATTGACTCACTTCACCGGTTCAGCAGCGTGAAGCATCTATGTTAGTGTCGAGTTGTAGTGTAATGCATCGTTGTGTGCAGTAGAATGTAATGCCTCATGTAATGCCTACCAGGGGACTCACTTCACCGGTTACAGCAGCGTGAATGCATCATGTAGTGTAGTGTCATGCATCGTGTAGTGTAGTGTAGTGTCATGCATCATGTAATGTACAGTGGACTCACTTCACCGGTTACAGCAGCGTGAATGCATCATGTAGTGTAGTGTCATGCATCATGTAATGTAGTGTAGTGTCATGCATCATGTGGTGCAGTATAATGTGATGCATCATGTAATGTACAGTGGACTCACTTCACCCGGTACAGCAGCGTGAATGCATCATGTAGTGTAGTGTAGTGTCATGCATTGTGTGGTGCAGTATAATGTAATGCATCATGTAATGCACAGTGGACTCACTTCACCAGTTACAGCAGCGTGAATGCATCATGTAGTGTAGTGTCATGCACCGTGTAGTGTAGTGTAGTGTCATGCATCATGTGGTGCAGTATAATGTAATGCATCATGTAATGTACAGTGGACTCACTTCACCCGGTACAGCAGCGTGAATGCATCATGTAGTCTAGTGTCATGCTTCGTGTAGTGTAGTGTCGTGTAGTGTAGTGTCATGCATCATGTAACGTACAGTGGACTCACTTCACCGGTTACAGCAGCGTGAAAGCATCATGTAGTGTAGTGTCATGCACCGTGTAGTGTAGTGTAGTGTCATGCATCGTGTAGTGTAGTGTAGTGTCATGCATCGTGTGGTGCAGTATAATGTAATGCATCATGTAATGCACAGTGGACTCACTTCACCGGTTACAGCAGCGTGAATGCATCATGTAGTGAAGTGTCATGCATCGTGTAGTGTAGTGTAGTGAAGTGTCATGCATCGTGTAGTGTAGTGTAGTGTAGTGTCATGCATCATGTCATGTACAGTGGACTCACTTCACCGGTTACAGCAGCGTGAATGCATCATGTGGTGTAGTGTAGTGTCATGCATCATGTAGTGTAGTGTCATGCATCATGTGGTGCAGTATAATGTAATGCATCATGTCATGTACAGTGGACTCACTTAACCCGGTACAGCAGCGTGAATGCATCATGTAGTGTAGTGTAGTGTCATGCATCATGTAGTGTAGTGTCATGCATCATGTGGGGCCAGATTATAATGTTAATGCATCCCTTTCACCTGTACAGTGGACTCACTAACCCGGTTCCAGCCAAGGAGTGACTGCATCATGTATGTCGTTGTAGTGTAGTGTTCATGCTCATTTAAGTGTAGAGTGTCATGCATCCTGTGGTGCTGGGCAGTTATTCTAATGATTTGTAATGCATTCATGTCATGCCACAGTTGACTCACTTAACCCGGCTCCGCAGCGTGATGCATAATGTAGTGAGTGTAGTGTCATGCATCATGTAGGTAGTGCATGCATCATGTGGTGCCAGATAATATAATGTTAAGCATCAGCATGTACAGTGACTCACTTAACCCGGTACAGCAGCGTGAAATCATCATCCAACTTTGGGTCCTCGGTGGCCAAAGCCACAGGAGACCTCTGAAAGAGTGAGCACGATCGGTCCCTGGAGCAAGCTAGGAGGTAGACACCATCATGCGACCACGACAGGTGTGTGACTGTGAGAGAATGGACCTGTGCAGGGGGGGAGGGGGCTGAGAGGGTGCGCCAATGAGCTACAGCCTACTGATCATCTGAAACCCGACAGCCGGTGTTGACTGTAGAAAAGAACCTGTGCCAGGGGGGGGGGGGGAGAGATAGAGGAGGTGATGGTAAGAGGGGTGTTGAGGTATAGTGAGGTATGATGGGAGAGGAGAGAGTGGAGAGCGTGAGAGGTATTTTGGGGGAGGGGGAGGAGAGGAGGAGTGGGGGGGGGAGATGTGGGGGGGGGGGAGAGTGGGGGGGGGGAGAGGAGAGTGAGTTGGGGAGAGAGAGTGGGCGAGTGATAGTGGATGCGTGAGGGGGAGGGAGAGAGTGAGGTATGAACTACTTAGAGTTGAGGTATGAACTACTAGCTACTGCTCTTAATAGCGACCCCCGACGGTGTGTTGTGAGTGAGAGAATGAACCTGTGCATGGGGGGGAGGGGGGGGGGGGGGGGGGAGTGAGAGTGATGGGGGGAGAGAGTGAGCCATGGCTAACTAGCTACTAGCAATAATATGCGGACCACTAACTGACTTGTAACTGACTTGTAACTGACTTGTAACTGATTTTTAACTGACCTGTAACTGAGTGACAGGTCTCCAGCCCTCCGCTGACGTGCGCCAAACCCAGACAGCGGCGGTGCTCGGTGTGGGTTGGAGTGTGGATGGATGCTGCTTGGCCACACATGCCGATGCTATGTACTTTCCATCAGGGCTGGCAGCAACACAAAACACGTCGTTTCCATGCCCATATAGCTTGTGCACCTGTGTAGCGTTGGGGTGTGGGGTGTGGGTGTGGGGGGGGTGTTCAGCCGCTGGGGGGGTGGTTGGTTGTTGGCGGTGTTTGGGGGGTTGAGGGTGGGGTGTTTGTTTTCCGCGCTGGGTGTGTTGTGTGTTTTTTTTTTCTTGTGTTGAGGGTGGGGTGGTGGAGTGGCGGGTGGGGACAGGCAACACAGAATGGGGGGGGACAGCGTGGGGACACAACACAGAATACGTCGTTTCCATGCCCTTATAGCGGGTGCATGTGTGTAGGTGTTCAGGTGTTTAGGTGTTTAGGTGTTTAGGTGTGTAGGTGTCTAGGTGTGTATGTGTTTTGGTGTGTAGGTGTTTAGGTGCATGCGTGTATGTTTAGTTGTTTAGTTGTTTAGTTTTTTGTGTGTTTTGGTGTGTAGGAGTTTAGGTGCATGGGTGCAGGTTTAGTTTTTTTTTGTGTTTTGGTGTTTAGGAGTTTAGGTGTTTAGTTGTTTTGGTGTTTTGGTGTTTTGGTGTGTAGGTGCATGCGTGCAGGTTTTGGTGTTTGGGTGTTTGGGTGTTTAGGTGTTTTGGTGTGTAGGTGTTTAGGTGTTGGGGTGTGTAGGTGTTTAGGTGCATGTGTGTAGGTTTAGGCGTTTAGGTGTTTAGGTGTTGGGGTCTTGGAGCGTTGGGATCTTTGGGGTGTTAAGGCGTTGGGGGGGTGTTGGGGGTGGGGTGGGGTGCGGTGTTGGGTGGGGTCTTAGTGAGGTGGGGTGGGGTCAGGGTGGGGGGGATGGAGGGGAACACACTCCATGGAGGGGACCACACTCCAGGCAATACATGGAGGGGACCACATGGAGGGGACCACACTCCAGGCTATACATGGAGGGGACCACATGGAGGGGACCACACTCCAGGCAATACATGTGTGTCTGTTGACTGTCCAGGGGTAGCCAAAGCAATTTATCACACACCTGCTGTGCATTCCAGAGCATATCTCATCATGTTTGAATTGTATGTATGCATGTATGCGTGTATAATTACTGTCCAGCGGGTAGCGGTAGCCCAAAGCAATTACACACCTGCTGGCATTCCGGCGCATTCCGGAGCACTATCTCTCCTGTTTGACTTGTATGTATGCAGCCTGTATGCGTTGTTATTATATATAATTACTGTCCAGGGGTAGCCAAACATAACAAGTGACTTTTGTGAAGCACTGGCATTGCCCCACTAGCTTAACAAGTCCTAGGCAGCGTCGCAAGCGATGAGGAAAATTGGCGGAGAGTATTTGCAACGGAATCGAGCGGACCGAAGCCACTGCGTTACGAGACTGTTGGCTGACAGGTCAGGCTTTGTCTCGGTCGTTGGTCAGTTAAACAGACAAAGGGGTGACCCTGGGGGCTCCCGCCCCCCAGAAGGGGAGGCTCCGCAAAAAAACTGCTCTTCAAGTGCGACAGTAAGAAGTAACACAACGCACCTCTGGCCACAAGGTGTTTTGCGACAGATGCTCTTCTAGAGGGGGTCCTGAAACAGCCGAGGGAGCAGCACTGGGCACCAGGTCAGGTCCTTCATTGTAGCCATCCCCCATCCCTCCTGAGTTGTGAAGTGTGGTGTGTGTTGTGTGGGGGTTGTAAAACGTGTGGTGTGGTGTGTTGTTTGAGGGAGCAGCACTGGGCACCAGGTCAGGTCCTTCATTGTAGCCATCCCCCATCCCTCCTGAGTTGTGAAGTGTGGATTTGTGTGTTGTGTGGGGGTTGTAATGTAAAACGTGTTGTGGTTTGTGTTGTGTTTTTGTTTGATGGAGCAGCTGGGCACCAGGTCAGTGTCCTTCATTGTTGTAGCCATCAACATCCATACCTGCGTTGTGAAGTGTGGTCTTGTGTGTTGTGTCGGGGGTTTGTAAAAACGTTGTGGTGTGGTGTGTGTTGTTTGAGGGAGCAGCCACTGTGGCACCAGGTCAGGTCCTTCGTTGTAGCCCATTTTCCCCATCCCTCCTGATTGTGAAGGTGGTTGTGTGTTGTGTGGGGTTTAAAAACGAAAACGTTGTGGGTGGTTGTGTTTTTTGAGTGAGCAACGCAATGGGCAACAGGTGTCAGGTCCTTCATTGTAGCCATCCCCATCCCTCTGAGTTGTGAAGTGTTGGTGTCTGTTTGTTGTGTGGGGGTTGTTAAAACGTTGGGGTGTGTGTTTGGTTGTTTTGAGGGAAGCAGCAAGGGGCACCAGGTCACGGTCATCATTGTAGCCATCCCACATCTCCTGCGTTAGTGAAGTGGGTTGTCGTGTTGTCGTGGTGTTGTAAAAACGTGTTGTTGGGGTGTGGTTGTTGTTTGAGGGAGCCAAGCAGCACTGGGCACCAGGTCAGGTTCCTTTCATTGAGCCATCCCCATCCCTCCTGATTTGTGAGGGTGGTGTGTGTTGTGTGGGGGTTTGTAAAAACGTTTGTGTGGTTGTGGTGTGTTGTTTAGGGAAAGCCCGGGTCGCAAGCACTGCGGCACGGGCAACCAGGTCAGGTCCTTCATTTGTAGCCAAAATCCAACCCACCCCCCATCCCTCTGAGTTGTCGAAGTTGGTGTGTGTTGTGGGGGGTTGTAAAAACGTGTTTGTGTTGGTGTTGTTTGTTGTTGTTTGAGGAAGCAGCAGCATGGGCACCAAGGTCAGCAGGTTCCTTCATGTAGCCATCCCCCATTCCACCTGTGTTGTACGGGGTGGTGTGTGGTGTGTGTAGTGTTGTGTGTGGTGTGTGGTTTGTTGGGTGTGGGGTCAGCACTGAGCACCAGGTCAGGTTCATTGTAGCCATCCCCTATCCCACCCGAGTTGTACGGTGTGGTGTGTGGGGTTTGTACAATGTGTGGTGTGTGTTGTATGGTGTGGTGTGTGGTATGTGGTGTGTGGTGTTATGTGAGGGGTCAGCACTGGGCACCAGGTCAGGTTCATTGTAGCCATCCCCTATCCCACCCCAGTTGTACGGTGTGGTGTGTGGTTCTGTGTGGTTGTTGTGGGGGGTTGAAAATGTGTGGTATGTGGTGTGTTGTATGGATGTGGTGTTGTTTGTGTATGTGGGTGTGTGTGGGAGCTTGTAAATTGTGTGGTTGGTGGTGGTGTGTACGTGTGGGTGTGTTTTGTTGGGTTTTTACACTGTGTGTTGTGTGTTTGCTATGGTTGTGTGTGGTATGTGGTGTGTGGTATGTGGTGTGTGTGGGAGTTGTACAGTGTGTGGTGTGTGGTGTGGTTAACGGTGTGGTGTGGTGAGTGAGTGGTGTGTGGTGTGGTTTGTGGGGTTGTAACAATGTGTGGGGTTAGTTTGCTACCATGTTTGTGGTGTGTGTTTGTTATGGTGTGGGGTGAGTGGTATTGTGGTGTGGGTGTGGGGGTTGTGCAGTGTGTGGTGTGTGGTGTACGGTGTGGTGTGTGGTGTGAGGGCGCAGCAATGGGAACAAGGCCAGGTCCTTCATTGTAGCCACTTCCCATCCCACCTGAGTTGTAAAGTGTGGTGTGCGGTGTTTGTTGCTTGTGTTGTGTGGTGTGTGTGGGTGTTGTCAATGTGTGGTGTGTGTGTGGTGTGTGTGGGAAACGGTTGTGGGGGTGTATGGGGCGTTTACAAGTGATGTTGTGGTTATGTGAGGGGCGCCGCTAGCAACGGGAACAAGGCAGGTCCTTCATTGTAGCCACCCCCCATCCTACCTGAGTTGTAAAGTGTGTTGTGTGGTATGTGGTATGTGGAAGTTGTGTGTTGTGTTGTGGGTGTGGTTGTCAGTGTGTGTGTGTGACGTTTGGGTTTTGGTGTGTGTTGCGTGGTGTTGTGTTTGTTGTGTGTGTTGTGTTGTGTGAGGGCGCAGCAATGGGAACCACAGCAATGGGAACAAGGTCTGGTCCTTCATTGTAGCCACTTCCCATCCCACCTGAGTTGTAAAGTGTGGGGTGCGGTGTGTTTGGGTGTGGTGGGGGGGGTGTGGGGGGGGGGCGGTGTGTGTGGGGGTGGGGTTGAGTACAATGTGTGGTGTGGTGTGTGTGTTAAACGGTGTGTGGGGTGTATGGGGGTTGTACAATGTGTGTTGTGTTATGTGAGGGCGCAGCAATGGGAACAAGGCCAGGTCCTTCATTGTAGCCACCCCCCATCCCACCTGAGTTGTTAAGTGTGGTGTGTGGTGTGGGGAATGTGTGTGGTGTGGGTGGGGGGTGGTGGGGTTTGTACAGTGGTGTTGTGACGTTGGTGTTGTGTTGCGTGGTGTGTGTGTTGTGTTGTGCGCAGCACTGGGAACAAGGTCAGGTCCTCCATTGTCCCATCCCACCTATCCTGTTTTTGTAAAGTGTGGTGTCTGTGGGGGGTTGTTACACTGTGTGACGTTTGTGTGTGGTTGCGTGGGGTGTGTGTGTGTGTTGTGCCGCAGCCTGGGACAAGGTCAGGTCCTCATTTGTCCCACCCACTATTTGTTTTGTTAGTGTGGTTGTGTGGGGGTGTGTGGGGGTTGTACAATGTGTGACGTTTGGTGTGTGTTGCGTGGTGTGTGTGTTGTGTTGTGCGCAGCACTGGGAACAAGGTTCAGTTCAGGTCCTCCATTGTCCCATCCCACCTGAGTTGTACGGTGTGGTATGTGGTGTGTGGTGTGTGTGGGGTTGTACAATGTGCGGTGTGAGGTGTGTGTTTACGGTTGTTGGTGGTGGTTGGTGTGGGTTGTACAATGTGTGGTGTGAGGTGTGTGTTGTACGGTGTGTGGTGTGTGGTGTGTAGTGTGTGGTGGTATGTGAGGACGCAGCACTGGGCGCCAGGTTAGGTCCTCCAATGTAGCCATTCCCCCATTCCACCTTGTTTGTACCGTGTGTGGTTTGTTTGTGGTTGGTTGTGGTGTGAGGGAGCAGCACTGGGAACCAGGTCAGGTCCTTCATTGTAGACATCCCCAATCCCACCTGAGTTGTACGGTGGTGTGTGTGGGGTGTGTAATTTGGTGTGGTGTGTGGTGTGTGCCCTCTCCCTCGCCCCCTCCGCCTTGCCCCCTCCCTCTTGCCCCCTTCACGCACCTCCTTCCTCCTCAATCCCACCATCCGCTGGTTTCCCTACCCTCAAGAAGGTGCGTGTTTTCTTGAACACTATAAGAGCCGTGTGGGGATAGCCCTTAATGCGCCACTGCTAGCACCCAGGGGCAGGGTGGTCTCTGCCTGCTTGCACCTGCCAAAGCAGTAATTGCGTGTTTTTTACGCTCCTGCAGGATCATATATGTATATATATATTATATATATATATATATATATGGGTAATGATGCATGACAGTGTGGTCAACTCATTTGAAAAAAAAAATCTGTATGCGTCCAAGCACGCATGTTTCTAAACCCTAAACCCTAAAAACCAAGATGCATGAGTCCAGGCAAGCATGCTTCTAAACCCCAACCCCTAACCCCAAGCATGTATGGTCCAAGCATGCAAACTTCTAAACCCTAAACCCTAAACCCAAGCATGTATGGTCCAAGCATGCATGCTTCTAAACCCTAAACCCTAAAACCAAGCATGCATGGTCCAGACGTGCATGCTTCTAAACCCTAAACCCAAACATGTATGGTCCAAGCATGCATGCTTCGAATTCCTAAACCCTAAACCCAAGCATGCATGCAGGGTAAGGCAGATTGACCATGAAATCAGAGAATCACAAAGCCCATGCACCTGAGTAGTGGTGGGTGTTAAGTGGTGGTGGTGGTGGTGGTTGGTGGTGGTGGTGGGTGCATATCACAAAGCCCATGCACCTGAGTAGTGGTGGGTGTTAAGTGGTGGTGGTGGTGGTTGTTGGTAGTGGTGGTGGCAAGTGGTGGTGGTGGTGGGTGCATATCACAAAGCCCATGCACCTGAGTAGTGGTGGGTGTTAAGTGGTGGTGGTGGTGGTTGTTGGTAGTGGTGGTGGCAAGTGGTGGTGGTGGTGGGTGCATATCACAAAGCCCATGCACCTGAGTAGAGGTGGGTGTTAAGTGGTGGTGGTGGTGGTGGTTGTTGGTAGTGGTGGCAAGTGGTGGTGGTGGTGGGTGCATATCACAAAGCCCATGCACCTGAGTAGTGGTGGGTGGTAAGAGGTGGTGGTGGTGGTGGTTGTTGGTGGTGGTGGCAAGTGGTGGTGGTGGTGGTGGGTGCATATCACAAAGCCCATGCACCTGAGTAGTGGTGGGTGTTAAGTGGTGGTGGTGGTGGTGGTTGTTGGTAGTGGTGGCAAGTGGTGGTGGTGGTGGGTGCATATCACAAAGCCCATGCACCTGAGTAGTGGTGGGTGTGTTAAGTGGTGGTGGTGGGTGGTGGTTGTTGGAGGTGGTGGCAAGTGGTGGTGGTGGTGGGTGCATATCACAAAGCCCATGCACCTGAGTAGTGGGGGTGTTAAGTGGTGGTGGTGGTGGTGGTTGTTGGTAGTGGTGGCAAGTGGTGGTGGTGGTGGTGGGTGCATATCACAAAGCCCATGCACCTGAAAAGTGGTAGGTGGTAAGTGGTGGTGGTGGCAAGTGGTGGTGGTGGTGGGTGCATATCACAAAGCCCATGCACCGGAATAGTGGTGGGTGGTAAGTTGTGGTGGTGGTGGTGGTGGTGGTGGTGGTGGCAAGTGGTGGTGGTGATGGTAGTGGTGGTGGAGGTGGCAAGTGGTGGTGGTAATGGCTGCAAATCACAGAGCTCGTGCACCATATATTTCGCCCTTTATACAATTCGAGCATTTGTTAGATTGCTCCGAATATATAATTATGTTTACAAATTATACAGACAAGACCACTAGAGGCATGCCCCCCTTAACAGTCCTCACCTGCACCGCCTGTACTGAAACCCTGCTCGGCAGCTGTAGTGCCTGCCTCTCGGCCCCTGGCCATGTCCAGGGTGTCGAGGAACGCCTGCGGAGCCTCAAAAGCTCGTAGGATCTTCTCCTCCGACCCGCTGACAAACATGAAGGTGGAGGGAGTCGCCTTGTCTGATGCTGATGGAGGGCAGGGGACGTTGGCTAGGCAGGTGAAGTCGTGGCCATGCACCTGGATAGTGGTCGGTGGTAAGGGGTGGTGGTGGTGGTTGGAGGCGGTGAAGTCATGGCATGCACCGGATAGTGGTGGGTGGTAAGGGGTGGTGGTGGTGGTTAAAGGGGTGGTGGTGGGGTGGTTGGTTGGAGGCAGTGAAGTTGTGGCCATGCACCTGGATATGGTGGGTGTGGTATATAAGGGGTGGTAGGTTAAGGGGTTGGTGGTGGTTGTGGAGTGGTGGTGGTGGTTTGGGAGGCGGTGAAAAAATGAAGTGTGAAAGTCGGGCCATTGCACCTTGGATTATTGGTGGAGGTGGTAAGGGGTGGTGGTGCGGTGGTGGTTGGAGGAGGTTGTAGTGTATAGTTTGGCATTGCCACCGGATAGTGGTGTGGGTGGTAAGGGGTGGTGGTGGTGGTTGGAGGCGGTGAAGTTGTGGCCATGCACCTGGATAGTGGTGGGTGGTAAGGGGTGGTGGTGGTGGTTGGAGGCGGTGAAGTTGTGGCCATGCACTGGATTATGGTGGGGTGGTAATGGTAAGGGTGGTGGTGGTGGTTGGGGGTTGGTTGTTGGTTGGAGAGGACGGTGTTAAGTTGTGGCCATGCACTGGATTGGTGGGTGGTAGGGTGGTGGTGTGGTGGTGGGTGAGTGTGCCATGCACTGGATAAGTGGGTGAAGGGGTGGTGTGGTGGTTGGAGCGGTGAAGTTGTGGCCATGCACCTGGATAGTGGTGGGTGGTAAGGGGTGGTGGTGGTGGTTGGAGGCGGTGAAGTTGTGGCCATGCACCTGGATAGTGGTGGGTGGTAAGGGGTGGTGGTGGTGGTTGGAGGCGGTGAAGTTGTGGCCATGCACCTGGATAGTGGTGGGTGGTAAGGGGTGGTGGTGGTGGTTGAGGGGTGGTGTTTCCGGTGTGGGTGGAGGGGTTGTGAATGAAGTTGGCCATGCACCTGAGTAGCAAGAAAAGATCTTTCAAATGACCCCCATTTTAGGTGGAGTAGGGGGGGGGTAAGGGGCTTTTAGGAGGTGGGGTGGGATGAGGAGGTGGGTGGTCAAAACGTTGTTTCAACTTCCCCCCCCCCCCCTCCTTTTGCATGAAACTTCCACAATTCCAACTCCCATCTGCATCGGACTCCGTATTGAACATGCGGTCAAAAAATGGTCTTCTTGCCCCCCCACCCCCACTCCCCTGGTCCAGGGGTCGAAAAGAAAAACAACTCTGTCACTCGCCACAGCCAGTGTTTTGATAAAAGAGTTGTTGGTTGGGCAAGTTCCTTCAGCCTATTTGGCCTACCCCTGGACTGTAACATGCATACACGCATGAGACACCGAGGGATCACACATGATTGGTTGGGCAAGTCCCATCAGCCTAATTGGCCACCCTTTCACTGTAACCACACACAACAAAGCTAGAGACATCAACGGATCACACCTGCAGTCCAAGACAAGGGGTGACAAGAAATCGCACATGCTTATTCTAGGTTGGGGAAGTCCCATCAGTCTAATCGGCTACCCCTTTGATGTAACCACATGATGTAACCACATGATGTAACCACATGATGTAACCACATGATGTAACCACATGATGTAACCTCATAAAAGGGACACTAACGGATCACACATGAATGGTGCAGGGTACTTCAAATGGCCAAATTGGCCAGCGCTTTAGCGCACTTGAAAACAAAAAAACTGCGCTTTGTAGTGCAAAACCCCCCTCTGCGCTTTGTAGTGCTTAAAGCGCAGAGGGGGTCAAAATGTCAGCGCGCTAAAGCGCAAAAGCACGCGCTTTGAATTACCCTGGAATGGTGGGGAAAGTCCTTTAAGTCTAATTGGCTACCCCTTCACTGGTACAACATACAACAAAGCTACGTACACCAACCCAGGGCAGGGCCCCGTCGGTAAAACGATTGTTTGGGGTTCAATTCATGAATGCCTTTTCTTTTTAGACCTTCCTTCCACTGTTGGGCAAGTCCCTTCAGCCTATTTGGCCTATCCTTGACTGTAACATGCATACATGCATGAGACACCGAGGGATCACACAAGCTTGGTTGGGCAAGTCCTTCAGCCTATTTGGCCTATCCTTGACTGTAACATGCATACATGCATGAGACACCGAGGGATCACACAAGCTTGGTTGGGCAAGTCCCTTCAGCCTATTTGGCCTATCCTTGACTGTAACATGCATACATGCATGAGACACCGAGGGATCACACAAGCTTGGTTGGGCAAGTCCCTTCAGCCTATTTGGCCTATCCTTGACTGTAACATGCATACATGCATGAGACACCGAGGGATCACACAAGCTTGGTTGGGCAAGTCCCTTCAGCCTATTTGGCCTATCCTTGACTGTAACATGCATACATGCATGAGACACCGAGGGATCACACAAGCTTGGTTGGGCAAGTCCCTTCAGCCTATTTGGCTATCGAGTCCCTTCAGCCTATTTGGCCTATCCTTGACTGTAACATGCATGAGACACCGAGGGATCACACAAGCTTGGTTGGGCAAGTCCCTTCAGCCTATTTGGCCTATCCTTGACTGTAACATGCATACATGCATGAGACACCGAGGGATCACACAAGCTTGGTTGGGCAAGTCCCTTCAGCCTAATTACTCAACCTGGCCTACTGAAATCTGAAATAAAAAACACTGGATCACACCTGCATACGTGCCATCTCACACCAGTGCTCTTGAGTCCCCACAGTAGTGAACATGCGAGCTGTCTGATCTGTGCTCACAGTCATTAGGCATTTTCCATCTACACCCCAGCAGGCCCCCTTCACAGCCCCAAAATGGCCACCAAGAGCATGACGGGGGACCCAGGTGGTGACAGAGGAGGAAGAGGTCTGTCGCTCCCATAGATGCAGGGCTCCTGTGAGGGGGACAACAAGGGCGCTGTTAGTTACGGACTTATGTCTGTTGCTATGGTCCAGGGGTGGCCAATTAGGCTGAAGCTACACACCAGCAGGCCACCTTCACGGCGGCCAAGAGCATGACGGGGGACCCAGGTGGTGACAGAGGAGGAAGAGGTCTGTTGCTCCCTTAGATGCAGGGCTCCTGTGCGGGGGACAACAAGGGCGTTGTTAGTTCCGTACTGATGTGTGTTGCTTGAGTCCACGGGTAGCCAATTAGGCTAAATCTACACACCAGCAGGCCCCCTTCACGGCCCCGAAATGGCTGCCAATAGTAGTAGTGACGGAGGAGCAAGAGGCTTGTGTGTATGTTACAGTCCAGGGGTAGGCCAAATATAGGCTAAAGGGACTTGCCCAACCGAAAGGAAGGGCTAAAAATAAAAAGCATCGATGAACTGAACCTTCTAACGATCAATTTACCGACAGGGTCCCTGAGTTTGTGCTACAGTGATAATTTAATTGCACAATTATAATATGTGGGGGCAGAGGAGGAAGGTGCCTGTCACTCCCTTATAATATGTGTGTGTGTGGTTTGGCGGGTGGGTAGGCGTGTGTGTGCTTAGGTAGGGCTCCTGTGAGGGGGACAACAAGTGTAAGGGTGTATTACTTTATTAATCAGTAATTATGGATACATGCTTTTTGCCATCTTTTCTAAAAAAAATGGTTGTTCAAGGGACGCCCCAGAGACTGTTATATGCACGAGGGAAAGGAGAGACGCCAGGATCAATGAAGATTGGTAGCATGGCTGGCTGGATAGATATTGAGTTCGTGACTGGTCAATGAAGATCACGCGAGGGTCACTGGTTACACACTGTGCTCTAGAAGAGCCATACACACAAACCGCCAAAACCTGAACCTTACTTATTCAGGGCTGACACAGATAACAGCCAAGAGTTGGAAGTTACGTACATATCAGGGCGCTACAAAGAGCGCGCGGCAGGCAATTTTGCGCACACTTTCTGAGCCCTACTGCGCGTTTCGCGCAGTTTTTCACCCCCCTGTGGGCCAGCGCACAGTTTTTGCGCTATTTGCACAACAAAGCGCTGACCAATTTGACGTTTGTGCGCTTTAAGCGCTGACCAATTTGACAAAATGTCGTACCCTGGTACATATGTATTGGTGGTCAGCCCAGTGCAAGCAAACAGGCTGGCCCCCTCAACCTCACGCCTTGTATCTAACTGGCTTCGGCCCGCTCCATTCCATTGCCACCTGCCATTTCGATAGCCAACACTCTCCGCCAATTTCCGCGTCGCTTGCAAAGTTGCCTAGGGCACTAGGTTTCCTTGGGCACAAGGGCTAGGTTTGATCAGATGCGCCCTTTCCTCCCCCCTTGTAAGAAACATAGACAAAAATGACAACAATAGTTGCAAGTACCATTGAAGCCATGAGCCATTAGGAATTGTGCATCAGGCCTTTCCTGCCCCCCCTCCCCCCCCCCCCCCCCCCCCCCCCCCCCCCCCTCCCCCCTGTAATAAGAAGAAGACAAAAATGACAACAATAATAGCAAGTACCAGTAAAGCCAAGTGACATAAAAAAGGGTCCATCAGGCCTTTCTTGCCCCCCACCACCCTTGTAAAAATAAATACAAATTATAACAAGAATTGTACGCACCAGTAAAGCCATGTGCCATTAGGAATTGTGCATCAGGGCTGTACACTCCGCCGAAGTATCCAAGGCAGCTAGCGCCAGCATCTCCAATGGCAGCTTCATTCATCCACAAGCCACTGACAGCCTGGAGTCAGTGAGATCAGCAAGCCTTGGTGGTTGGCTAGAGTGCACACACACACATACACACATAAATAAACATGTTCACACCTAAACCATAAACATTGTACACATAGCTAAACATATGCATACCACCAGCCCAGATATTCCCAACATGAGCAACTCAGGTTATATTCGTCTCTTTCCGATGTTGCACTCGCACTTGGGTTGGTGGTTGGCTAGAGTGCAAGCAAACGGGATGGCCCCCTCAACCTCACGCCTCGTAATAAGGCATACTCCTAATGTATTTATTGCAGCAAGCCTTCATCTCAATCTTTGTCGATAATGATTCCATTTTTCCTGGTGTCCTACTGGACTCCAAAAGTGCCTGCGGCTTGACGGAGTCGAGGGGGACTTATGAACATCACGAAAAAAAAAAAGTAAATACCAGTGAGGCATCACCTCAATCAATGAGAGCAGCAAGCCTTCAAGACAACTTATTTTATTTTTTATGACTTGATGAACTATATGATTTGTTTGAATGATTGTTTGACGATTTTATATGATTGAATGATTGTATGACTGTACGATTTTTGTATGATTTTTGATGATTTTTGATGATTTTGTGATGATTTGTTTATGCCTTCTAATGCTGTTTGATGATTGCTTTTCTAATCAATGAGATCAGCAAGCCTTCAAGTCAACTGTTTATTGTTTGGGCTACGCATGGCAGCTTCCAGGCAGCTCCATGAGCCAGCCACTGGGTCGATCCCAAAGCTTTCATCTGTATGGGAATGCCTGTCTTCACAGCTTCCAGATGCACTAAATAGTTTTTGGTTTGATCCCAGGGCGGGGAAAGGGAGGTGCCTAGAACCTATTACCTAGCTTGAAGTTTGAATAAAGGGCGAAAGAAGGAAGGTGCCTAGAAGCTGAAACGAGTAGCTAAAAACAGAAACGGGGTTCATGAAGTAATTCAAACAGTGAGGACTGGAGGCCGATTCTTGCTGTGGTGTATCATACATACATACATACATACATACATACATACATACATGCATACATACATGCATGCATACATACAACCTTACAAACATAAATACAACCATACATACACACATACAACCATACATACAACCATACATACTACCATACAACCATACATACAACCATACAACCATACATACAACCATACATACAACCATACAACCATACATACAACCATACATACAACCATACAACCATACATACAACCATACAACCATACATAACAATACAACCATACATACAACCATACATACAACCATACATACAACAATACATACAACCATACATACAACCATACAACCATACATACAACCATACATACATACAACCATACATACAACCATACATACATACAACCATACATACATA
This sequence comes from Chlamydomonas sp. ICE-L, assembly GCA_013435795.1. Classification (NCBI taxonomy): domain Eukaryota; kingdom Viridiplantae; phylum Chlorophyta; class Chlorophyceae; order Chlamydomonadales; family Chlamydomonadaceae; genus Chlamydomonas; species Chlamydomonas sp. ICE-L. The sequence continues at coordinate 257,960 of JACBWV010000730.1, read as the reverse complement.
CAACCATGCATACATACAACCATACATACAACCATACATACAACAATACATACAACCATACATACAACCATACAACCATAAATACAACCATACATAAATACAACCATACATACATACAACCATACAACCATACATACAACCATACATACAACCATACATACAACCATACAACCATCCATACAACCATCCATACACACGCCATATGCGGACGCACCTGAGGCATGGTGAGTTCACATTTGATGTAGCTGTGGATGGGGGTGGGGGGCTGGAGGCCGATTCACGCTGTGGTGTGTTTGTGACAGAACCTGGGGCCATCATTGTTTTGAATGGATGTATTTTATCCCCGAACGAATGGATGGGTCTCCTTGTGCTAGCCCTAGATTAAAAAAAAAAAAAAAAAAAAAATGCATACAAAAATAAATACATACATACATACATAAATAAATAAATAGTACGCCTTATTACCTCATGCTTCCAGATGATCATGGAGCGATCCATGGAACTGGATAGTAGACACATGGCCTGCCTCTGCTGGGGGCGATGCTGACCTGGCAGCAGCCCTGTGGACTCAGGTGTTGTGTGAAGCCTCTCCCAGCACACACTGTGGACCCAATCGTCATGGCCAATAAGGAGGGCCTCCATAATCACCATGTAGCTATGAGATTGGAGGGTCGGGGTTAGGGGGGTTAGGGGGAGGGGGCTTCAAGTAAAGTAGAGGGGTTCAGATGTTAAGGGGGTAAATGGATAAGGGGGTAAAAGGGGGGGGTGATGATGATGATGATGATGATGATGAAGATGTTGAGGAGGAAGATAAGAAGGAGGATGTGTATGTGTATGTGGATGATGATGATGATGCTGATGATGATGATGATGATGATGATGATAATGCTGCTGCTGCTGCTGCTGCTGATGACGAGGAGGAGGAGGAGGAGGAGGAGGAGGAGGAGGATTGTGACATTTTTCCTTGTACCCTACTGGTCTCCAAATGTACCCGCCGCTTGACGGGGTCAGTTGGGGCTTATGAACAGCATTATTGTACCCCATCTGTCTAGTGCAAAGTATCTTCCGTGTCTAGAGTACATACATCTAGACAGAATCGTAATATTAGCATGCTAAGATTGTAATGCAAGCTTAGGCACGCCTAGTGCAGCTTTGTTTGTAGGAACCGGCAACTAATATAAGTGTTTGCAAACCTAATTTTAATTAATATTATTATAGTGTCACAGTCAGGTCACAATAATAATAATATTTTTTCAAATAAATTCAAAATTCTGGTGAGACGGCTCGTCCGTCTCATATGAACAAACATTCACTAATATGATTCATTCACTAATATGAAGTAACATTCACTAATATGATTCATTCACTAATATGAAGTAACATTCACTAATATGATTCATTCACTAATATGAAGTAACATTCACTAATATGAAGTAACATTCACTAATATGATTCATTCACTAATATGAAGTAACTTCGCATTTCCCTACTTGTTTGAGCATACCAGGTGCCCAAACCAGACAGTACATAAGTTGGTCAGGGCTGTGTGTGTCTTTATAGTCTTGCCGGTTAAGGCGTAGCCAAATAAGCTAAATATACTAGCCCAACCTCTATGCTGGGAAGGGCTGTATGTATGTATGTATGTATGTATGTATGTATGTATGTATGTATGTATGTATGTATGTATGTATGTATGTATCAGTCCAGGGATAGGCCAAAAATCTTAAGGGACGTGCCCAACCGTGACAGGAAGGGCTGAAAAGAAAAAGCCTACGGGAAGTCAAATAAATCAGTTATAGGCAGCCATTTGTTTGTGCAGAGATCATGCTATAAAAGAAATTGTTGACATCAGTGTGCCAAAGGCATGCACGTACAGGTCAGCCATATCTGTGTTCATAGAGCATAGACAAAAAAAAAAACAAAAAAAAAAAACATAAATATCTCCATAGGTGCCTAAGTCTTGGTGAGCATGAATCGCATGGTTTTAGCGTATGGCTTTCATTCCAAAGACAAATATTTTTTGGCAAAAAGTAACCCAGCCACATCATTTCAACATATAAATATTCAAATTTGGGTTTGCTCAATTGGTGGGAACCAGGTCGAGTGAAACATGCCAATTTCTTAACTATGGGCTTCCCTAAGTTGGGTCACCTTTTTCATAAACGTGACCCAAGATCTCTCGCGCTCAAAACGAATTCCATTAAAATAAAAAGTAGGTAGTCCTATAGCTTTCTCCTTCCTTTACATGTCATGGTGATGGCAGGTTGTGGGATGTACAATACAGGCGGTACGGCAGTACACAGAGCCCAACATCTCTGGTAATTTGCATTTCGTGGTGTCCTAACTCATGTACGTAGCTGCGTAGACGCAGTTACATCATTCTGAGTTCCAGTTTTCGCTTGATAGCATGTACAATAACCGTAAACAAAAAAAGTTTTTCAAATTTCAATTTTCAGCTCACACAAATAAATTCAAAAAACGTTTTTTTTAAACTTTTCTCCAAACGTCCACGTCTGAAGTTGGATTTGTATTTGGGAATGGGCGGTAAATCCCAGGTTAGGAGGTGGAATTGGGACTCAGGGAGTCGAAGAGAGGTGAATTTTCGAATTGTACTGCTATTCCAGTAAATTTCGAGGCCGAGACTGAAGCGCAGCCTCCAACCTTGTGGTAGGGGTTTGATAAGTCTTTGTCCCGCGGAAACTTCATTCGCGGTAGCTCGCCAATCCCGTACTGCGATCTGGTTGAAGTTGACCCAAGCTTTTTTGTACATCTCGTGTTCGCCATCAGCCTCCCGAGCTGGCCTGCCCGCGGCTAGATGCGAATGCGAACAGAAATTAGCTGCGCGCCTAGCTGACGCATTCGCGGACATTATGATACAATTCCGAGCAGTTGGGGTCATGTGGGACCTTGGGTCACAATAGCGATTCTACTTAGGGCGTTTTAGGACTTAGGCACTTATGGAGACGCATAAATAAATGAATAAATAAATAAATGAATAAATTAATAGTTCGCCTTATTACTAGGCGCGAGGTTAAGGGGGCCAGCCGTTTGCTTGCGCTGGGGCTAAACACCAATATAGAGCACGCCATAAGATGGACCATGTTCATCGACTGTACTTGAACAGGATCTGTTCTTCAGTTGGTACACTCTTCTCTTTAAATTCAAAACAGATGAACCATATGTACCCACTGTACTTAAACAGGACCTGTTCTTCAGTTGGTACACTCTTCTGTTTAAATTATAAACACAGGAACCATGTTTATCGACTGCACTTGAACAGAATCTGCTCCTCAGTTGGAACACTCATCTATTTAAATTTAAAACAGATTAACCGTAACAGTAAATCAGTGTGCCATATAGGCACGCTCGTCCAGGTCAGAGATTTCTTTAAAGGGGGTGAATGGAGCAGAGTTGTTTTCCCTACCCGTAGTGATCACTACCTGGGACCCTGTTTTGGGTACAACTTCCGCTACCATGAGGCTCGAATCTCGGCCAGGCCCCCCGAACCCCCCGGGACAGCCCTTACGGCAACCTACAAAATCGCAACCAGGAGCCCAACCAGGAAAGACGCAAAATCCCTGATAGCTAAGAAAAAAAACTTTTTGAAACGAAACTCTGGAACAGTAAAGGTAAACGAGTCCTATGCAGTATTGCAAGTGACTCGGAAAATTGGCGGGGAGTGTTGGCCAAAGAACGGCAGGTAGCAACGGAATGGAGCGGATAAAAGCCAGGTAGTTACGAGACAGTTGGCTGACGTGTCAGGCCTCGTGTCGGTTGACTGCCGTCAGTCAGTCGCACAAACGGACAACCGGGTGACCCTGGGGGCTCCCGCCCCCCAGAAGGAGGGGCTCTGCCAAAAAGGGGGGTTACAAAGGGTGTGCCCTTGAGATGAATGATACATACAACAAGAAAAATACACATGTGAACATACTCATACTGCCTGAGTAGAAGTGTAACATATGTCCCTGGATAGTAACATAAGCACATACGTAACATAAGCACATGTGTAGCACAAGTAAGCACACATGCAACATAAGCACGTATGTAACATTATCACAATTGTAACATAAGCACGTATGTAACATTATCACATATGTAACATAAGCACGTATGTAACATTATCCCATATGTAACATAAGCAGGTATGTAACATTATCACATACGTAACATAAGCACGTATGTAACATTATCACATATGTAACATAAGCACGTATGTAACATTATCACATATGTAACATTATCACATATGTAACATAAGCACGTGTGTAACATTATCACACATGTAACATAAGCACGTATGTAACATTATCACATATGTAACATAAGCACGTATGTAACATTATCACATATGTAACATTATCACATATGTAGCATAAGCACGTGTGTAACATTATCACAATTGTAACATAAGCACGTGTGTAACATGATCACATATGTAACATTATCACATATGTAACATAAGCACGTATGTAACATTATCACATATGCAACATAAGCACGTGTGTAACATGATCACATATGTAACATAAGCACGTATGTAACATTATCACATATGTAACGTAAGCACGTATGTAACATTATCACATATGTAACATAAGCACGTATGTAACATTATCACATATGTAACATAAGCACGTATGTAACATTATCACAGATGTAACATAAGCACGTGTGTAACATGATCACATATGTAACATAAGCACGTATGTAACATTATCACAATTGTAACATAAGTACGTATGTAACATTATCACATATGCAACATAAGCACGTGTGTAACATGATCACATATGTAACATAAGCAGGTATGTAACATGATCCCATATGTAACGTAAGCACGTATGTAACATTATCACATATGTAACATAAGCACGTATGTAACATTATCACATATGTAACATAAGCACGTATGTAACATTATCACATATGTAACATAAGCACGTGTGTAACATTATCACAATTGTAACATAAGCACGTGTGTAACATTATCACAATTGTAACATAAGCACGTATGTAACATAATCACATATGTAACATAAGCACGTATGTAACATTATCACATATGCAACATTATCACATATGTAACATTATCACATATATAACATTATCACACATGCAACATTATCACATATGTAACATAAGTACACATGTAACATAGGGACATAAGTAAGTAAGCAACATAGGAACTTAAGTAACACTAGCACATACGCAACAGAAGAAATGAGTGACAGAAGCACATAAGTAAAATGAGTACATAAGTGACATAAGCACATTATAAATAAAATGAGCAAATAAGTAACAGAAGCACATTAATAAAATGAGCACATAAGTAACAGAAGTGCATAAGTAACAGAAGCACATAAATAAAATGAGTACATAAGTACCAAAAGCACATAAATAAAAAGTGCAATAAAGGAGGTAACACACTAGGGTGCTAACATTAGACCCTGGGCAGTGACATATATACATTTGAATTTGCAGAACAACACACGGTGAGCAGTGCAACGCGAGCCTAACACAGATGAGTGGATCTTGAGGTACTCTCGTTCATTAGACCTGTCCTAGCGACATATGTACAAGTCAATTTTCTTTGTAGCACCAACTCAGGGCCCCAATCGGTAAGAGGATTGTTTGGGGTTCAGTTAATCAGTGTTTTTTCGGGATAGCCCCTCGTATCATGGTTGGGCAAGTCCCTTGAGCCTACTTGGTTTCCCCCTGGACTGTAACAACATACATACGTAGATACGTACATGCATGCAGACATACATATATATATACTGTGTGGCAGAAGAGTAACACATTAAGGCACACATATCAGTCCACATAGCCCGTACCTGACGTTGTTGGCGATGATAGTCGGCTTGGGCGCGTAGCGTGCAATCATCGCTGCCAGAGGGTCTTCAGCTGTAACAGAAGACGAAGCGTCCATTCCAGCCAGACACACGCGCCATATACGGCCGTACCTGAGGGATGGTGGTTTAGGGTTTAGGGTTATGAGTTTTGGTTGGACACACGTGCCATATGTGGCCGTACCTGAGACATAGTGGTTTGGTTTTTTGGTTTTTTGTTGGACACACGCGCCATATGCGGCCGTACCTGAGGCATGGTGAGTTCATATTTCAGCTACCTTGTTTGAGGTTTGAGCCAAAAGCGGGGAAAGGGAGGTGCCTAGAAGCTGCTACCTAGTTTGAGGGTTTTAACCCAAGGGCGGGGAAAGGGAGGTGCCTAGATATGTAGGTGCCAATATTCGTAGATGAATATTTGTAGATGAGTATTTGTAGATGAATATTTAAAGATGGATATTTATAATATTTGTTTACTAAGAAAAAAGTAATCACCCGGATATTATCAATGTGGGTTGTTATCATGGGCAGCATCACCATACCTAGTCATCAGTGATTTGTTTTTCAAACCTGAAAGTGGATTTTTCTAGCTTTATGGTTCTAGGCCTCCTCCAGGGACAGCTTTTTAGTGTTTTTTTTAAGCTTTTTGTTGCCTGGGGCAAAGTAAAAAAAAACTTTTTTTACCTTTTTATAGCAATAATTTCTCCAAAACGGGGTCAAAACTAGCGATCGCTATACATAGCGGAACAAATATCCCTGCCAGTCATGCATTATACCAATTTAGTGTTAACAACATACACATACCTTTCTTACGATGCACTAGTTTGCAACAGCCCAGTGCTCTGCCTTACACCTAATACCTACACCTCGGTGCTCTGCCCTTCACCTACATACCTACACCTACCTATCCTGAGATGCACTGGCAAGCAACAGCTCAGTGATCTGCCCTTCACCTACATACCTACCTCTTTCTATCTTGGGATGCACAGGCTAGCAACAGCTCGGTAATCTGCCCTACACCAACATACATACACCTTACTATCTTGAGATGCCCTGACTAGCAGCAGTAGCTCAGTGCTCTGCCCTACACCTACATACCCACACCTACATACCTACACCTACATACCCACACCTACATACCTACACCTACATACCCACACCTACATAACTACACCTACATAACATGAGATGCACTGGCTAGCAGCAGTAGCTCAGTGCTCTGCCCTACACCTACATACCCACACCTACATAACTACACCTACCTAACTTGAGATGCCCTGACTAGCAGCAGTAGCTCAGTGCTCTGCCCTACACCTACATACCCACACCTACATAACTACACCTACCTAACATGAGATGCACTGGCTAGCAGCAGTAGCTCAGTGCTCTGCCCTACACCTACATACCCACACCTACATACATACACCTACCTAACATGAGATGCACTGGCTAACAGCAGTAGCTCAGTGCTCTGCCCTACACCTACATACCCACACCTACATACATACATCTACCTAACATGAGATGCCCTGGCTAGCAGCAGTAGCTCAGTGCTCTGCCCTACACCTACATACCCACACCTACATACATACACCTACCTAACATGAGATGCCCTGGCTAGCAGCAGGAGCTCAGTGCTCTGCCCTACACCTGCATACCCACACCTACATACATACACCTACATAACTGAAGATGCACTGGCTAGCAGCAGGAGCTCGGTGCTCTGCCCCACACCTACATACACACACCCTCTTATCCTGAGATGCTCTGGATTGTAACAGCTCCGTGCTCTGTCCCACACCTACATAACTACACCTACATAACTTGGGATGCTCTGGCTAGCAGCAGTAGCTCAGTACTCTGTCCCACACCTACATAACTAAACCTACCTATATTGAGATGCACTGGCAAGCAGCAGTAGCTCGGTGCTCTGCCCTACTACTACATACAGACACCTAGCACCGTCTGTGGTGCCAGTCACATAACAGAAGGAAAGAGACCTCACCTGATTCCCATGGGCTGCCAGCTTGCAGGAGAGGGACAATTCACTGAAACATACACATAGCCATGTTGTGAGTACCTGCATATCAACACCTACCTGTCCTGAGATGCACTGGCTAGCAGCAGCTCGGTGCTCTGCCCTGCGTAAGCCCCACCGTGTGTGGTGTTAGCCACATGGCAGAAGGAAAGAGACCTCACCCAATTCACATGGCCTGTCAGCTTGCAGGGGAGGGAGAATTCACCGAAACATACACGTACCCATGTTGTGAGTACATACACACACATACACCTACATAGGTACACCTTCCTGCCTTGAGATGCACTGGCTAGCAGGCGTAGCTCAGTGCTCTGCCCTACACCTAGCATCGTCTGTGGTGCCAGCCACATGGCAGAAGGAAAGAGACCTCACCCGATTCCCATGGGCTGTCAGCTTGCAGGAGAGGGACAATTCACTGAAACATACACATAGCCATGTTGTGAGTACCTACATATCCACACCTACCTGTCCTGAGATGCACTGGCTAGCAGCAGCTCGGTGCTCTGCCCTGCGTAAGCCCCACTGTCTGTGGTGTTAGCCACATGGCAGAAGGAAATAGACCTCACCCAGTTTTCATGGCCTGTTAGCTTGCAGGAGAGGGAGAATTCACCCCCCGGGGGGCGAACATACAGGTAGACTGTGGAATCGGTTCCTCCTGTGGCTAAGAGCATCCTGCGAGTGTATTTTTGTAACGATGCTTAGATAAGAATGCCTTGATTGATTTAAAGTGATTATGTGACTGCCGAAGACAGTTGTGTTAGGCTTGGCTGAATAGCCAGTCTGTGGAGCGTCCTAGAAAGTGCTGCTAGTAGCTGAATATAGAAGCTACGGGGTATTTCTAGGGACTGGCATATCATATGATGTTGACCAAAGGCGAATATGATATCAAATGATTTCATACAATTGTATCATATGAAATTGGCTATAAATGGTATCTTAAGCCTAGTCAGACTGCCGGCATCATATGATATTGTATGATATCATATGATGATGTATGATATCACATGATGAAATGATAGCATATGATATCATACTGCCGTTCCCTAGCTCCTAGCAGCTTTTGGGGGCCCGAAAGCATCCCCGATAGCACTTGGTTTTCAACTTCCTGTGGGTCAAGTTGTGTAGCAAAAGTTGCGACGCAAGCCTGATTTCAAAATGAAGGCAGAACACAGAGCCCTGGGGTCGTTCTAAAGGTCTTCTGAGAGGTCAGGATTGCGGAAGGTGGGGATTTTGTATCAATTATTGTATGGAAAGATGGGGTCAAGTATATTTTCATAAGAATGCTTTGATTTGAAGTGATTATTATGTGACAGCTTAAGACGACGAGCAGCCTAAAAGGATGGAGCCATGTAACCAAGTTTAAGTTCAAGTGCAAGGGCATCCTGTTCTGGTTGTTACGCAAGCATAGCCCACCCAACGGCAGATTGCACCCTGTTCAGGTTGTTAACCAAGTGCTCAAGTTTTTAACCAGGTGTTCATGTTGTTAAACAGGTGTTCATGTTGTTAAACTGGTGTTCAGAATGTTAAACAGGTTTTCCTGTTTGTAACCAGTTAAGTTAAAGCTCACTAACATGCGCTTGTAACACGTGATGCTCAGGAATGGGTTAATCTCGTGGCCAGAAGCATGGAACAAGCAGAGTCCACTCACGCCATAGCATTCAAGAAGCAAACATGACCACATCAAATGAGCTCAAGCTCACTAACATGCGCTTGTAACACGTGATGCTCAGGAATGGGTTAATCTCGTGGCCAAAAGCATGTAACAAGCAGAGTCCACTCACGCCATGGCATTCAAGAAGCAAACATGGCCACATTAAGTGAGTTAAAGCTCACTAACATGCGCTTGTAACACGTGATGCTCAGGGATGGGTGAATCTTGTGGCCAAGAGCACGGTATAAGCAGAGCCCACTCATACGGCGACAGTTAAGAAGCAAACAATACCATTTCAAATGAAGTTATGACAGGTGATGATCAGGGATGGGCTAATATTGTGGTCAGGTGCATTGCACAAGCAGAGCCCACTCATGCCGCGGCATTCAAGAAGCAAACATGACCACATTTAGTGAGTTAAAGCTCACTAACATGCGCTTGTAAGACGTGATGCCCAGGGATGGGTTGATCTCGTGGCCAGAAGCATGGTACAAGCGAAGTCCAGTCATGGCGTGGCACTGGGTCAAACCTAATGCTTGATGCGGAATTGGAATGCTTGTCATATCAGCTTTCAAACGCACTAGCTGGCTTAAGGTTTGGCTAGAGGACAGGAAAAGGGAGCTGCCTAGAAGCTGCTATGCGCAGCCCAAACCAGAAATAGTGTCCCAAGGGGCTCAGCAGCTTTAGCCTCGGGTGCGTGCATGTGTGCTATATGAATTACCACATGGTACAAGCAAAGCCCAGTCATGGCGGGGCACATGAAAATAAATTTAGCAGGATGCAAGAAGCAAACACGACCATATACAATGAGTTATAGCAATTCAGTGGATGATTTGGATTTGGGTTTTTGAAACACTTCGTAGTTCATAGTTACAACATGCAAACATAAATACATACATGAAAAAAACATACATACATACATACATACGAACATACATATATATACATACAAACACACATATATACATACAAACATACATACATACATACATACATACATACATACATACATACATATATACATACATACATACATACACACCAGGAAGGATTCGATGGTAAATGAGTAAGGGCCACCGCATGTTGCAAATTTGATCCCGTATGGATGGCCTGCAGCAACGTCCACTCGTTGTACCCTCCTCCGCTACTGGCAGTACACGACCATGTGCGTACTGCCTCGTCCCCAGCTGAGCTGGCAAGCATGAAGGTGTCTTTATCTACAGGATAGACAGAGAGCGAGGTGACAGGCCCGGCGTGTCCTTGCAGTGTGGCAATACAAGTCGAAGATACAGCAGCACTGGAGCCAAGATCCTCTAGACCTTGCACCAGCCACACTCGAATGTTTGCATCGGTGGATCCTGACAGAAGTAGCGCGCTGCCCTTAGGAAGCTGGGGGGTCACTGCAGGGGTGGCGAGGGAGGTGTTCTGTGCTGAGATGGCAGGCGAGGGAGGTGTTTCGTGCTGAGATGGTGGGCGAAGGAGGCGTTTTGTGCTGAGATCAGGGGCGAGGGAGGTGTTTTGTGCTGAGAAGGCGGGCGAGGGAGGCATGTGTATGTTACAGTCCAGGGGTAGGTCAAATAGGTGACAGGAAGGGCTAAAAAGAAAAATCATTGATGAACCAACCCCCAAACAATCGTTTTTGAGTTGTTTTGTGTTGAGATGAATACATTCCGTCCAGACAATCTAGAACATGTTGTCTGATCGAGATTAGGCAAGCTCAAGCCATCCGCCTACACTACACCAACACTGCACCGACACTACACCATCACTATACCAACACTACACCAACACTTTAGCAACACTACACCAACACTACACCAACACCAACAACCAATTTTAAACCAACAAACATGAAGCTTGCTAAGGACCGTAGTGCCCACAGTACCCATGTGATCACTCACACTCAAATCACTCAGAGATAGCCCTGATGCCCTTTCAACATTCAGTAATAATAACGCCTGGTGGGGCATGGTATTAAGGATGCCCCGCCTTACGGCGATAGAGAACGGGCTGCTATTTTACCTGGACAAAGCTACCATGGCGGTTGACAGTGACCGCAAACACTGAAGTGCACCCGTAGGGATTCAAAGCCTTCACATAACCCAGAGCTTTTTTTACCGCTATGTGTAGCAATCGCTAGTTTTGACCCCGTTTTAGCAAAATTATCACTCTAACAAGTTTAAAACAAAGTTTTTTTTGTGTGCCTTAAATAGCCCCCAAAAGCTACAATAAGGTATACAAGCTATAAAAAGCACTAAAACGCTGTCCCTGGAGGAGGCCTAAAACCATACAGCTAGAAAAACCACACTTTCAGGTTTGAAAAAAAAATCACATCTAGGGACAGAACTCATGCTTGAGGACTATCGGGGTGGCCACCTCACAGAACAGAAAAAGTAAAACAAAAAAGTCACAACAGCCCCCCACCCCCCTGCATTCTAACTCATCGATACAGCAAGAGCTCTGTGTTCTGTCCCAACGTAAGCTAGGTCGGGACTGAGCTCATGCTTGAGGACCATCGAGGTAGCCACCTCACCGAACAGAAAAAGTAAAAATAGCCCCCCCCGCGCCCCCCCTGCGTTCTGACTTCCCCATACAGCAAGAGCTCCGGGTTCCATCCTACACTCATATCACTCACACCCACATCACCCTGCGATAGCCCTTATGCCCTTTCAACATTCACCACACCGAAAATGTTTGTATCTGACAGTCCACGGGGTAGGGGGGAAGCTAGCCCGAGGTTAGCCAGCCCGGGGGTGGGGGGTAGAGTTTAGGGTTTAGGGGGTTTAGGGTTATACGGTCACCCCCGGGCTGGCAAATCCCGGGCTAGCTTCCCCCTACCAGTCCACAGGCTATTTGGGCTGAAAGGACTTGCCCAACCTCAAGCAAGCAAGATCAACAATATATTTTGATTGTTTCATTGGTTGTCGGCCCCAATGCAAGCAAACGGGCTGGCCCCTTCAATCTCACGCCTCCTAATAAGGCGTACTATTTACTTTCGTATTTTATTGATTAAATACCATGGCACAATGAGGCCATGACACACCCGGCTAGCTAGGACTAACATGTAGGGAACGGCAATTTGATACCATATGATATCATATGATGCCGACAGTCTGACTAGGCCAAAGTTACCGTTTATATACAATATCATATGATGCAATTCGTATGATATCATATGATCTCATACTCACCTTTGGTCAACATCATATGATATGCCCGTCCCTACTTTGAGGTAGACGGAACCCACATCACACAGTGTGACCCCCGGTCCCTACTTACAGGTGGACGGAATCCACATCACACAGTGTGACCCCCGGTCCCTACGTACAGGTGGACGGAACCCACATCACACAGTGTGACCCCCGGTCCCTACGTACAGGTGGACGGAACCCACATCACACAGTGTGACCCCCGGTCCCTACTTACAGGTGGACGGAACCCACATCACACAGTGTGACCCCCGGTCCCTACTTACAGGTGGACAGAACCCACATCACACAGTGTGACCCCCGGTCCCTACTAACAGCTGGACGGAACCCACATCACACAGTGTGACCCCCGGCTTACTAACAGCTGGACGGAACCCACATCACACAGTGTGACCCCCGGTCCCTACTTACAGGTGGACGGAACCCACATCACACAGTTGACCTGGCCAGTGTGTCCAACTAGAGTGCTCACTACCTTGGCAGCCTGCAAACATGAGGTAAGACGTAAATGAGGTAAATACGTTCAAAGTAATATGAGGTAAATGGATTCAAACGAATATCGGAATATGGGGTAAATAAATCCAAACGAATACGAGGTAAACAGATTCAAAATAAGATGAGGTAAATGGATTCAAAATAATGTGAGGTAAATGTTGGTAAATAGATTCAAAGTAATATGAGGAGAATGGACTCAAAATAATATGTGGTAAATTGATTCAAAATAATATGAGGTAAATAAGTTCAAACGAATACGAGGTTAACGGATTCAAAATAATATGAGGGAAATGGATTCAAAATAATGTGAGGTAAATGCAGGGTAAATAGATTCAAAGGAATATGAGGTAAATGAACTCAAAATAATAAGAGGTAAATAGATTCAAACTAATATGAGGTAAATGGATTCAAACTAATATGAGGTAAATAGATCCAAAATTAGATGAGGTAAATGGATTCAAACTAATATGAGGAAAGTGAATTCAAAATAATGCGAGGTAAATGGATACAAAATAAATGAGGTAAATGGTTTTTGGAATTTTGACTACAACCCCATTCGGAACGGAATGGCTCTATCGTAGAGCGATCCCGGATCGAACGGAAGCAGGTGCGGGTTCTTATCAGGTTGCTGGTTTGAACCCCATTGAGGTCACCTGGGCCCACCCGGAGGGTCGTCAACCGGCATGGTAACTGAACTCTAGGTGTGATGTAAGCCCGTCCATCGCATACTTATGAGCCGGTTCCCTTAACCCCACGTCCTTAGAAGTGTCATTGAGACATATCTTGGAAGTAAAGATTTTTTTTTTTACTACTACTGCAAATGTGGGAGGTCTTCAGCACCCTTCCAGCACCCCTACGTCACCCTTATACACCCAGAAGACACTCTTTGAAGCAAAATAAGAGGGTGCTGAAGACCCTCCAAGTTTGCAGTGTACCAAAAGGTTGTAGAGTGAGCAAGCAGGGCACAAGCGAGCATGTGAGCAAGCAGTGTGCATGTGAGCATGTGAGCAAGCAGTGCGAGTGCAGCAAATAAATCAATACATAAATAAATAAATAGTTAACCTTATTACGAGGCGTGAGGTTGAGGGGGCCAGCCTGTTTGCTTGCACTGGGGCCAACCACCAACCCGAGTGCGAGTGCAACAACGCGAGACAGAGTGAACCTGAGTTGCTCATGTTGGAAATATCTGGCCTGGTGGTGTGTATATGTTTATGTGTGTGTGCTTGTGTGCGTGTGTATGTTCATGTTTATGTTTTAGGTGTGTGTGTTAATGTTAATGTTTTTAGGTGTGTATACGTCTATGTGTGTGTGTGTGCGTGTGTGTGTGTGTGTGTGTATGTTAATGTTTTATGTGTGTATATGTTGATGCGTGTGTATATGTTCATGTGTATATCTTAGGTGTGTATGTTTATGTTTATGTTTATGTTTTGGGTGTGTATATGTTTATGTTTATGTTTTGGGTGTTTATATGTTTTTGTGTGTGTGTGTGTACATGTTTTAAGTGTGTATGTTTATGTGTAGGCTTGGGAAGCAAAGAATATTCAGATTTGTATAAGCCCCCCTCCCCCCCCCCCCCCCCCCCCCCCCCTTCTCCCTCCCCCCCAATGTATAGATGACGTATTTGTGCCCAGTTGGCTACCCCTGGTATTCTCCCTCCCCCCCCCCCCCCCCCCCCCCCCTTCTCCCTCCCCCCCAATGTACAGATGACGTATTTGTGCCCAGTTGGCTACCCCTGGTATGTAACATATCTACAAGCATACACACATGAAACACAATTCATGATGGGAATTCTCAACACCATGGGTAACAATCGAATAGGCAGAACATTACGCGGAGAGCACTGCAACGCGAGCCTAACAAAGAAGAGTGGTTCCTGAGGTGCTCCCGTTGATAAGGCATGTCCTAGTCGAATGCTACCCATGGTGTACCAGCTCACGCAGCAGACAGCAGTCTTATCAACACTGCACCATGGGTCCTCTGGTTGAAAGTGCAGTGAGGCAATACTATGCAGAAGCAGTGCATTGTATTGTGAGGCAATACAATGCAAAAGCAGTGCAGAATTAGGGTAGACAACCAACCGAAAATATTGTATTGCATTGTATTGTATTGTATAGCATGTATTGTGAGGAAATGCAATGCAGAAGCAGGGTAGACAACCAGGCTCCAGACTCGTGTGGGTCAACTCAACATACATGCAAATGTACATGGCACCCAATATAGGATGGGAATGCTTAACATGCATGCGTACATGCATGACACACAATGCATGATGGGAATAATTGTGATTTGGCGAGATCACCTTGGGGTCGTACACAACCGTCATGAAGTGGCCTCCATATGCTACATAGCCATGGTCACCCCAGTCCAATGCATTAACCACGCGATTGCATCCAATCGAGATGAACTCTTGGCTGACCGACACCATGCTGGAAGTAGGTAGAATGGCTGATGTTGCCAATGATGTTGCGGTCGGAGAAGAGGGGATGGGTGAGTCGCCACTGGCGTGGTCTGGCGAGGAGGTGGGTAGAAACCAGGAGATTAAAATGAAGGGTGTATATTCTGCTTGTCGTAAACGCTTTCAACTAGCACCTGCGACGGAGGGCTGCATGGGCTCGATGGCGCAATTGGCAGCTGGCATGGGGATGGAAAGGAGAGAGGGTACCAGGGGGGGGCCAGAGTGTACAGCCTGGCGTGGCTTGTTGCCGCTACAGCTGATTTGATCATCTGTGCACCAGGGGCAATAAAGCAGGCTACCAAGCTACGTCCCAGTAAAGGACCTAACGCGCTTCGTCATCATCGGTTTGAGAGATCCGTTCTATCATGCCGTGTAGTCAAATTCAGAACAGAGAATCGGCAGAAATCCATCCCACACTAGTTTGTTCTATCTCCATTTGATACTATCGCTTTCTCTACTCGAACCGTCGGCGTGACGATCTGAGCAATTGTCGCAGCTCTGCATTACTTGCTTCGATAAAGATACGCTGTAGTGCTTTGTGGCCTTGCCCTTCGCCCCCGCCTTGCCTTCAGCAATCAGCAACGAGGCAGCATGGTGCAGAAGAGTGCCGGGACCGTCGCCTACACAGTTTACCCAATTACAAACTATTCCTTTGGTGGCACTAAGGACAGAAAGAAGGAGAAGGAATTCAGTGTTGCTGATAGACTGCAGAGGTTGAAGACGAAGTGGGTTGTTTTTATTTGCTGCTGTTTTGTACCCTCTATTTTTTCTACATGCGGCAGCTTCTAAGCAACTTCCTTTCCACATCATCGACCAAACCGGGAGCTAGCTAGTGCATCTGAAAGCTTACTTTAAAATGTCCGATACAGTTTCAACTTTGGTGTAACTGTATTGAACAACTCTAGGCTGCTCACCGTCTTCAATTCAATTCCAAGTCCCCCTTTGCAATACCCACAGACACCAATCTAAGCGGATTTGAACTCATGATTGGGTTCCAGGAAAATAGCCAGTTTGTTTGTACAGGGCAAACCCCTTTGGCCTGATTGGCTACCCCTAGACTGTAACACACATGCATAGTGACACTGATGCAAGACACCTGATGGACGAGCATGATCACGTCCCTCTTAATTTTGTATTTTCTCCCTGACACAGGCATATGTGTATGTGTATGCGCTTGCCGTATGTGTGTATGCTGTGTATGCGTATGTGTGTGTATGTATGCCGTATATGTATGTGTGTATGCATACATACGCGTATGCCGTATGTGTGTGTGTTTGCTGTATATGAAGGGTTGGACGGACATATGATATACGTTTATACGTATAAAGACGCCGTATAGTTTTTCTCAAATCGACCTTATATACGTCGCATAAAAGGCGTATAGTCTGTGCTTGGAGAAGTACAGCACATGTCCCGGCACTTCACTTTCTTGGTTAGCATTATATTTTTGATTTAGACAGCTCATTGGAAAGCTTTTGACCTCCCCTATCACAATATGCAATACAATCCACCATTCACATGCACCATTTTATAAAACAATAGCCTAAAGGTTGATCTAGATAGCCAGGATGGCATACATATCAGAGTGCCACCTAGCCTTCCATTCCACTAGCTGTGCTCCTACGTGGGAAGGATTTATGGTGCAAGCCCTGTGCAATGTGAACATGGACAATATTGCAATACCTGTATGTACTTATATTATTATACACTTATACAGTTATATAATAGACCAACTGGCTCCCTTAGATTGGCACAGCGCTTCTTGGTCGACGCGCTTTCTGGTCGTGATTTCTTTTCTGAGATTTGGGCAACCTAAACTTGCCAGAATATTTTTCTGAGAGTTGATATTTGATGCCAATAAAATTAGCTACGTAGCAATACCTTTAAGCCCATATAAAAGTATTTTCTCAAGAAGTGCCTACTTTTTATATACGTGTTTATACGTTAATATGCATACGTTTATACGTTTATACAGCTTATACAAATAAAAATATACGTTTGCTTCCCAACCCTACGTATGCGTGTATGTGTATTCGCATGCCCTATGTGTGTATGCGTGTATGTGTGTGCATGCCGTATAAGTGTGTATGTATGTGCGTACATATGCGCATGCCGTATGCGTGTGTATTTGTGTGCGTATGCCGTATGTGTGTGTGTGTGCCGTATATGTGTATGTGTGTATGCATATGTATGCGTATGCTGTATGTGTATGCCGTATATGTGTGTATGCATATGTATGCGAATGCCGTATGTGTATGCCGTATATGTGTGTATGCATATGTATGCGTATGCCGTGTGTGTATGCCGTATATGTGTGTATGCATATGTATGCGTATGCCGTGTGTGTACGCACACATATGTGTATGCTGTATGTGTGTGCGTATGTGTGTGTATGTGTATTTGTGTATGCATACATATGCGCATGCTGTATGTGTTTGTGTGTATGCCGTATATGTGTGTATGCATACATATGTGTATGCTGTGTGTGTGTGCGTATGTGTGTGCGTATGCCGTATATATGTATGCGTTTGTGTGTGTGTTTATGCCGCACATGTGTAGGTGTGTATGCATACGTTTGCATATGCCGTTTGTGTGTGCGTATGTGTGTGTGTATGCCGTATATGTGTATGCTCCTCGCTGCTTTTCAGCTTTGAATTTAAAACCGCAATTTTCTGGTACCTAGCTCTCCCCGTTTTCTTTTCCCCAACTGTGAATTTACAACCACAGTTTGCTTGCTTTAATATCTTAATTGTCGGCATCCATATACATGCAGTAATTTTAAATTATTTAAAATATAGTTACTTATTATACTTAGCCCCCCACACACACCTTCTCTTCTCCTTCTGTGCTGCACCTCAATTTTGACTGTGAATACTGAAGGATGAATTTAAAATAGAGTGACTTATTATACTTAGTCCCCCACCCCACCCCACCCCACCCCACACACACATACATAAATACACATACACACACCACGCAAACACCACCTTCCTCCACTTCCCCAACGCCTTGCGTGCATGCAGCTATGAGAAGGAAGGTCTGCGGCGCTCTGTGGAGGGAGTCATTATCGTGCAGCAGCATAACCACCCCCACATACTGTTGCTCCAAATGGGAACTACGTTCTTTAGATTGCCGGGAGGGCGGTTGCAACCTGGAGAGGATGGTAAGAAGTCTGTAATGATAACGCCTGGTGGGTCGTGGTATTAAGGGAGCCCCGTTTTACAACGGTAGGAAATGGGCTGCTACTTTACCTGGACAAAGCTACCATGGCGGTTGACAGTGACCGCAAACACTAAAGTGCACCCGTAGGCATTTGAAGCCGGCACCTTCTTCGTTCAAGGAGCTCTACCATTGAGCCATTCATCGAAAGAGGGATAAGAAGTCTGTAAATTAAGAAGTATGTGCTGCTCAAAATGGGAACTTTGTTTTTCAGATTGCCGGGAGGGTTATTGCATCCTGGAGAGGATGGTAAGAGGTCTGTAAATATATCACAATATGTAACATATGGCACTTTTTCTGGGTTATGTTTTGGCTAAGTTTGGCTAACAAACAAACAAACAAACAGATCAACAAACCAGCAAGAAACAAAAGGATCAACAGACAGGAAAAATAGGCAAACAACCCAACAGACAAGCAAACTGACAGGCAAACAACCAAACCAATGCCTAACCCCATTCACAGAGGTTTATGGGTTGAAACGCAAGCTAAGCCTAGCCAAACAAACTAACAAACTAACAAACAAAGAAATGCCTAACCCCATTCACAGAGGTTGATGGGTTGTAACGCAAGCTAAGCCTAACTAAAGAAACAACCTAACTAACAAACAAACAAATGCCTAACCCCATCCACATAGGTTGATGGGTTGAAAGGCAAGCTAAGCCTAATAAAAGAAACTGTTTACCTATACAGACTGCGAGTGCTTCTGGACATCTTGCAAGCTAACTAACAAACAAACAAATGCCTAACCCCATTTGCAGATGTTGATGGGTTGAAACGCAAGCTAGTCGGCCTGATGTCTCCCTCAAACACTGCACTACAGACTCCATGGGACGTTGGGGAGTGCACTGGAGTCTACTGGAGGTGAGCCGTGTTATAATATCACATGAGGATGTATTCTTGTTGTATGTGACAGCAAGGGCTAAGTAGGGGTGGGGGGGGGGGGGGGGGGGGGGCTTGCATATCGGCCCAATCAAAGGTAGTTAACTCTTTTATCACCTGGGGATGTATTCTTGTTGTTTGTGACAGCAAGGGCTAAGTAGGGGTGGGTGGGTGGGGTGTGTGGGGGGGGGGGGCTTGCATATCGGCCCAATCAAAGGTAGTTAACTCTTATATCACCTGGGGATGTATTCTTGTTGTTTGTGACAGCAAGGGCTAAGTAGGGGTGGGTGGGTGGGGGGTGGGGTGGGGTGGGGGGGGGCTTGCATATCGGCCCAATCAAAGGTAGTTAACTCTTATATCACCTGGGGATGTATTCTTGTTGTTTGTGACAGCAAGGGCTAAGTAGGGGTGGGGGGTGGGGGGGGCTTGCATATCGGCCCAATCAAAGGTAGTTAACTCTTATATCACCTGGGGATGTATTCTTGTTGTTTGTGACAGCAAGGGCTAAGTAGGGGGGGGATGGGGGGGGGGGGGGGGGGGGGGGGGGGGGGGGGGGGGCTTGCATATCGGCCCAATCAAAGGTAGTTAAATCTAATATCACCTGGGGATGTATGTATGTTACAGTCCAGGGGTAGGCCAAATGGGCTAAAGCTAGTCCGCCTGATGTCTCCCTCGAACATGGCACTACAGACTCCATGGGATGTTGGGGAGTGCACTGGAGTCTACCGAAGGTGAGCCGTGCCTAGTTAATCGTGTGAGACCAGCAGGCTCCAGAATATGGGGTGTAATCCCCTTGTGTGGGTGGGGTGAGGGGGGTTGTGTGTGTGGGGGGGGGGGGGGGGGGTGGGGGGGGGGGACTTGTATATCAGCCAAATCGGAAGTAGCTAACTCTTACATCACCTTTGGATGTATGTGTATGACAGTCCAGGGGTAGGCCAAATAGGCATGTAGGACTTGCCCAACCGTGACAGGAAGGGCTAAACAGAAAAGGGGATGTTGGGGAGTGCACTAGGGTCTGCTGGAGGTGTGCCATGTTCTAATACCACCTGGGTATGTATGTGTGTTGTATGTGGGAGTGTACTGGAGGTGGGCCGTGTTCTAATACCACCTGGGTATGTATGTGTTGTATGTGGGAGTGTACTGGAGGATGGCCGTGTTCTAATATCACCTGGGTATGTATGTGTTGTATGTGGGAGTGTACTGGAGGTGGGCCGTGTTCTAATACCACCTGGGTATGTATGTGTGTTGTATGTGGGAGTGTACTGGAGGTGGGCCGTGTTCTAATACCACCTGGGTATGTATGTGTGTTGTATGTGGGAGTGTACTGGAGTTGGGCCGTGTTCTAATACCACCTGGGTATGTATGTGGGAGTGTACTGGAGGTGGGCCGTGTTCTAATACCACCTGGGTATGTATGTGTGTTGTATGTGGGAGTGTACTGGAGGTGGGCCGTGTTCTAATACACCTGGGTATGTATGTGTGTTTGTATGTGGGAGTGTACTGGAGGTGGGCCGTGTCTAATACCACCTGGGTATGTATGTGTGTTGTATGTGGGAGTGTACTGGAGGTGGCCGTGTTCTAATACCACCTGGGTATGTATGTGTGTTGTATGTGGGAGTGTACTGGAGGTGGGCCGTGTTCTAATACCACCTGGGTATGTATGTGTGTTGTATGTGGGAGTGTACTGGAGGTGGGCCGTGTTCTAATACCACCTGGGTATGTATGTGTGTTGTATGTGGGAGTGTACTGGAGGTGGGCCGTGTCCTAATATCACATTGGGATGTTGGGGATTGGATTTGTTTGACATATTGTTTTCCAGCGGACCCTAGGCTGCTCACCGTCTCCCAGTTCCAAATCCTTCTGTGCAATACCCACGGAAAACAGGGAGCAAAGTAAGCTGATGTTGGGGAGCGTGTGGGATTGTACTGGAGGTTGGCCCTATCCATACCACCTTGGGTTGTTGGGGAGTGACATGTGAACATACAATCTATTGCTTTCCCCAACATGAACACATGACATGAACACGCACAGTGGATACAACTGTTTGAGGTCAGCCGTGCACTCATATCACCTGGGGACGTTGAGGAGTGTGTGGGAGTGTACTGGAGGTTCATACCACCTTCAGTGGTTGGGAGTGACATACAATATAATGCCTTCCCCCAACACGAACATGCAACACAAAAGGCATTGTGGCTACAACTGTCTGAGATCAGCCGTGTACTCATATCACCTGGGGACGTTGGGGAGTGTGTGGGAGTGTACTGGAGGTTCATACCACCTATCCATACCACCTTGAGTGGTGGGGAGTGACACATGGACATACAATATGATGACTTCCCCCAACACGAACATGCGACACGAACGTGCAACACAAAAGGCATTGTAGCTACAACTGTTTGAGATCAGCCGTGTACTCATATCACCTGGGGATGTTGGGGAGTGTGTGGGAGTGCACTGGAGGTGGGCCGTGTTGTAATATCACCTGCACCTTCTAACAAGGAGACTCTTTTATGGTGACTACTGCTAGCTCCGGCTTACGCAGTGGTGTCCTGAACTTCACGTCCTGAGAGTGGCACATTACTCGGATGTAAGAATTTCAAATTCAATTTCAATTTCACCTGCACCTGGGTATGTATGTGTGTTGTACGTGTGAGTGTACTGGATGTCAGCCGTGGGCTCATATCACTTGTTGAGTGTTGGGGAGTGTGTGGGAGTGTTCTGGAGGTTCATACCACCTGTTCATACCACCTTGGGTTGTTGGGGAGTGACATACGGTCATACATTAGCCAGCAATTCGGCTGCATGCCGTCTTCAGCGTTACAAAAAACAAAATACCAGGAACAATGTTAACGTCGGTCTCTCATCACGCAGGCCAAACTTCAGCACTGTCTTTTGCACGAATCTACCCCCTCACTTCAAAAAACTCTAGGAGGTCCAGAGGTCAAGTCAAGCGTGTAAATAAATACATAAATTAAATAAAAACTTGTTTGTATGCTCTGTCTCATGCACATAAAATAAAAACGTGTTTGTATGCACTTTCTCTCATCATGCAGAAAAAACATTTTTTTGCTTTGTCTCTCATCATGCAGGCCAAACTTCGACAAGTTAAGCTTGTAAATATGAAGAAAGACAAAACTTGGTTTTATGCTCTCTTTCTTATCGTGCAGAAACATCTTGTTTTTGCTCTGTCTCTCATCATGCAGGAAAAACGTGTTTTTACTCCTTCTCTCATCATGCAGGCCAAACTTCGACAAGCCAAGCTTGTAAAAAGAAAGAAATACATATTTTATTTTGTATGCTCTTTCTCTCATCATGCAGAACAAAACATGTTTTTGCTTTGTCTCTCATCATGCAGAACAAAACATGTTTTTGCTTTGTCTCTCATCATGCAGAACAAAACATGTTTTTGCTTTGTCTCTCATCATGCAGAACAAAACATGTTTTTGCTTTGTCTCTCATCATGCAGAACAAAACATGTTTTTGCTTTGTCTCTCATCATGCAGAACAAAAAATGTTTTTGCTTTGTCTCTCATCATGCAGAACAAAACTTGTTTTTGCTCTTTCTCTCGTCATGCAGAAAAAACTTGTTTTTGCTCTTTCTCTCATCATGCAGGCCAAACTTGTTTTTGCTCTTTCTCTCATCATGCAGGCCAAACTTGTTTTTGCTCTTTCTCTCATCATGCAGGCCAAACTTGTTTTTGCTCTTGCTCTCATCATGCAGGCCAAACTTCGACAAGTCAATCTTGTAAAAAAGAAAGAAAGAAAAAACTTATTTTGTATTCTCTTTCTCTCACCATGCAGAAACAACTAATTTTGTATGCTCTGTCTCGTCATGCAGGCCCAACTTCGACACTGTCTTTTACCCGTATCTACCCCCTCACATCACAAAACCCAAGGAGGTCAAGAGACTGTTTGTAGTGCCTCTCCCGGAGCATTGCATGTTCTCGGTGAGCATTTTTTTTTTTTTGCGACGCATCGCTATTCCGTCGCTGCATGGTGACGCATGGATCCGGCTAAACTAGCGAGAAATGCCCCCCCGAAGCCCCCGGGCTTTGTGCTCCGCGGGGTTCAGGGGGCAGCGCGGGGTCGCACCGAGTCGGTCAATCTGTGAAAAAAAAGTCTCAGCGAGGATCGCCATCTCTGTAAGTTGAGGATTTTCTTGATACCGTAATTTGAGTTCGGGCAAGTCCCTCCAGAAAGTTTAGAGGCTGTTCGTGGTGCCTCTCCTGGAACATTCTGTCATGATTTTTTGCTTTTCTTTTATATGAGCTGCAGCTTCTAGTCAGCTCCCCTGACATGCTATTCAGCTAAACCCATCGGACCTTGTGCACATTGAAGCTGACTCAATCAGCTGTTCAGAAGTGCTGTAATGTTTGAGTGTAGCACAGTGGCTGGCTTGGGGAGCTGCCTGGAAGCTGCTGAGAGCTGTTTGTGGTGCCTCTCCCAGAGCATTGCATGTTCACGGTGAGGATTGCCATCTCCCTCCTGAAAGTTAATACATATCTTGATAATTCGAGGTTGGGCAAGTCCCTTCAGCCTAGTTGGCTACCTCTGGACAATAACATACGTAAATATGTACACAAATACGCAAGCACACACAAGCACACACACCTCAGGTTGATCTTGATAATTCGAGGTTGGGCAAGTCCTTCAAGCCTAATTGGTGTAGGCTGGCCTGTAATGTACATACACCTCTGGACCCCTATACATACACATACATACCCCCCTGGGCTGTAACATACATACATACACCTCTGGACCCCTACACATACACATACATACCCCCCTGGGCTGTAACATACATACATACACCTCTGGACCCCTACACAGACACATACATACCCCCCTGGGCTGTAACAAACACACATCCGTGGACCCCCCCCCCCCCCATACATACATACATGTACATACCCCCCTGGGCTGTAACACACACACACAACAATTAAGTGTGGCCATAATGGCAGCATTGATGTCAGTTTTTTCTTTTTGGCTATGAGCAGCAGCTTCTAGGCAACTCCCCTTCCTGGCTACCTAGCCAAACTGTACGAAACCTGGCGCACCTTGAAGCTGCCATTCTCAGTTTTCTAGCACTTCTAACATCACTGGGTTATCCCTTGTTATTTTGGAATGACACGACTAGATTTTGCCTCTTGCTGACAAACTAGATGTTGCCTGTAGCTGGCTTTCAGCTCTTGTGCTCCCCCAAAACCCAATTTCCTTAACACAGCAAATTTGGGGGGTCATCGGCACCCTTTTACTTGGCTGAAAGGGGAGTATTCTGGGTGTCAAGGGTGCTGTAGGGTTGCAGAAAGGGTGCGGAAGACCCCACAATTTTTCCGGGCAACTTATCGCACCGTGAAGCTGTCATTCTCAGTTTTATAGCACTGCTAAAATCATTGGGTGTAGCCCCCGGTGTAGCCTACTGGCAGGTTGGGGGAGCTACCTAGGAGCTGCAAAACTCGGTTTTATAGCACTGCTGAAATCATTGGGTGTAGCCCACTGGCAGGTTGGGGGAGCTACCTAGAAGCTGCTGGTCGAAGCCGGAAAACAAAGCAGTGATCGATGCTGTATGTTCAGTGATCGGAATGTTGATATGAGTTCGTGATAAGGCATTTCATCTTGATTGTTGTTTGGGCGAGTCCTGTTAGCCTATTTAGCTACCCCTGGACTGTAGTTTACATACATGCATCATCATCATCATCATCATCATCATCATCATTATCATCATGATGACGGTGAGGAGGTGGTGGTGGTGTGTGTGGGGGGGGGGGGGGGGGGGGGGGGGGGGGGGGGGGGGGATAATGATGGTGGTGATGATGACAAAGAGGAGGAAGAGGAGGAGGAGGAGGAGGGCATTGATAATGATGATAATGATAATGAAAAACAGGATGAAGACGAGGTTATCCTGGTGATCTACTGGACTCCATATGTGAATGCAGCTTGATTTGGTTCAGAATTAACAAAATGCTTGCCTGAGATCAATAACGCATCCATATAGCCAAAATGCTTGCCTGAACTCAGTAACGCATAGTCCGTTTAGCCTATTTGGCCTACCCCTGGACTGTAACATATGTACAACACATGGCTACTCAGTTCATCACTATTCCATGTGACAGGTCCCGCGTAACATGAAACTCATCGCCGTTCCTCTATTTGATCTGTACGACAATGGCCCGCGCTATGGTCCGGTCATAGCCTCCATCCCTGCAGTAAGTATGGACACTTGGACGGTGGTACTGGTGTGTGTTTGTTCTTGTTTGCGTACGTGTGTGTTAGTGTGTGTGTGTGTTTGTGTGTGCGCGCTATGGTCCGGTTATAGCCTCCATCCCTGCAGTAAGTATGGACACTTGGACGGTGGCACTGATGTTTGTGTGTTTGTTCAGATGCATGTATGTACGTGTGTGCGCGTGAGTGTGTACATTTTAGTGTGTGTGTGTATGTATGTATGTTACAGTCCAGGGGTAGGCCAAATAGGCTAAACGGACTTGCCCAACCGTATAGGAAGGGCTTAAAAAGAACAAGCACTGATGAACTGAGCCCCCCACCCCACCCCACCCAAAAAAAGTGTATGTGTGCTTTGGTTCATCTGTGGGTTAGTTATTGGAGGGTGTTCCCGCGAAAGAACGCACCAACATGTGTTACCCATTTCTCATTTCTCGCCTTGCTTAATCCTCACTGAAGGATCCTGCACCAGTCTAACTGCCCCATGTGGCCATGCAGGTTTTGTCAAGGTACCGATTGAACCTGATCGGCACGACTCTTCCACCGACTATCTCACAACCTCCCGCTGATGAGAGCAGTAACGCCCTTGTGGCAAAAAGCTCTGTTGATGTCCACGCTTGAGGTGGTTGGTGTGGTCTACTGAGCAATCCCACGCATGAGAGCAGTATTGCCCCTGTGGTCAAAGGGCTCTGTTGATGTCCACGCTTCACATGGTTGGTGTGGTCTGGTGAGCAATCCCACGCATGAGAGCAATATTGCCCCTGTGGTCAAAGGGCTCTGTTGATGTCCACGCTTCACATGGTTGGTGTGGTCTGGTGAGCAATCCCACGCATGAGAGCAGTATTGCCCCTGTGGTTAAAGGGCTCTGTTGATGTCCACGCTTCACATGGTTGGTGTGGTCTGGTGAGCAATCCCACGCATGAGAGCAGTATTTCCACTGTGGCGAAGGGCTCTGTTGATGTCCACGCTTCACATGGTTGGTGTGGTCTGGTGAGCAATCCCACGCATGAGAGCAGTATTGCCCCTGTGGTCAAAAGGCTCTGTTGATGTCCACGCTTGAGGTGGTTGGTGTGGTCTGCTGAG
The DNA here is from genome assembly GCA_013435795.1 of Chlamydomonas sp. ICE-L. NCBI lineage: Eukaryota > Viridiplantae > Chlorophyta > Chlorophyceae > Chlamydomonadales > Chlamydomonadaceae > Chlamydomonas > Chlamydomonas sp. ICE-L. The sequence continues at coordinate 230,867 of JACBWV010000730.1, read as the reverse complement.
CAATCCCACGCATGAGAGCAGTATTTCCACTGCGGCGAAGGGCTCTGTTGATGTCCACGCTTGAGGTGGTTATTCACACAAAGTAAAGCACTCTGTGGGGCTTCTTTAAACGTCTAGAGGCCGTTGAAAGAAGCCCATGATATCTAGATCCTGGGCATATCACCGCTTCCAACAACCAATTGAACCGGGTTGCAGCCGAAGCTCGAGAGCTCCCTCACAACCGCTTGACCACCCCGGTGACGGCAACCCTCGACCCTCGAACACCCTGATGACGATCAGATGCTCCCTCTGATGAAAAAGGGGGTGACCCGGATTTGAGCGGTGAGGACGAACTGCACTTGGTCATTCTATGCTAGCTGAGCAATACATGCAGGCACTGTGCTCTTGTTTATGAGATTCCTTGGTTGCAGATCCTAGAGTACAGATGAACTGTGCAAGGTATGTAGTCATGATAAAATGAGTCAATTTTACGATTTAATATATTACCGTAGTTATTTCAAAGAACATGCATCCGGTAGTGCTATGCTGAGCCAGATAATTGTATGGCTTAAATGCAAAGTACTCTCTGCCCTACTTGCAGATCCTACAACCATGTACCATAATGACTATGCTACTGGCATATATATTCATATTCATATTGATTATGGTACATGGTCTACGGTATCAGCTTTCAGGCTGCTCACCGTCTGCAGACAGTAAATACGGTATGGGACGTATGAGCACTACTGCATTCACCACAATCCTTAGTACCGGCACACAATGTTATCGCAAGGTTTTATTGTGCTACTTAGAACAGGCCATGAACCGGTGTAACATGTTCCAGTTGAAACATTCAGTTGCATGAATGGATTTTATTAAAATTAAAACTTTCAAATGTCCACATACATACATACATACATTACATGTTAAAGTCTACTTGACACCGCGAGGGTGTATGAGACTCTGTGCTTTAAACAAAAAGAAAAAGCACCCACAAAGCAAAAAACCCCATTACATCAGGGGTGTGTCGAGGACAAACAAACCAAACTCCCAACCACCGTTTTGGTGGCATAGGTCCACGTCAAAATATATTCCTCGCGGGAAAACGTCAACTTATAACAGCTCCCCCTCAAAAAGACCGTCAAAATTTAGAAACGCTCATTTTTCGTGTCAGTACGGAATGTGCTCTCCGGACGTTGCAAGATAAAGAACTTTCATAAACTCAGAACAACCGTCTTGCAGATAAGGACCAAATTGCCTAGGAGATGTACCATGGGCACCCCAGAGAGTAAAGGGAGATTCTAGAATATACAGAGTGTCCACAAGCCAAACTAGCAAGACTCCGCAAGTAAGCACACAGGACAGGGGCGACGGAATCCACCACACAAGGCAGACATGTTGGCTATAAGCATCTGACAGGTTCTGCAGCCAACACACAGCCCTGCCCGTACGTCAGAAGCCACAAGCGTGGGTTCAAATTAGAGTAACAAACAAACAACACCAACAAACGAAGGGTTACGAAGCACACCTGGAATATATATAGTGGTCGGCCATATTATATAATATTAGTGAATAAACAATATTATAAAATCTTAGTCGGACGAGCCATCTCGCCAGAATTTCGAATTTATTGAAAAACTAATATTATTGTGGCACTAGAGATACCGGTATAATAATATAAGTTGTAATTAGTTTTTAAACACTTATAGAGAGAGAGTGTTCGTTACATAAACTCAGCAAATCACTGCCGAGACTGGACTGCAGCACAGCCTGCCGACCATCCAATTTTATAACACGGATGCACGAGGGTTTTTAAGGCACCCCCACAAACCTGAAAACAAACTAGGTCAAGTCCAACAAAAGGAAACAACCTGAGGCGGAAAGGAGAGCGTAAAGGGGAGCGTAAAGGGGAGGGATGCCGAGGCAGGCAATACCCAGCACCAAGCCCCAAAAACACAAGACAAGAGGGCGAAGCCAAAAGAGCTGAAGACTAATCAAGGGCACGCGCTATGAGCACCTGAATATGCAGCGATAATGCCTCTAATAGAAAAAAGCGCAAGTCAACCCAGCTCAACCATCTAGCAGAAAAGGACCTCATGTCCATCATACCCAAGAAGAATAAGAAGTCAAAAAGAAAATACAATCACCGTATTGAACACGAGCCGACAATATACCAAGGCATGAGCCCTTTTCAGTGATATACAATGGTCTAGTGGTAGATCAGATTGCTTGAGGATGAAGGGTCGGGGGTTCGACTTCCCCTTCGGTCGATATTAGTGTTGCAGGTCGTTGTCAACCGCGATGGTAGCTTGACCAGTTACGGTAGGAGACCGCTCCCCACCCGCGTATGCCGGACTCCCTTTACACCACGCCCCACCAGGCGTTATCATTCCCTATTTTTTACGAAGGCATCCAGTCCCTGTTATTGTATGAGTTTCATACCTTCTCGAGAGTGACTATAGAGCACGTAAGCCTCCCTGCCTGACGTGTCTCCTGCTGTGCCGTTGGCCTCGGCCACGCGCCATGCCAGCAGTCCCGAGGGCGGTACAGCCGACTCCCCTCTTCTATCTGCTCTGTCGCTTGACAGAGCATGTCGCATGTAATCGATTTTAATCCTCCGGTACATTCCCTGTGTCGCTTCAGTTGTAATACTCCGGAAAGCTTCAGTCCCTGCCATAGTGTTATTGACCGGTTCTCCCGGTCCTGCTAGAGTGTCCTAGAGCACCAGGCTTCCCACCTGGCTGCATACGCTGTAGTGCCTCTGCCCAATAGGGCCTGCACCCAGCGGCGTCAGTACCCTGATGTACTGCCGCCATCTCCTTCATATGCCGGGCTTTCCCGCCCGCTTGTCATCTCGCATCTGTAAGCTATTACATTCCTTCAGTCCATTCCCTGTGTCGTTTCAGTTATATCACTCCGGATAGCTAAAGGTCCATCAACCCGCCTTCGCGTTATCCACTGCATCAGATCTGAGCTGCATCAGAGTCTGTCGTCCTTGCCCGTTGATCCCTCGTTCCCCGGCATACGCAGTGTCTTTGCTTGTTGCCACCGCAACTCCCGAAGAAGAGGATTACAGGCCCAGAAAACATGTACTTGCCTTGGCCACCAAGTGGTACCGACTCTGTCGAAGCACTTCCCGTCCCAGCTGGATCAACCCAGCCTGCTATCAACACAACAACCAAACCAACCCCCACCCCTGCGCCTACCCATCATTTCCCCTCTCCTCCCCTTCCGCCGTCTCCTATAACCCCGTCGGCCTCGCAAGCCCCCCCCCCCCCCCCCCCCCCCTCCCATTTCTCTACTCCCTGTAGAGATCTCCATTACCTTCTCCCCAAGATCTAATACTCATGGACATCCCTACAGACATCTCCACTGGCACAACCTTTGCTCAGTGGATCAAAGACGTCTCCCAAGATCTTAAGGTGATGCACACCAGTAGACCAGATCTGTCCACATCAGAGAGAGAGAAGATAGCAAGGGCATACATCCTAAGTCAGCTTTCGCATGACTACCAAATAGCATACAACACTTTCACCAACCCAGATAACATCATGGCCTCTCTCAAAGACAAATACCGTTCCTTCTATTTCTCCCGAGTCTCAGATCCTTACACAGACCCTCTTCCGTACCCTTTCCTCGAGTACCCATCAAGTTACGCCAGGAGTGCATCCACAGAACCACCAAATGCGAACACCGCAAGCACTTCTCGTACAACTCACTATGCACTCAACGCATCAAAACACACGCGCCGCATATACAGAAATTGAATAATGGACACAGGAGCAACCTCACACATGACTGGTGACCCCAGCCTCCTTCATGACATCAAAGATATAGATCCTATCAAAGTCCTTACTGCTTCTGGTCACACCTACATCACTAAGTCAGGCACAGCTATCATCCAAGGAAACAATGGGAAGATCCACAAACTTCTTAATGTCCATCTCAATTCAGACCACACCACACCCAACTTGTTCTCCATGGCATCAGCAATAAAAAACAATCCTACCATGGAGATCCAATTCAACTCCCAAGAATGCACCATGTCCATCAACAACAAAGTCATCATCTCAGAATCAAAGAAACGGAGTCTCTACCTGGTACCAGTTATCAAGGCTGATGACACCATGATCAGAGGTTCTCAATTACAAACAGCCATGGCAGCCGTGTCCAGAAAAACCCCTATGACAGCCGAACTCCAACATATCAGACTAGGACATCTAGCATACAGTTCCCTAGCTAGGATGGCTACAGAAGACATGGTCATTGGCAATGACTTCACTCCATCTGCATTCAACAAAATGAGTAAACACACCTGTGAGATCTGTGTCCTCTCAAAAATGGACAAAAACCCGTACCCCACTTCCCATACAAGAGCTACCAGACCCATGGCCATTCTACACATTGACATGAGTGGCAAGATGAAAATTCCCAGCCTCAATGGAAGCCTATATTTCCAAGGCATACTAGATGACTATTCCAAATACTCCATTGTCACCTTCCACAAAACCAAGGATACAGTAGCCAAGGACACCATCACAGAACTTGAGAGATATGAAGTTCTCACCCAAAACAAGATAGGAACAATCTTCTGTGACAATGAATCTGAATACATCTGCAACAAATTCAAAAACAGGTGCAAGAAAAAAGGAATTACCCTAAATTTCACAGTACCAGGAAACCCATCCACCAACGGTGCAGCAGAACGTCTCAACAGAACTCTGCATGACAGATCAACAGCCCTCCTCCTTTCATCTAAATTCCCCAATAGGTACTGGGCAGAAATGGTGAAGAATGCCAGCATCCTCAGAAACCTCTCCCCCACATCTAAATCAACAAAGACACCATATGAAATGTTTCATGGAACAAAACCTAAGATTGACCACCTCAGGACCATTGGATGCACTGCATATGTCCATGTCCCACCCAAATCCAGATCATTCAAGTTCTCTCCCTCAGCTAAAATCACTAGACTGAGTGGGTACTCAGAATCAAGAAAGGCCTACAGAGTTGTAGAGTCTGCCCACAAGATTTTTGAAGCCAGAGACATCACTTTCAATGAATTCGAGAACCTGGCAGGACAAAAAGGATTCCCAGGTCCAGATGATGTAGTTCTAGGAAACTATGAAGAAGATGTCCCTGTATGTTGAGATAGATGATGACATGGTTCCTGTCCCTGTCCCTGTTGCTACTCCCTCTGAGCTCAAAGAAATGGAAAGCTACCATGATAAACAGGTCCATTTTCAGGCAAACCCTCCCCAGTGGGGATCTCCCAGTGACTTCTCGTTTAGCCCAAGTACTGTACACCAGCCAACAGACATGCCAGAAGCTAGTGCACAAGGCCACAATGACACTGTTGAGCAAGGAGCTGAACATAACCCTGCCCAGCAGCAAATAGATCCCACTAGTCCAGCCCACTTGCACAACCAAGAGACAGCCATCACTAACATCCCTGACATTCGACCACCCCCCCAACTAGATTTAGAATTAGTTGAACCCAGACGTACTGGCAGAGAAAGAAATGCCCCCAACTTCTTTTACCTAGCTGCAGACCAGATCATCATACCTAAGAATGAAAGAGAAGCACTAGCTGGCCCTCAAGCAAAGGAATGGAAAGCCGCTATGCAAGAGGAACTAGCAGCACTTGCAGAGATGAACACCTGGTCCCTCTCAGAACTCCCACATGGATCCAAGGCCATAGGAACAAAGTGGGTCTTCGACATCAAGCAATCTGTTGATGGAGAAATTGTCAGATATCAGGCAAGACTAGTAGCCAAGGGATATGCTCAGCGCCCCGGCATGGACTATGATGAAGTGTTTGCCCCAGTTGCTAAGCATGCCACTATCCGTTACATCCTCCCTATGGCAGCAGACCCCACAGCACACTTAACACAACCAGTTGTATCCACTGCATTCCTCAATGGAGTAGTTGAAGAAGAACTGTACTTCAGCCAACCACCTGGTTTTGAAAGGGACCACAGAGTCTGCCGCATGTGGAAATGCCTCTATGGCCTTAAGCAAGCATCCCGCCAGTGGTACCTCAAAGTTAAAGAAGACATGACTGCTATTGGATTCAGAGAAGTTGATGTAGATCAAGGCCTGTTCATATTGCCTGGACCCACCCACAGACCCCTCATATGGGTCCTCCTGTGGGTTGATGACTTCCTGCTGCTTTCTTTTGACAAAGACATTCTCCACAAGTACAAGAACAACATCATGCAGCTTTACAAGACCAGGGACCTGGGTGAACCATCTGTGCTTGTTGGCTATGAAATCACCAGGAATGTCTCAACTGGAACACTGCACATCTGCCAGTCCAGATTCATCCAAGATCTCCTTCGAGCCCACAACATGCTCCCTGAGCCCAACAGCACCAGGTTCCCTGTGCCTCTCCAACCAGATGCCAACCTTCCCTATGCTGACAAAGACACTCCAGACACTGGCCTTCCACTTGCACAGATTGTAGGTTCTCTCAACTACCTTGCAGTCAACACAAGGCCTGACATTGCCCAAGCTGTCAACAGGCTGGCCAGGCACAGTGCACACCCCCTGCATGATCACATGGAAGATGCCACTGGTATTCTCAAATACCTGTCTAACACCCTAGAACATGGCATCACCTACACCTACTCCAACAAGCCTCTCATAGGCTATTGTGATTCTGACCATGCTGCCTGCCCCATCACGAGGAAGTCAACCACAGGGTTTGTCTTCCTCAACCAAGGCGGTGCAATCTCATGTGCATCCAAGATCCAGGCATCTACAACAGCCCTGTCCACTACAGAAGCTGAGTTCATGGCAGCCACCTCTGCAGCCCAAGAGGGAATGTGGTTGAGAAAACTCCAACACTCTGCCACAGGAACTGTACCTCCTGCCCTCACCATTAATGGTGACAACCAAGCTGCACTAAGTGCCTGGAACCAAGAGAAGCTGTCCTCCAGACTCAAGCACATGGAAACCAGGTTCTACTTTCTCAAGGAGCAGTCCAAGAAAGAAGGCATCAAGCTCAACTGGATCCCCACTGCTGCCAACATGTCTAACATGCTCACCAAGGCCCTTCCCAGGGCCAAGTTCTGTGACTTCAGAGAAAAGATTGGCTGCATTGGAAATGTCTACAAGCTCTAATCAAGCACCTTTGATCTGGAACTTAACACATTCCACATCAAGGGGAGTCATTACTGTGCCACTTGATTTATTGACTTGAGCTCCTTTTCCTAGTCTTTGGAATTTGCATGACCAGTCCACCCTTCCTGGCAGCTATGAGCTGGAATCCAGTCCATGTTATATTGACCTAGCCTAGGCTGCCCTTCACCTCAGGACAAAACCCTTACCTTCACACTGTACCTTCACATGTACATCTGAGTTCTCCTTTCACCACTCGGGGAAAGGCCCGTTTTGCGCGGATATAGCGAATGGATTGATTCGATGCGTATTTGTATTTTATCGTACAGATCAGGTGGCGTCAGGCTTGAGCCATGGTTCGAAAAGAGTGTATCTTTGCGACGGACCCATACCATCCCGTTCCACCCATATATTCGCGGATACAGAAGCTCGACCACTGTTACCTTGATCGCTCATTAAATCACGAGATGTAATACGCTCTCGTATGTGAAGGAAATTGCTGCTTGTTGGCTCTCTTGGTGGCGATTCTCGCGTTCCTGCCGAGTGTAGCCACTCATTCCAAGATCGGTAGGAAGCATAGGCAGAGCTGAATGAGCTCGAACTGCGTAAATTAGAAATAGCATTCTGTGAAGGCCTGTCGCCTGTTTTGCGGACCCCCTGCCCCAACTAGGTTGCCTTCGATAAGCTACCCCCAAATTTAGTAGGTTTTATTGACATTCTACCTACAAATTTAGTAGTTATTGAATCGCAGGACAATTTGCTGGGCAGAGCACCTGAGCCAAGGCGACCAACTAACAACTAATTTAGGGGGTAGTGACCCATTCACCACAAGCACGCACCCCACTAATTTAGGGGGTAGTTGACCCCCACCAGCAAGCAACAACTAACTTTAGGGGCGTAGTTACCCCCCCCCAGCAACTAACAAACCTCATTAAGTGGGTAGTGACCCTTCCACCACACAACCAACAACTAATTTAGGGGGTAGCTGACCCCCACCTGCAACACCCACTAATAGGGATAACCCCCACAAACAACCACAACTAATTTTAGGGGAGTGTAACCCCCCACAGCAACAACCCACAACTAATTTAGGGGGTGTAGTAACCCCCCACACAGCAAGCAACACCATCAACCAGCACCAACGAAATGGAGGGGGGAGTTCAGCCCCACCAGCAAGCACTGCAAACCCACAATTTAGAGGGGTAGTGACCCTCACCAGGAACGCACTAAGCGCCACGAATTTAGTGGGTATTTACACCCACCAAATATGCAGTCAGTCCGCGCTTGCAGCGCCCGTCGCACAGTTCAGCCCCCACATATTTAGGGTAGTAACAAGCCTCCACAAGGACCAACCAACTAATTTTAGGGGTAGTTACCACCTCACCAGCACGCACCCCTACTTCGGGTAGCAACCCCCCACCACAAGCACCCCTAATGTTACGGGATAGTGACACTCCAGTCATTCTCAGGCAACCACCCACTCATTACGGAGGGGAGTTACCCACCACCAGGCACCACCCACAATTAGTGTGGAAAGTGACTCCACCAAACACCCACCAACTATCTAGGGTGTAGTTACGCACCGGCATCACCAGGACACACCTCCACACATTAGTCGGGGTGTGTTACCCCACCACCAGCAACCAGCCACTAATTTAGGGGGCAGTGACCCTCACCAGCCACCACCCCACTAATTTAGGGGGTAGTTAGTTAGTTACCCCCCAACAGCAAGCACCCACTAATTTAGAGGGTAGTGACCCCCTCACCAGCAAGCACCCACTAATTTAGGGGTAGTTACCCCCCACCAGCAACCAACGACTAATTTAGTGGAAGTTACCCTCCACCAGCAACCACCCCCTAATTTTGGGGGGTAGTTACCCCCCCACTAACAACCATCCAATAATTTAGGGGGTAGTCAACCCCCCCACAACAACCAACAACTAATTTAGTGGGTAGTTACCCCCCACCAGCAACTCAGCAAGCACCTACTAATTTAGTGGGTAGTGACCCCCCCACCAGCTAGGACCCCCCACCAGCAAGGACCCCCTAATCGCGAGGGGCTCTACTTCTCTTCTATGCGTACTGCCCACGAGGGCCCTCGGCAGACAGACAGAGGGCAGTACGCATCAAATGTAACGCTATCGTAGTGCGCCCCCTCACTTGTACAGGTTCGACCGTTTTTGTTTCTGCTTTTCGAATTCGCTTTCATATTTCTGTTCCTCCGAACTACCTTTTCAGTTTCTTCGCGAAAAGATGTTCTTCCTGCTGTATGCTGTGTTCCTTGTTCCCTTTCTGGGAGTTTGGGTATCCATGGCTTGGGAGAACCTTCCAGACCCGCCATCGCCCGTTCGCCAGGGGGGCAGCGTCCGCTACGTCTGATGCACGTACACGTACCTAGTTGGACTGCCCCTCCTGTTGCGACAACGAACTGCTACTTCATTGCTCTGTGCGTGTGGCACAACAGGTACATCACGTGATTCGATGACGTGTCAGTTTCGAAGTAAATCTTCAAGGACATTTTCACGAAGCCACGCCACCCGAAATTGCAGGTGTGATGTTTACACCTCCCTCCCTGACGGCTGCCCCTTAGCGCCTCATGCCCGCAATAGTTGCGATTATCTTTTATGACTACTCGAACTCTTGTCAGCATTATTAATCTCTGTCTTAGTCCTAACTATCAATTTTATTCTGCAGCCCTCCAAGAAGTCGCAATTACGACGGCGAATTCATTCGCACCTGCACTATCCGCGACTGCGGCGATTTCTCCCGTTTTACTGGGACACCTTTCCGGGGTCTGAACGGACTTAATAACAATTAACAATTGTACTGCAGTAATTAAGTCCGGTACAATTGTTAATTAAGAAAGTACGTCACGTGCGGCACAGCGCTCTCTCTTGGGACACCCTTGTGCTCCCGTTGTGCGATAATTAAGGCCACGCAGACGTTCGCTTGTATCTTCTTCCTTTCGTCCTTCTTAAGCTCTGAAAGTCACCAAAGCCGAGCTAGCTGGCTATTTTCTTTCTCGTGACTGGAGATGCAGCAAAAGAGGAACGCGTCCGTTGCGCGTTCCTTTCCTTTTGGCTGCTGCGTGCTTGATCGGGCACCAGAGGAGCGTCTTGTCGTCCCTCATCGCGTCTGGTCGTGTCTCATATCATCTTGTTTCGCTCGACCCTGCTTTTTCACGCGCGCTTGCATAACCAAATCGTTCGTTCGATTGCGCCCATGCCTGCAGAGGTTCTTCCACGACCACATCGTGGGTGAGGACAGCAAGGTAATATTCCCCCTCCGGCCTGCATGTCTTGGAGTCAGGCATGGAATGTAAGGCAGTTGGTTGTGACTATTTGTTGGCACTGCTAAAGGAGACAAAGCAGAGAAATAACTAGGGCTGGAATCCCCTAAGTATGTTGCTGGTGATCTGCTAGTGCTTGGGACTGAAGCAAAATAACTTTGGCTGGTCCTTGACTGTCCTGGAGCTAGCAAGGGAGTTGTATGTAGGGCATGAGCTTTCTGACACAGGCTGGTATGCTCCACCATCTTCAGGTGGGTAGGAATTTCCACGTGCCCTGATGTTGTACATGCACATGCACACACACCACATAAACTCTACACATTGCGCGCACACACATGCACCACACAAACATGACACACACACACATGCACACATACCACACACCTCTCTTACACACACACATGCATCACACAAATACGGCTCACACACACACACACACAAACATACACCACACAAAAACGACACACGCACACATACACGCATACATAAACACCACGCAACTCACTCACAAGTACATACAACGACACAGTTACACACAACACACAGATTTGCGCACACATGCACACCATATAAACACCACACACAAAACACACACATATACCGGTAATATTATTTGTTCAAATTACTGTTTGACTCATGCCTTCACTGGTGCACATGCATTTGAATAGGTATGACCAATGCATGGAGCAGTGCAAGAGCCACCTAACAAAACAGAGAACAATGTGGACATACATGCACATGCCCCCACACCCCCCCCCCCCCCCCCCCCCCCCCTTACTTCTCTGATCCGCGTCAGTGGAGCGATTTTTTGTGGACATCAGGACATGCTGTCACATACTGATCGAAGCTACTTTTCTGGGCTTCCACATTATGCATGTCCTCAATGTGACGCCCAGTGTTTTGTATTACAGATTTGTGCAGGCCAGTTTGAGTAGGTACCTGGGCTACTCAAGCCTGATTTCAAGATTGTTGCGTAGCCATCGCATGCCGTAGCATGAAGCGCCCCCGTTATATAGGGGGGGGTACTGAGGGCAGAGCCCCCCGGTTTTTTTTTGTTAGGAGTCCTTGAGGAAACATGTATTTTGCACAAGAATGACAAGTGTTACACATATTTGTAACAACTGTGCCAAGCCTGTGAATTGTAATTAAAATGAACCCCTAGGAATTAGTCAACTACCCGCGGGCACAGATGGAGTTCAGTAGGGCATCATGAAAAATGTAATCACCAACATCATCACATCATCATCAACCATCACTGCAGGCAGGCAGCTGAACCTCGCATTCAATGCATGCCGGTCCATGGGTCACAGCCTTCCACCAGCACTATGCAGGACCACAAACACCACATGAAGACAACACTTTGGGTTGCAACAACTCAACTTTTTCCTAGGTTTCCTGTCGTTACCCAAGGCAGGGTAGGGAAAGGCCAATTTGGGGAAGGGGTGCATTGTGTACTAGATGGGACTTGTAGCATCCCCCCCAAAGCCATGTTAATTGACTAGCACAATGAAAAAAATCACCAGCTGGTTTAAACCTGCCTTGTCAACGCTTCTTAAAATTTGATGGATCATGCATACAAAAGATTATCACATGTTCACTCATACTGAATAGTACCTGTGTGGGTTAAGAATGATACTGGCCTGATTTGTTTTTTAGAAGAATCCAAAGACTTTTGAACAAGCCTACTGATAGCCGAAGGAGGATATGGGAATGCGCTGAGCACTAGACGTGTTGGGAATGCCATGCAGTAAAGTCCCTTGATCTCAGGTGCTTTTATTGATGGGCAATAGACGTTCTTGATGTGCTTCAATTGCTGGACACTACACGTGTTTGTACTGCTAAGCATTGCAATTCATTGTATTCCTGGCCAATATATGTGTGCACCAGCACTTTGCATGACCACAACACTTTCCGGATGTTTCCTATGGTTGCCCAAGGTAGAGGTGGGAAGGGCCAAGGCAGAGGAGGGAAGGACCAAGGCAGAGGAGGGAGGGAGGGAGGGATAAAACATCTTAGTCTGTGGAGTCCACTTTGGTCTGATGAGGTATGCACTGTAAGGGGAAGTGCCCATATTGCAGGCCGTGTTGGGATAATTCTGGTAGCCTGAGGAAGAAAGGGGGATGCACTAAGCACTAGACGTGCTAGTAATGCCAAGCAATAAAGTACCTTCATCTCAGGTGCTTTTCTTGTTGAGCACTAGACGTACTCAAGGTGCTTCTTTTGATGGGCACTACATGTGCTTGTACTGCCAAGCACTGTAATTGCTGCTTGGTTTACTGCTGATCACTGCAAGTGCTTATTTTTCTGGCCACTATATGTCATTTTATTTCTGAGCACTATAATCTTGAATAGAGTTTGAATTCAATTGAATTGTGAGCACTACGGGTCTAACACGCACTTGGAATGATGACCTCAAGAGGTACCTGAATTGCAGAGCAGTTGAGGTGCTTGTACTGCTGAGAACTAGAAGTGCTTAAACTGCTAAGCTCTAGAAGTTGTTTCCTTTAAAAGCTGCCAGCAATACAGTGTTTGGAGGCAGATTATTTTGTTGATATAATGGTGATATGAGAGCAGGGTACTTCAGGAGGACCCCCAGCTATGCTGCCTGAGACGCAACCAAGTGCATAGCCTGCGTCCTGCGACGCTACGGACCCTTCCTTCTGGCCAACAGACCATCCCAATGTTGCATCCTACGACGCAACGGACCCTTCGACGTTGCGTCTGCGACGGAGGACGCAGCGTCCTAAACAATCCTGTATGAGAATAAACCCCAATATTTTGAAGATGTGTATTGCCAAGTAACCATCTGGATTTCCTTTGCATCATGTTTCTCTGGGTCTTGCCTCTCTGTCTCCTGTTTCTTTGTCTCATATTTTTCTGCCTCCTGTTTCTCTGTCTCCTCTTTCTCTCTCTCATGTTTCTCTGTCTTCTGTTTCTCTGTCTCCTCATTCTCTGTTTCCTTTTTCTCTGTCACCTCTTTCTCTGCCTCATGTATCTCTGTCTCCTCTATTTCTGTCTCAAGTTTCTTTGTCTCATGTTTCTCAGTCCCATGTTTCTCTGTCTCAGGTTTCTCTGTCTCCTCTTTCTCTGCCTATGTTTCACTGTCTCTTGTTTCTCTGTTTCCTCTGTCTCTGTCCCATGTTTCTCTGTCTCTTGTTTTCTCTGTCTCATGTTTCTCTGTCTCATGTTTCTCTGTCTCATGTATGCAGGTCTATGCTTCTCTGTCTCTTGTTTCTCTGTCTCCTCTTTCTCTGCCTCATGTTTTCTCTGCCTCATGTTTCTCTGTCTCTTGTTTCTCTGTCCAATGTTTCTCTGTCTCCATGTATGCAGGTCTATGCTTCTCTGTCTCTTGTTTCTCTGACTCATGTTTCTCTGTCCTCATGTTTCTCTGTCTCTTGTTTCTCTGTCTCTTGTTTCTCTCTCATGTTTTCTGCCTATGTTTCTCTGTCTCATGTTTCTCTGTCTCGTGTTTCTTTGTCTCATGTTTTCTGCCTATGTTTCTTTGTCTCATGTTTCTCTGCCTCATGTTTCTCTGTCTCATGTTCTCTGTCTCATGTTTCTCTGTCTTATATTTCTCTCTCTCATGGTTCTCTGTCTCATGGTTTCTCTGTCTCATGCTACTCTGCCTGTGTTTCTCTGTCTCTTGTTTGTCTGTATCATGCTACTCTGCCTGTGTTTCTCTGTCTCTTGTTTCTCTGTCTCATGCTACTCTGCCTTTGTTTCTCTGTCTCTTGTTTCTCTGTCTCATGCTTCTCTGCCTATATTTCTCTGTCTCTTGCTTCTCTGTCTCAGTTTCTCTGTCTCTTGTTTCCTTGTCTCATGTTTCTCTTTCTCATGTATCCTGTCTATGTTTCTCTGTTCTATATTTCTCTGCTCATGTTTCTTTGTTCATTTTTCTGTCTAAGTTCTCTGCCTCATGTTTCTCTGTCTCTTGTATGTATGTATGTATGTACTAGTATGTTGCAGTCCAGGGGTAGGCCAAATAGGCTAAAGGGACTTGCTCAACCGTATAGGAAGGGCGTAAAAAGAACAAGCACTGATGAACTGAGCCCCAAACATTCGTTTAACCGACGGGGGGCCTGAGTTCGTGCTACAGTGATAATTTAATTCTACAATATTATTAAAATCATCATCTCAGCTGGGATGATAATTTAATTGTGCGATTATGATCGCATTTTTTATAAATTGAATTAAGTATACCGTATCCATCCTTCAAAGGAATCAGGATTCATGACCAGCTTCATACTGGAGTTTTTATCCACCAAGTCAGGTTCAATGTTCATTTTCTCGTATAACGGAAGTCTTGTATAACTGTCTCTTGTATACTGTCTATGTTTCTCTGTCTCTTGTTTCTTTGTCTCATGTTTCTCTGTATATGTTTCTCTGTCTCATGTTTCACATCGTGACACATATTTCGACTCCTCGTAGTAAAGGGCTGCAAGCAATTTAATGAACTTGTTCAAGCACGATATAATGTATTCCAGGGCCAATTAGTGAGGTAAGGGCCAATGGCTTGATCTCGGTTACATGGCTCTAGCCAGCAATTTGGCTGCTCGCCGAAGGATAAGGGCTAATGAAGTGTCGACTACGTGACGAGAGCTACAGGTAATCTGAAAAGTTCAGTCTCGATTAAGAACTAACTCAGTTGCATTGCAGGGTCAATTGTTAGCACATGCAGGTTTAATTCAGGGCTATACCATTGCTATCCAATTAAGCGATCTATCAGTCAATCAGTTCAAACGCTAAATGATGTTCATGTAATGTCTGATTAAGCTCGGCTTAAGGGCTCACTTCAGGGCCACATTAGGTCCATGTCAGGGTCGATGAAGGGTAAAGTAAATGCGAATTTAGGGCTGACAGGTTCAATGCAGGGCTGCGTCATGGCTAATTTAAGGTGAGATTGTGGTCATTCAGTGTTCAATTTTATGCAGGGCCCAATTAGGTTAGTGAAAGGGCTAATTAAAGGCTAATTAAGGGCTGGCAAGGGTCAATTCAGGACCACGTTAGGGTCCTGAATTAACTATTTAAGGGGCTAAAATAGCTAATTCGGGCCCTAGAGTTTAAGCAAATTCAGGGTCATGTTATAGTCCTTCAGTGCTCAATTCAACGCTAATGAGGTGCATGAAATATATAAATTAAGGTCTGATTAATGGCTCAATTGAGTTACACATTAGGTCCATTAAAGGGCCAATTAAAGGCCAAGTAAAGGCTAATTAAGGGCTGACTAGGGTCAATTCAGGGCCACGTTAGGGTCAATTTAGGGGCTAAAATAGTTAATTCGGGCCCTGGAGTTAAAAAAAAACCGGCCTTCGGCCGTTCAGAACTGGTGTGTAGAATGAGCGGCCTGCGGCCGCTCAGACCCCCCTTTTTGGCCTGAGCCCCGTTCAGAGATAGTTAATTTGGCCCTCTTGGGGTACCCGAGGGTACTCTATCTTCCTCCTCCTCCTAAGTAGTAAACGTCTTCGCTCCGGTCTCGCTACATTTCCGCCTGTCCGCTCCAAGCAGTAATACGTAGCAACTACGCACGCACAGGCGTACCTGTCGACCGACCAACGGACACTGTACCATGAAATCCATGATACTCCGAGGACCTACCAATGCACTGTGACAACTTTGCAAGCTTGCCCACAGCTCCTCTTCTATCACATCAGTCGCATAGTCCCTTATATTCTCACTATAGCTTCCCCTTATCCTTTTACTCTCTAATTCCCAGAATTCTTCTGAATGAAGAATACCAGGAATTGGGGGGGATGTTATTGACCGGTTCTCCCAGTCCTGCTAGAGTGCCCTAGAGCACCAGGCTTCCCACCTGGCTGCATACGCTTGTAGTGCCTCTGCCCAATAGGGCCTGCACCCAGCGGCGTCAGTACCCTGATGTTTTGCCGCCATCTCCTTCTTATGCCGGGCTTTCCCGCCCGCTTGTCATCTCGCATCTGTAAGCTATTACATTCCTTCAGCCCATTCCCTGTGTCGTTTCAGTTATATCACTCCGGAAAGCTAAACATAGAGAGCGACCCACTCTGGATGGTTGGTCATGGCAAGGGCAAGTAGTCTACACGCACGTAGACTACAAGCCCAGACAAAGTCATGGAGGTCCTAGTCCTCAACCAGGCAAACAGAAATCACTAGGGGAAAAGGGCTGGGAGGACCACATGTAAAGCAAGCCAAACAGAGAACACACATTTGGTTGCGAAAATCTCGACAAAGGAGACATACCTGTGGGTGAGTAAGCAGCAAAGGGTTGAGTTAAATTGGTGGTTTTGTGTCGAGTGGCAGCATGGCCAACGCAAGCCATATAAAAAAATCCAATAATCAAGCCACACATGCACAAAGCTTGCATAGTGCATAGCTTTTTTACGGCTACAAGCAGCAGGTTCTAGGCAGCTCCCCTTGCCTGCTACCCAGCCAACCCAAAGCAACATAGACACATAGTGCATCTGGAAGCTGGCAGAAATCAGATTACCAGTACTGTTTAAATCTTGGGTCTTAGCCAAGCGGCAGGCCCAGGGAGCTCCCTAGAGTAGCTGCTGTGTAGCCGAAATCATCCCAATTCAGCTTCAAGCAATGGGTTTGACCTAGTGGTTGGCTATTGCAGTGGACGGGAAGCTGCCGCGAGTAGCCCACAAATGAAACAGTTAAAGCTATGGCACAGTGTTCACTCTTGGATAAGTAGCCTTGAAGCAATTTAAAGCACTTTAAAAGGCAACCTAATTCTAAATCATTTAAAAGGCAACCTAGTTCTAAGTCATTTAAAAGGCAATGCTACATATTTAAAGTTATTAATGCTTAAACAACATTTCAAGTCGGCCCTCCAAGCACCACCAATCTAGATGTGGCAGGATGGCCACACATATTTACCGTATCATTTATTTATCATTTCATTATATGATATCATAGGATGCCGGCAGTCTGACTAGGCTAAAGTTACCATATATATACAATATCATATGGTGGAATTTGTATGATACCGTATCATGTGATATCATACTCACCTTTGGTAGACATCATATGATCCACCAGCCCCTACACATATTACTACATCAGTGGTTTGATTGCCAGATGGCTAGTTCTGCAAGTGTCAAGCGATTTGACCTGCACAAGTACCAAACCAGGCCATTTCCAGCCTTAGCAGTCCCTTTACAAGTCGGGATTAGGGGCAGAATCGCGCTGTTTCTGACAATTGAATTTTCAGACAGTTGGGTGGATGGTATAATTTGATGGCGATTTATCGATTCCCTGGCTCGATCTTTGCACTGTAGAGCTCGCGGCAGTCACTTACCTTGTGTACCATCGGGCACTCGTGTACCATCGGGCACTTTCGTGCAACTTTCGCCACAAGGCATGGCAGGAGGTGAAACAACAATGCAAACTCCGGACATAGCTTCGCGTTTGCTTTTTGCTTTTCGACGGAGACGTCGGAAAAAGAGGGAACCAAACCTAGGCCCGGGGCTCCCGCAGGCGACCCCGGGCGACCCCCCCCGCCCTCGGAGCTACTCCCAGGATTTGGGTTTTTATATTTCGAAACCAGATATTTACTACAGATGTTACTTCAAACTATTTCGAACAGGGACCATATCGAGGGTTCAAATTCGGAACTTCAAACCCAAATCTAAGCCCGTGCGTTAGAAGAAAATGCTCGGAATCGAACTCTGGGTAGATCACATTTCGCGAAAAATGTGTCAGCTAGGTACGCAGCTATTTTGTATCTGCTTGCGCATCCTGTCGCGAGCAGCCGGGACGAAAGGCTTGTCGAACCCTACCACCTCGGCCTCTGAACGGTCTATTGGAACAGCAGTACAAGTTGAGTTCACCTCCATAAGTCCCGATCCTACCTCCCAGCCTGATAATTCTTTACTCCCGAGCCCTGACCAATCATAGTTTGCTAACTTGACACGGGAGTATAAAAAAAAAGGGGGGACACTTACCCCTAAAAAACCTGAGGGGGGCTGACCCCCCCCCCCCCCCCCCCCCCCATTTAAATCGAAATACCCCCTTTTTGAAAAACTTAGATATGGATTGTGGGGGTTTACAGTGTGGCGCACATAATGGCATCCTCGGAATTCCCACACAGGGATTGACTGAATAGTCAAAATTCAGTTTTTCAAACCCATTCACCCAACAAACCACCCACCCCACCCACCCAAGGGGTAGATACTTATTGCATAAGGTCCAAATGGTGCCAATGGACTGCTCTGCCAAGGCCTACTCATGGGTGGTTTCAGAAGGTAATTTGGAGGTCTGAGTAAAAAGTTAAAAAAAAAACTGAGGAGGGCGCCCCCCCCCCCCCCTAATTGAGGTGCTCAGAATGACCTGAAAAATGTCTCATAATATCGCAATGAAACATGCGATTACAGCCCCATTATCAGAAAAAAATCAATCGGGAGAATGAATTTTTTTGAGGCCTTGACACCTCCTGCTTGACAGGATGTTTTGACAGGATGCTTCTGGGGGCGGGAGCCCCCAGGGTTACCCCCGTTATCCGTTTGTCCGACCGCCCCCCCGAGACGAAGCCTGACACGCAGCCAACGTTCTCATGAACTTGCTTTCGTTGCCACCTTCCCTTCGTTCAGTTGCCAACAAACTCCGCCATTTTTTAGCGTCACTTGCGACGCTGCATTGGACGCTGTCGTGACCAGCTTGGCAAACTTGTAGGCTTACTCACAAAGGGGTTCGACTTCGTACAACAGCCGTACTGCCGGCTTACAAAGGGGTCTACTATGATGGCTTACTATGGCCCGCTTTCTGCTTACTAAACCCTTCCCCGAAATAAGCCCTTCCCTGTACTTCCGTCGTACGTTCTTCAGGCAGTGGAGAATTGTCGTAAATTTGCCCCGAAAATATCTCGATCGTCTGTTCCAAATCGTCAGCTGAATTGCTTTACTATTGCTAATCCTCGCCGACTTGGCGTACTTCTTTCTTTTTCTTGCTATAAGCCACGCCTAAGTGCCTTATTTTCCTAAGAGGGTCGTCCAGACAGCACATCCAATTGCGGATTTCCCCCCCCTCTTCTTTGCTTGGTTGCCACCTGATCTTCTGCCCTCACACTCTTGCGTTTTGCCCCCTGCGTTTAGTCTATCTGGAGTTGTGTACGGCAGCGTGGTCTTGTAAGTCTGCCGAACCCCCTGGACATTCTACGTGCTTCGGCTTGACTAGGCAGTCTGAGTGGTGTCCATAAGAACTACGTCCCACCCCGGATGCTAAACGCGTTACCCTATCCCAATTCAGGTATCGCGTTCTATCTGCAGCCACCTGTTTGGTTTCACAGAGGGTATTACATTGGGCAAGTGCCTGGCATCTTGGCCTGAGCGCTGTATGCAAAGTTATCTGGCTGACAAGCCAAGATAAGTTGGGATGGCCTTTTTTTTTTTTTTTTTTTTCCTCTAATCTGGCTTTTCTTCAATCAAAGCAAGTGCCACCTTGCTGTCCTCCCCCCCCCCGAAAAGCGACCAAGCGGACGCTTCTCTAACCGCAGGGCTGCTCCTTCTGAAGCTGCTTCCGCTCGTCGACCCGACTCCCTATCTCCTGTCTGTCCCTCATCGAGCGGCACCCACTGATTTACCAGCTCCTCAGCGACGATTCCATATCCGAGCCAGCTGTTGATCTGCAATGGGAGCATGCTTGGGAACTCCAATAGATGCCATCTAAGCTACACGCATCCGTTCATCTCATGAGGTAAGCTATTTGAGTTAAAATTGTGCAGTGTACCTTGTGGACGTCTATTTGAAAGTGTCTTACTGGAATCAAACAAATGGCTCGCTGGGAGTACCCTGGTACAAGCTGAAGTTTTGTGAGCTGCAGTGGAATCATCCGCGGTTTGCTTTGGCATTTGTTGTCATGTATATATATCAGTCTCCAGGCTTCATCACCGCTGTGTTCGTGAACAGCCTAGTAGACACACAATGCACCAGTGTGGGATTACTTCCACACTTCATTTAGCCTCCCCTTTAGTAAACCTTAAACCCACCTATAAGAACCCTGAACTTTACCCTATCCCCCCCGAACGCCCAAACCTTTGAATCAAGCGCCCCCCCCCCCCCCCCCCCCTGCAACTCTCGAACTGAATTAAAGGCTAACTTTCCCAGGGCAATGCACCATCCTCCTGAGTGCAGAATGCATTCGCATCCATGGAATAATGTTGCAACACTGTTTTGTTTGCTTCTCTTGGCAGCTTCCAGCTAGCTCCATCAGCCAGCCACTGGGTCAAGCCCTCAGCTTTCAGCTGCTTTGGAATGCCCATCACGGCAGCTTTCTGACACACGAGGTAGCTTCAAATTTGACCTAAGGACAGGGGAAGGGAGCTGCCTCGAAGCTGCTATGCGTAGCCCTCATGAAGACACAGCGTCTTAACAGCTCTTATGCTTTTTGAACCCTGAAGCCTAAAGTCTAAAGCCTAAAACCTAAAGCCAACTTAACAGCTCTTATGCTTTTTGAACCCTGAAGGCTACAGCCTAAATCCTAACCGATGTGCTCGCCTCTTTCAGATTTGCAAGTCGCCAACTTCTGCAACCTGGCCGTATGAAAAATGTATAGAGGATTCCCTGCCCGTATGACATACCCCTACGACACTGGGTTGTTCCTGGGTTGAAGCATGTTTGTATGGGGGTGAAGCCGCTGAAAGTGTGATGGTCGGTGAGATGCTCTCCTCTGGTGAAAGCTCCGCTGTTTACAAAGGTGAGGCAATGGCAGTGTCTACTGGGTTGTTACCATCCACTTGCTTGTTTTATCTGCTGTTCTACTCTGCTCTCCTTTTCCCCTCTCCCCACCTCACCTCACCCCACC
>JACBWV010000730.1:25779-209198 GCA_013435795.1 Chlamydomonas sp. ICE-L | reverse complement strand
CAATGGGTCTTCGACTTCACTCTTTTGATGGTAATTTTAAATATCATGCAACTATAGCCGGTATCGCACGCCCCGCATACGATATGAGTGTTTTCCCCATTGCTTAGAGCAGCCGCTAATCCTTACCATCCTCCCTATTCACGACCCCACCACACTTAACACAACCAGTGTTTTATCCCTGCTTCCTCATGGAGTAGTAGAAGAACTGTACTTCAGCCACCAATGGTTGGAAAGGGCGCACAGAGTCGCCGCACTTGGAACTCCTCTATCCTTAACAAGCATCCGCCGAGTGGTCGCAAAGTTAAGAGCCATTACTGGCTATTGGAGCAGAAGTTTGATGATACAGCCTGTTTCATATTGCCTGACCCACCCCATCCCCTCATATGGGTCCTCCTGTGGGTTTGATGACCTTCCTGCTGCTTCTTTGACAAACATTCTCCACAGAACGAACCCACAGGCACTTTACAAGACCATGACAATGGGTTAACCAGCTGTCTTTTGCTAGAAATCACATGATTCTCAACTGGAACACTGCACATCTGCCATCCCTATTCAGCATCCTTCTCGCCCACAACATGCGCCCTGAACCACACACAGGTTCCCTGTGCCTCTCCACCAATGCCAACCCCCCTATTCTGACAGACATCCAGCACTCCTTCACCACTTGCACAGATTGTAGTTCTCCCACGCCTTGCAGTCAACACAACCCTGACTTGCCCACTGTCACCGTCTGGCCAGGCACATCCACCCCCGCATGAACATTAAGATGCATGGTATTCTCAAATTCCTGTCTACACCCTAGAAAATGCAATCAACTACACCACTACTCCAACATCCGCTCAAAGGTATTTGGGATTTCGACCATCTCCTGCCCCATCACGAGGAAGTTCAAACCACAGGGTTTGTCTTCCTCACCAGGCGGTGCAAATCTATGTGCATCCAAGATCCAGCGCATCTAACAAGCCTGTCCACTACAGAAGCTGAGTTCAATGCAACCACCTCTGCACCCACTGGATGTGTTGAGAAAACTCCACCACTCTGCCACAGGAAACTGTACCTCCCTGCCCTCCACCATTAATTGTGACAACAAGCTGCACTAAGTGGCCTGAACCACGAGAAGCTTCCCCTCCAACTTCACCGCACATGGACAACCCAGTTCTACTTTCTCAGAGCAGTCCCCAGAAAGAGGCCTCAAGCTCAATGGATCCCACTGGCTGCTGCAACATGTACTAACATGCTCACCAAGATCCAAAGGGCCCCTTCCCCCATGCCACAAGTTCTGGTGACTTCAAGAAAAGATTGCTGCATTGGAATGGTCATTACAAGCTCTAATCAAGCACTTTGGATCTGGACTTAACAACATTCCACAAAGGGGAGTCCTTAACTGTGCCACTTGCTTTATGACTTGAGCTCCTTTTCCGAGTCTTTGGAATTTGCATAACCAGTCCAACCTTCCTGGCAGCTTTGAGCTGGAATCCAGTCCATGTTTATATGACCTAGCAGAGGCCTGGGGCCCTTCACACTCAGGAACAAACCCTTAACTTCACACTGTACTTCACATACATCTGAAGTTTCTCCCGTTCATTCCACACACTCGGGAAAGGCCCGTTTCGCGCGGATAATGCGAATGGATTGATTCGATGCGTATTTGTAATTGTATCGTCAGATCATGTGGCGTCAGCTTGAGCCATGGTTCGAAAAGGTGTATCTTGGCGACGGACCCATACTACCGTTCCACCCATTAATTTCGCGATACAAAGCTCGACCACTGTTTCCCTTGATCGCTCATTAAATCACGAGATGTAATACGGCGTCTCGTATGTGAAGGAAATTGCTGCTTGTATGGCTCCTCTTGGGGCGATTCCGCGCGTTCCTGCCGAGTGTAGCCACTCATTCCAGGATCGTAGGAAGCATAGGCAGATGAATGAGCATCGAAATGCTAAATTAGAAATAGCAGTCTGTGAAGCTGTCGCCTGTTTTGCGACTGCCCAACTAGGTGTTCGATTAAGCTTACCCCCAAATTTGTAGTGTGATGACTTCTACCTACAAATTTAGGTAGTTATGAATTCGCGACAATTTGCTGGCAGAGCCCTCGACCAGCGCCAACTAACAACTAATTTAGTTACAGGGGGGTGACCCCTTCAACCACAAGCAACGCCACCCAGATTTAAGGGGTAGTTGACCCCCACCAAGCAGCAACACTAATTTTAGGGGGTAGGTTACCCCCCACCACAACTAACAACTAATTTCTTGGTAGTGACCCCAACCAACAACCAACACTAATTTGAGGTGTAGTGGCCCCCACCTGCAACACCCACTAATTTGGGGGGTTGTTAACCCCCACAAACAACCAACAACTAATTTAGGGGGTAGTGACCCCCCCACCAGCAAGCACCCACTAATTTAGGGGGTAGTACCCCCCACCAGCAAGCAACAACTAAATTTTTGGGGTAGTGACCCCTCACCAGCAACACCCACTATGGAAGGGGGTAGTTACCCCCACGCAGCACCCACTAAGTTAGGGGGTAGTAAACCCTCACCAGAAACCAACCACTAATTTTAGGGGGTAGTTCCCCCTCACCATCAACCACCCACTATTTAGGGGATATCAGCCCCACCCCAGCAAGCCCCCACTAATTTAGGGGTAGTGACCCCTCACCAGGAACCACCCAATAAGTAGGGGGTAGTTACCCCCACCAGCAAGCACCCACTTTTAGGGGGTAGGTAACCCCCAAAGGAACCAACAACTAATTTAGGGGGTAGTTACCCCTCACCAGCAAGCACCCACTAACTTAGGGGGTAGTCACCCCCCACCAGCAAGCACCCACTAATTTAGGGGGTAGTGACCCCTCAACAGCAACCACCCACTAATTTAGGGGGTAGTTACCCCCCACCAGCAACCACCCACAAAATTAGTGGGAAGTGACCTTCCACCAGCAACCACCAACTAATTTAGGGTGTAGTTACCACCCACCAGGAACCACCCACAAATTTAGGGGGTAGTTACCCACCACCAGCAACCAGCCACTAATTTAGGGGGCAGTGACCCTCACCAGCCACCACCCACTAATTTAGGGGGTAGTTAGTTAGTTACCCCCCAACAGCAAGCACCCACTAATTTAGAGGGTAGTGACCCCTCACCAGCAAGCACCCACTAATTTAGGGGGTAGTTACCCCCCACCAGCAACCAACGACTAATTTAGTGGGAAGTTACCCTCCACCAGCAACCACCCCCTAATTTGGGGGGTAGTTACCCCCCACTAACAACCATCCAATAATTTAGGGGGTAGTCAACCCCCCACCAACAACCAACAACTAATTTAGTGGGTAGTTACCCCCCACCAGCAACTCAGCAAGCACCTACTAATTTAGTGGGTAGTGACCCCCCACCAGCTAGGACCCCCCACCAGCAAGGACCCCCTAATCGCGAGGGGCTCTACTTCTCTTCTATGCGTACTGCCCACGAGGGCCCTCGGCAGACAGACAGAGGGCAGTACGCATCAAATGTAACGCTATCGTAGTGCGCCCCCTCACTTGTACAGGTTCGACCGTTTTTGTTTCTTCTGCTTTTCGAATTCGCTTTCATATTTCTGTTCCTCCGACTAACCTTTTCAGTTTCTTCGCGAAAGATGTTCTTCCTGCTGTATGCTGTGTTCCTTGTTCCCTTTCTGGGAGTTTGGGTATCCATGGCTTGGGAGAACCTTCCAGACCCGCCATCGCCCGTTCGCCAGGGGGGCAGCGTCCGCTACGGTCTGATGCACGTACACGTACCTAGTTGGACTGCCCCTCCTGTTGCGACAACGAACTGCTACTTCATTGCTCTGTGCGTGTGGCACAACAGGTACATCACGTGATTCGATGACGTGTCAGTTTCGAAGTAATCTTCAAGGACATTTTCACGAAGCCACGCCACCCGAAATTGCAGGTGTGATGTTTACACCTCCCTCCCTGACGGCTGCCCCTTAGCGCCTCATGCCCGCAATAGTTGCGATTATCTTTTATGACTACTCGAACTCTTGTCAGCATTATTAATCTCTGTCTTAGTCCTAACTATCAATTTTATTCTGCAGCCCTCCAAGAAGTCGCAATTACGACGGCGAATTCATTCGCACCTGCACTATCCGCGACTGCGGCGATTTTCTCCCGTTTTACTGGGACACCTTTCCGGGGTCTGAACGGACTTAATAACAATTAACATTGTACTGCAGTAATTAAGTCCGGTACAATTGTTAATTAAGAAAGTACGTCACGTGCGGCACAGCGCTCTCTCTTGGGACAACCCTTGTGCTCCCGTTGTGCGATAATTAAGGCCACGCAGACGTTCGCTTGTATCTTCTTCCTTTCGTCCTTTCTTAAGCTCTGAAAGTCACCAAAGCCGAGCTAGCTGGCTATTTTCTTTCTCGTGACTGGAGATGCAGCAAAAAGAGGAACGCGTCCGTTGCGCGTTCCTTTCCTTTTGGCTGCTGCGTGCTTGATCGGGCACCAGAGGAGCGTCTTGTCGTCCCTCATCGCGTCTGGTCGTGTCTCATATCATCTTGTTTCGCTCGACCCTGCTTTTTCACGCGCGCTTGCATAACCAAATCGTTCGTTCGATTGCGCCCATGCCTGCAGAGGTTCTTCCACGACCACATCGTGGGTGAGGACAGCAAGGTAATATTCCCCCTCCGGCCTGCATGTCTTGGAGTCAGGCATGGAATGTAAGGCAGTTGGTTGTGACTATTTGTTGGCACTGCTAAAGGAGACAAAGCAGAGAAATAACTAGGGCTGGAATCCCTAAGTATGTTGCTGGTGATCTGCTAGTGCTTGGGACTGAAGCAAAATAACTTTGGCTGGTCCTTGACTGTCCTGGAGCTAGCAAGGGAGTTGTATGTAGGGCATGAGCTTTCTGACACAGGCTGGTATGCTCCACCATCTTCAGGTGGGTAGGAATTTCCACGTGCCCTGATGTTGTACATGCACATGCACACACACCACATAAACTCTACACATTGCGCGCACACACATGCACCACACAAACATGACACACCACACATGCACACATACCACACACCTCTCTTACACACACACATGCATCACACAAATACGGCTCACACACACACACACACAAACATACACCACACAAAAACGACACACGCACACATACACGCATACATAAACACCACGCAACTCACTCACAAGTACATACAACGACACAGTTACACACAACACACAGATTTGCGCACACATGCACACCATATAAACACCACACACAAACACACACATATACCGGTAATATTATTTGTTCAAATTACTGTTTGACTCATGCCTTCACTGGTGCACATGCATTTGAATAGGTATGACCAATGCATGGAGCAGTGCAAGAGCCACCTAACAAAACAGAGAACAATGTGGACATACATGCACATGCCCCCCCCCCCCCCCCCCCCTTACTTCTCTGATCCGCGTCAGTGGAGCGATTTTTTGTGGACATCAGGACATGCTGTCACATACTGATCGAAGCTACTTTTCTGGGCTTCCACATTATGCATGTCCTCAATGTGACGCCCAGTGTTTTGTATTACAGATTTGTGCAGGCCAGTTTGAGTAGGTACCTGGGCTACTCAAGCCTGATTTCAAGATTGTTGCGTAGCCATCGCATGCCGTAGCATGAAGCGCCCCCGTTATATAGGGGGGGGTACTGAGGGCAGAGCCCCCCGGTTTTTTTTGTTAGGAGTCCTTGAGGAAACATGTATTTTGCACAAGAATGACAAGTGTTACACATATTTGTAACAACTGTGCCAAGCCTGTGAATTGTAATTAAAATGAACCCCTAGGAATTAGTCAACTACCCGCGGGCACAGATGGAGTTCAGTAGGGCATCATGAAAAATGTAATCACCAACATCATCACATCATCATCAACCATCACTGCAGGCAGGCAGCTGAACCTCGCATTCAATGCATGCCGGTCCATGGGTCACAGCCTTCCACCAGCACTATGCAGGACCACAACACCACATGAAGACAACACTTTGGGTTGCAACAACTCAACTTTTTCCTAGGTTTCCTGTCGTTACCCAAGGCAGGGTAGGGAAAGGCCAATTTGGGGAAGGGGTGCATTGTGTACTAGATGGGACTTGTAGCATCCCCCCCAAAGCCATGTTAATTGACTAGCACAATGAAAAAAATCACCAGCTGGTTTAAACCTGCCTTGTCAACGCTTCTTAAAATTTGATGGATCATGCATACAAAAGATTATCACATGTTCACTCATACTGAATAGTACCTGTGTGGGTTAAGAATGATACTGGCCTGATTTGTTTTTTAGAAGAATCCAAAGACTTTTGAACAAGCCTACTGATAGCCGAAGGAGGATATGGGAATGCGCTGAGCACTAGACGTGTTGGGAATGCCATGCAGTAAAGTCCCTTGATCTCAGGTGCTTTTATTGATGGGCAATAGACGTTCTTGATGTGCTTCAATTGCTGGACACTACACGTGTTTGTACTGCTAAGCATTGCAATTCATTGTATTCCTGGCCAATATATGTGTGCACCAGCACTTTGCATGACCACAACACTTTCCGGATGTTTCCTATGGTTGCCCAAGGTAGAGGTGGGAAGGGCCAAGGCAGAGGAGGGAAGGACCAAGGCAGAGGAGGGAGGGAGGGAGGGATAAAAACATCTTAGTCTGTGGAGTCCACTTTGGTCTGATGAGCGGTATGCACTGTAAGGGGAAGTGCCCATATTGCAGGCCGTGTTGGGATAATTCTGGTAGCCTGAGGAAGAAAGGGGGATGCACTAAGCACTAGACGTGCTAGTAATGCCAAGCAATAAAGTACCTTCATCTCAGGTGCTTTTCTTGTTGAGCACTAGACGTACTCAAGGTGCTTCTTTTGATGGGCACTACATGTGCTTGTACTGCCAAGCACTGTAATTGCTGCTTGGTTTACTGCTGATCACTGCAAGTGCTTATTTTTCTGGCCACTATATGTCATTTTATTTCTGAGCACTATAATCTTGAATAGAGTTTGAATTCAATTGAATTGTGAGCACTACGGGTCTAACACGCACTTGGAATGATGACCTCAAGAGGTACCTGAATTGCAGAGCAGTTGAGGTGCTTGTACTGCTGAGAACTAGAAGTGCTTAAACTGCTAAGCTCTAGAAGTTGTTTCCTTTATAAAAGCTGCCAGCAATACAGTGTTTGGAGGCAGATTATTTTGTTGATATAATGGTGATATGAGAGCAGGGTACTTCAGGAGGACCCCCAGCTATGCTGCCTGAGACGCAACCAAGTGCATAGCCTGCGTCCTGCGACGCTACGGACCCTTCCTTCTGGCCAACAGACCATCCCAATGTTGCATCCTACGACGCAACGGACCCTTCGACGTTGCGTCTGCGACGGAGGACGCAGCGTCCTAAACAATCCTGTATGAGAATAAACCCCAATATTTTGAAGATGTGTATTGCCAAGTAACCATCTGGATTTCTTTGCATCATGTTTCTCTGGGTCTTGCCTCTCTGTCTCCTGTTTCTTTGTCTCATATTTTTCTGCCTCCTGTTTCTCTGTCTCCTCTTTCTCTCTCTCATGTTTCTCTGTCTTCTGTTTCTCTGTCTCCTCATTCTCTGTTTCCTTTTTCTCTGTCACCTCTTTCTCTGCCTCATGTATCTCTGTCTCCTCTATTTCTGTCTCAAGTTTCTTTGTCTCATGTTTCTCAGTCCCATGTTTCTCTGTCTCAGGTTTCTCTGTCTCCTCTTTCTCTGCCTATGTTTCACTGTCTCTTGTTTCTCTGTTTCCTCTGTCTCTGTCCCATGTTTCTCTGTCTCTTGTTTCTCTGTCTCATGTTTCTCTGTCTCATGTTTCTCTGTCTCATGTATGCAGTCTATGCTTCTCTGTCTCTTGTTTCTCTGTCTCCTCTTTCTCTGCCTCATGTTTCTCTGCCTCATGTTTCTCTGTCTCTTGTTTCTCTGTCCAATGTTTCTCTGTCTCATGTATGCAGTCTATGCTTCTCTGTCTCTTGTTTCTCTGACTCATGTTTCTCTGTCTCATGTTTCTCTGTCTCTTGTTTCTCTGTCTCTTGTTTCTCTCTCATGTTTTCTGCCTATGTTTCTCTGTCTCATGTTTCTCTGTCTCGTGTTTCTTTGTCTCATGTTTTCTGCCTATGTTTCTTTGTCTCATGTTTCTCTGCCTCATGTTTCTCTGTCTCATGTTTCTCTGTCTCATGTTTCTCTGTCTTATATTTCTCTCTCTCATGGTTCTCTGTCTCATGTTTCTCTGTCTCATGCTACTCTGCCTGTGTTTCTCTGTCTCTTGTTTGTCTGTATCATGCTACTCTGCCTGTGTTTCTCTGTCTCTTGTTTCTCTGTCTCATGCTACTCTGCCTTTGTTTCTCTGTCTCTTGTTTCTCTGTCTCATGCTTCTCTGCCTATATTTCTCTGTCTCTTGCTTCTCTGTCTCATGTTTCTCTGTCTCTTGTTTCCTTGTCTCATGTTTCTCTTTCTCATGTATCCTGTCTATGTTTCTCTGTTCTATATTTCTCTGCCTCATGTTTCTTTGTCTCATGTTTCTCTGTCTAAGTTTCTCTGCCTCATGTTTCTCTGTCTCTTGTATGTATGTATGTATGTACTAGTATGTTGCAGTCCAGGGGTAGGCCAAATAGGCTAAAGGGACTTGCTCAACCGTATAGGAAGGGCGTAAAAAGAACAAGCACTGATGAACTGAGCCCCAAACATTCGTTTAACCGACGGGGGGCCTGAGTTCGTGCTACAGTGATAATTTAATTCTACAATATTATTAAAATCATCATCTCAGCTGGGATGATAATTTAATTGTGCGATTATGATCGCATTTTTTATAAATTGAATTAAGTATACCGTATCCATCCTTCAAAGGAATCAGGATTCATGACCAGCTTCATACTGGAGTTTTTATCCACCAAGTCAGGTTCAATGTTCATTTTCTCGTATAACGGAGTCTTGTATAACTGTCTCTTGTATACTGTCTATGTTTCTCTGTCTCTTGTTTCTTTGTCTCATGTTTCTCTGTATATGTTTCTCTGTCTCATGTTTCACATCGTGACACATATTTCGACTCCTCGTAGTAAAGGGCTGCAAGCAATTTAATGAACTTGTTCAAGCACGATATAATGTATTCCAGGGCCAATTAGTGAGGTAAGGGCCAATGGCTTGATCTCGGTTACATGGCTCTAGCCAGCAATTTGGCTGCTCGCCGAAAGGATAAGGGCTAATGAAGTGTCGACTACGTGACGAGAGCTACAGGTAATTCTGAAAAGTTCAGTCTCGATTAAGAACTAACTCAGTTGCATTGCAGGGTCAATTGTTAGCACATGCAGGTTTAATTCAGGGCTATACCATTGCTATCCAATTAAGCGATCTATCAGTCAATCAGTTCAACGCTAAATGATGTTCATGTAATGTCTGATTAAGCTCGGCTTAAGGGCTCACTTCAGGGCCACATTAGGTCCATGTCAGGGTCGATGAAGGGTAAAGTAAATGCGAATTTAGGGCTGACAGGTTCAATGCAGGGCTGCGTCATGGCTAATTTAAGGTGAGATTGTGGTCATTCAGTGTTCAATTTTATGCAGGGCCCAATTAGGTTAGTGAAAGGGCTAATTAAAGGCTAATTAAGGGCTGGCAAGGGTCAATTCAGGACCACGTTAGGGTCCTGAATTAACTATTTAAGGGGCTAAAATAGCTAATTCGGGCCCTAGAGTTTAAGCAAATTCAGGGTCATGTTATAGTCCTTCAGTGCTCAATTCAACGCTAAATGAGGTGCATGAAATATATAAATTAAGGTCTGATTAATGGCTCAATTGAGTTACACATTAGGTCCATTAAAGGGCCAATTAAAGGCCAAGTAAAGGCTAATTAAGGGCTGACTAGGGTCAATTCAGGGCCACGTTAGGGTCAATTTAGGGGCTAAAATAGTTAATTCGGGCCCTGGAGTTAAAAAAAAACCGGCCTTCGGCCGTTCAGAACTGGTGTGTAGAATGAGCGGCCTGCGGCCGCTCAGACCCCCCTTTTTGGCCTGAGCCCCGTTCAGAGATAGTTAATTTGGCCCTCTTGGGGTACCCGAGGGTACTCTATCTTCCTCCTCCTCCTAAGTAGTAAACGTCTTCGCTCCGGTCTCGCTACATTTCCGCCTGTCCGCTCCAAGCAGTAATACGTAGCAACTACGCACGCACAGGCGTACCTGTCGACCGACCAACGGACACTGTACCATGAAATCCATGATACTCCGAGGACCTACCAATGCACTGTGACAACTTTGCAAGCTTGCCCACAGCTCCTCTTCTATCACATCAGTCGCATAGTCCTTATATTCTCACTATAGCTTCCCCTTATCCTTTTACTCTCTAATTCCCAGAATTCTTCTGAATGAAGAATACCAGGAATTGGGGGGGATGTTATTGACCGGTTCTCCCAGTCCTGCTAGAGTGCCCTAGAGCACCAGGCTTCCCACCTGGCTGCATACGCTGTAGTGCCTCTGCCCAATAGGGCCTGCACCCAGCGGCGTCAGTACCCTGATGTTTTGCCGCCATCTCCTTCTTATGCCGGGCTTTCCCGCCCGCTTGTCATCTCGCATCTGTAAGCTATTACATTCCTTCAGCCCATTCCCTGTGTCGTTTCAGTTATATCACTCCGGAAAGCTAAACATAGAGAGCGACCACTCTGGATGGTTGGTCATGGCAAGGGCAAGTAGTCTACACGCACGTAGACTACAAGCCCAGACAAAGTCATGGAGGTCCTAGTCCTCAACCAGGCAAACAGAAATCACTAGGGGAAAAGGGCTGGGAGGACCACATGTAAAGCAAGCCAAACAGAGAACACACATTTGGTTGCGAAAATCTCGACAAAGGAGACATACCTGTGGGTGAGTAAGCAGCAAAGGGTTGAGTTAAATTGGTGGTTTTGTGTCGAGTGGCAGCATGGCCAACGCAAGCCATATAAAAAATCCAATAATCAAGCCACACATGCACAAAGCTTGCATAGTGCATAGCTTTTTTACGGCTACAAGCAGCAGGTTCTAGGCAGCTCCCCTTGCCTGCTACCCAGCCAACCCAAAGCAACATAGACACATAGTGCATCTGGAAGCTGGCAGAAATCAGATTACCAGTACTGTTTAAATCTTGGGTCTTAGCCAAGCGGCAGGCCCAGGGAGCTCCCTAGAAGTAGCTGCTGTGTAGCCGAAATCATCCCAATTCAGCTTCAAGCAATGGGTTTGACCTAGTGGTTGGCTATTGCAGTGGACGGGAAGCTGCCGCGAGTAGCCCACAAATGAAACAGTTAAAGCTATGGCACAGTGTTCACTCTTGGATAAGTAGCCTTGAAGCAATTTAAAGCACTTTAAAAGGCAACCTAATTCTAAATCATTTAAAAGGCAACCTAGTTCTAAGTCATTTAAAAGGCAATGCTACATATTTAAAGTTATTAATGCTTAAACAACATTTCAAGTCGGCCCTCCAAGCACCACCAATCTAGATGTGGCAGGATGGCCACACATATTTACCGTATCATTTATTTATCATTTCATTATATGATATCATAGGATGCCGGCAGTCTGACTAGGCTAAAGTTACCATATATATACAATATCATATGGTGGAATTTGTATGATACCGTATCATGTGATATCATACTCACCTTTGGTAGACATCATATGATCCACCAGCCCCTACACATATTACTACATCAGTGGTTTGATTGCCAGATGGCTAGTTCTGCAAGTGTCAAGCGATTTGACCTGCACAAGTACCAAACCAGGCCATTTCCAGCCTTAGCAGTCCCTTTACAAGTCGGGATTAGGGGCAGAATCGCGCTGTTTCTGACAATTGAATTTCAGACAGTTGGGTGGATGGTATAATTTGATGGCGATTTATCGATTCCCTGGCTCGATCTTTGCACTGTAGAGCTCGCGGCAGTCACTTACCTTGTGTACCATCGGGCACTCGTGTACCATCGGGCACTTTCGTGCAACTTTCGCCACAAGGCATGGCAGGAGGTGAAACAACAATGCAAACTCCGGACATAGCTTCGCGTTTGCTTTTTGCTTTTCGACGGAGACGTCGGAAAAGAGGGAACCAAACCTAGGCCCGGGGCTCCCGCAGGCGACCCCGGGCGACCCCCCCGCCCTCGGAGCTACTCCCAGGATTTGGGTTTTTATATTTCGAAACCAGATATTTACTACAGATGTTACTTCAAACTATTTCGAACAGGGACCATATCGAGGTTCAAATTCGGAACTTCAAACCCAAATCTAAGCCCGTGCGTTAGAAGAAAATGCTCGGAATCGAACTCTGGGTAGATCACATTTCGCGAAAATGTGTCAGCTAGGTACGCAGCTATTTTGTATCTGCTTGCGCATCCTGTCGCGAGCAGCCGGGACGAAAGGCTTGTCGAACCCCTACCACCTCGGCCTCTGAACGGTCTATTGGAACAGCAGTACAAGTTGAGTTCACCTCCATAAGTCCCGATCCTACCTCCCAGCCTGATAATTCTTTACTCCCGAGCCCTGACCAAATCATAGTTTGCTAACTTGACACGGGAGTATAAAAAAAAGGGGGGACACGTACCCCTAAAAAACCTGAGGGGGGCTGACCCCCCCCCCCCCCCCCCCCCCCATTTAAATCGAAATACCCCCTTTTTGAAAAACTTAGATATGGATTGTGGGGGTTTACAGTGTGGCGCACATAATGGCATCCTCGGAATTCCCACACAGGGATTGACTGATAGTCAAAATTCAGTTTTTCAACCCCATTCACCCAACAAACCACCCACCCACCCACCCAAGGGGTAGATACTTATTGCATAAGGTCCAAAGTGGTGCCAATGGACTGCTCTTGCCAAGGCCTACTCATGGGTGGTTTCAGAAGGTAATTTGGAGGTCTGAGTAAAAAGTTAGAAAAAAAACTGAGGAGGGCGCCCCCCCCCCCCCCCTAATTGAGGTGCTCAGAATGACCTGAAAAATGTCTCATAATATCGCAATGAAACATGCGATTACAGCCCCATTATCAGAAAAAATCAATCGGGAGAATGAATTTTTTTGAGGCCTTGACACCTCCTGCTTGACAGGATGTTTTTGACAGGATGCTTCTGGGGGCGGGAGCCCCCAGGGTTACCCCGTTATCCGTTTGTCCGACCGCCCCCCCGAGACGAAGCCTGACACGCCAGCCAACGTTCTCATGAACTTGCTTTCGTTGCCACCCTTCCCTTCGTTCAGTTGCCAACAAACTCCGCCATTTTTTAGCGTCACTTGCGACGCTGCATTGGACGCTGTCGTGACCAGCTTGGCAAACTTGTAGGCTTACTCACAAAGGGGTTCGACTTCGGTACAACAGCCGTACTGCCGGCTTACAAAGGGGTCTACTATGATGGCTTACTATGGCCCGCTTTCTGCTTACTAAACCCTTCCCCGAAATAAGCCCTTCCCTGTACTCCGTCGTACGTTCTTCAGGCAGTGGAGAATTGTCGTAAATTTGCCCCGAAAATATCTCGATCGTCTGTTCCAAATCGTCAGCTGAATTGCTTTTACTATTGCTAATCCTCGCCGACTTGGCGTACTTCTTTCTTTTTCTTGCTATAAGCCACGCCTAAGTGCCTTATTTTCCTAAGAGGTCGTCCAGACAGCACATCCAATTGCGGATTTCCCCCCCCTCTTCTTTGCTTGGTTGCCACCTGATCTTCTGCCCTCACACTCTTGCGTTTTGCCCCCTGCGTTTAGTCTATCTGGAGTTGTGTACGGCAGCGTGTCTTGTAAGTCTGCCGAACCCCCTGGACATTCTACGTGCTTCGGCTTGACTAGGCAGTCTGAGTGTGTCCATAAGAACTACGTCCCACCCCGGATGCTAAACGCGTTACCCTATCCCAATTCAGGTATCGCGTTCTATCTGCAGCCACCTGTTTGGTTTCACAGAGGGTATTACATTGGGCAAGTGCCTGGCATCTTGGCCTGAGCGCTGTATGCAAAGTTATCTGGCTGACAAGCCAAGATAAGTTGGGATGCTTTCCGCATAATCTGGCTTTCTTCAAGCAAGCAAGCCACCTTGCTGTCTGCAAAAGCGACCAAGCCGACGCTTCTCTAACCGCAGTGCTGCTCCTTCTGAAGCTGCTTCCGCGCGTCGACCCGACTCCCTATCTCCTGTCTGTCCCTCATCGAGCGGCACCCACTGATTTACCAGCTCCTCAGCGACGATTCCATATCCGAGCCAGCTGTTGATCTGCAATGGGAGCATGCTTGGGAACTCCAATAGATGCATCTAAGCTACACGCATCCGCTGAATCTCATGAGGTAAACTATTTGAGTTAAATTGTGCTATGTACCTATGGTGGACGTCTATTTGAAAGTGTCTTACTGGAATCAAACAAATGGCTCGCTGGGAGTACCCTGGTACAAGCTGAAGTTTTGTGAGCTGCAGTGGAATCATCGCGGTTTGCTTGGCATTTGTTGCATGGTATATCAGCCTCCAGGCTTCTCACCGTCTGTGTTCGGTGAAAACATGCCTAGTAGACACACAAATGCACCAGGTGTGGGGAAG
Organism: Chlamydomonas sp. ICE-L; assembly: GCA_013435795.1. Lineage (NCBI taxonomy): Eukaryota > Viridiplantae > Chlorophyta > Chlorophyceae > Chlamydomonadales > Chlamydomonadaceae > Chlamydomonas > Chlamydomonas sp. ICE-L. The sequence goes on along the minus strand of JACBWV010000730.1, from coordinate 194,663 downwards.
TTAGCTTCCACTTCAGTTAGCCTCCACTTTAGTAAACCTTAAACCCACCTAGACCCTGAAACTTTAACCCTATCCCCCCCTACAGCCCAAACCTTTGAATCAAGCTCCCCCCCCCCCCCCCCCCCCCCTGCAACCTCTCAACTGAATTAAAGGCTAACTTTCCCAGGGCAATGCACCATCCTCCTGAGTGCAGAATGCATTCGCATCCATGGAATAATGTTGCAACACTGTTTTGTTTGCTTCTCTTGGCAGCTTCCAGCTAGCTCCATCAGCCAGCCACTGGGTCAAGCCCTCAGCTTTCAGCTGCTTTGGAATGCCCATCACGGCAGCTTTCTGACACACGAGGTAGCTTCAAATTTGACCTAAGGACAGGGGAAGGGAGCTGCCTCGAAGCTGCTATGCGTAGCCCTCATGAAGACACAGCGTCTTAACAGCTCTTATGCTTTTTGAACCCTGAAGCCTAAAGTCTAAAGCCTAAAACCTAAAGCCAACTTAACAGCTCTTATGCTTTTTGAACCCTGAAGGCTACAGCCTAAATCCTAACCGATGTGCTCGCCTCTTTCAGATTTGCAAGTCGCCAACTTCTGCAACCTGGCCGTATGAAAAATGTATAGAGGATTCTCCTCCCTTGACTACCTACGACACGGGTTGGTCTGGGGTTGAAGCATGTTTGTATGGGGGTGAAGCCGCTGAAAGTGTGATGGTCGGTGAGATGCTCTCCTCTGGTGAAAGCTCCGCTGTTTACAAAGGTGAGGCAATGGCAGTGTCTACTGGGTTGTTACCATCCACTTGCTTGTTTTATCTGCTGTTCTACTCTGCTCTCCTTTTCCCCTCTCCCCACCTCACCTCACCCCACCTCACCTCTCCTGTCCTCTCCTGTCCTCTCCTGTCCTCTCCTCTCCTCTCCTCTCCTCTCCTCTCCTCTCCTCTCCGTCTCCTCTCCTCCTCTCCTCTCATCTCCTCTCCTCTCCTCTCCTCTCCTCTCCTCTCCTCTCCTCTCCTCTCCTCTCCTCTCCTCTCCTCTCCCTCCTCCTCTCCTCTCTCCTCTCCTCTCCTCGCCTATCCCTCCTCTCTCTCCTCTCCTCCCTCTCCTCTACATCTCCTCTCCTCTCATCTCCTCGCCTCGCCTTTCCTTTCCGCTCCTCTCCCCTATCCTCGCCTCTCCTCTCCTCTCCTCTCTCCTCTCTCCTCTCGTCCTCTCTCCTCTCTCTCCGCTCGCCTCTCTTCCGCTCCTCTCCTCTCCCTCTCTCACTCGCTCCTCGCTCCTCTCCCTCCTCTCCCTCTCTCCCTCCCCCTCTCTCCTCTCGTCCTCTCATTCGTCCTCTCCCTCTCCTCCCTCCCATCTCCTCTCGCCTCATATCTTGATCTCCTCTCACCCTCGTCCTAACTTCTCCTCTGCCTCACACGTCTCAGACTCCTCTCCTCCTCTCTCCGCTCATCCATCTCTCCTCTCCCTCTACATCCCTCTCGTCAGGGTCCTCTCTCCTCTCTCCTCTGACTCCTCTCAGTCCGCTCATCGCTCTCGTACTCCTCCTCAATCCTCTCAGTGCCTCCTCGCGTGCCTCTCTCTCTCTCCATCCTCTCTCACTCATGCCTCCTCCCGTCCTGCTCCACCGCTTCCTCTCTCCTCGTGCAGAAGACAGTCGGGCTCCATCATCCAGATCCCTACTATCGGCGCTCTTCAGATCCTCGATACTCCTCGGCTCCTCTCGTCCTCTCCACTCAGTATTCAAGTCAGTCAGTCTCCTCTCTCCCTCAGGGCGTCCTCGGGCCTCCTCATCTCCTCTCATCCTCTCTCCTCTCTACTCGTGATCTACTCTCCTCCTCTCCCCCTCTCCTCTCTCCTCTCCCCTCTCACTGCCTCTCGTCGCGTCTCGAAAGACATCTCTCGCTCACTCAGAAAAGTAACCTCATCTAGGGTCTGTCCCTCTCGTCCTCTCGTGGCGTGCCACCTCCCTCGGGTACGGTCCCTCATCCTCCCTCTCCTGCTCGTCTCTCCGGACCCGTCGGACAAGAGCGAGGAACTCAACTCGTCGCACCTCTGCATCCTCCAGACCCGGCAGCCTACGCAGGCTCCTCTCGTCCTCTCGACGGCTCCGCGCCGTCAACAAATACTCACTCCTCACATCCTCCTACATCCTCTCTCCTCTCGGGCGACACGAGAAGTCCGCACTCACCCGGCTCCCTCCCTCTCGGTCACTCCGCGTCCTCTCTACATCAAAGATCGTGAAAGCTACAGAGCACTCCTCTCGCTTCCTCGGCGGGATAACTCGGCATATCCGATCTCATAAAGGTCCTCATCGTCCTCTCCGTCCGGTCCTCTCACGTCTCAATCCGCTCAACAGCGTCCCCGGACGGAGGAATCCCTCAATCCTTCTCGCTGCGCTGACCATTCCGGTCCTCGGAGCAGCTCACCTCCGCCCTCCATCTCAATACCGCTCTGCATCCCAACCGAATCCATCATCCTCTCCCGATCCTCTCGTGCCTCCTCCTCTCTCCTCTCGCAAAACCTCGTCTCCTCATCACTACCTCATCACATCCTCTCAAGTCCTCTCCTCCAGTCTCATCCTCTCCCCTCTCCTCGGGGTACCACCAACAGGATGCCCTCTCTCCTCTCGATCCCCCTCCGTCCTCTATATCCTCTCCTGTCCTGCAACTCGGGCGCTCTCCATCTCAGGATCCTCGCTCTCCCTGGGCCACTCTCCTCGCTCCTGCTCGTCCTCCTCGAAGCTTCTCCATCTCTTCCTCTCTCCTCTCTCCTCTCTCCTCTCTCCTCTCCTCACCTCACCTCATCTCACCTCACCTCACCTCACCTCACCTCACCTCACCTCTGCTCCGCTCCACTCTCATCTCCCCTCCTCTGCTCTGCTCTGCCTGGCCCTGCTTGTTTATGTTGCTGCCAGTCATGCCAGGTGTGCTAAAGTTGACCATTATATTTGAATGTTCATCAACAGCCACCAAATGTTCCCCGTGTGCAGCCACTTGGCGAGGAGAGGATGTGGCCATCAAGCGTATCTTGCTGCCACTGTCCATGAGTAGCAGGAAAGTTGGCAGGGACGCCCTGGCTAACTTGGAGGGACGAATCCAGACGTCTCGAAACCACCCTAACATCACCAAGATTCACTCCTACACGCTCAAGTGTTACTGGTGAGGTCTTGTACTGATGTACTGGTAGGGAACGGCAATTTTGATATCACATGATATCATGTCATCATGTGATATCATATGATGCCGGCAGTCTGACTAGGCTAAAGGTACCATTTATATACAATATTATGTGATGCAATTTGTATGAGTAGGCATGTAGGCAGCATACGAAAACAGTATGTGCCCTAGACCCTGGGTTGACTTGTCCTCTAGACCCCGCCAAACTTCGCATGTGGAGTCAATTAGAGGCACCATGATAATGTATCATCGTCTTCATTGTCACTGTCACTCGTTGTTATCATCATCACCCCCACCACAAACACCACCACCATCATCATCGTCACCACCACCACAATCATCATCATGACTGCGCCAATACATACCTAGTTGATGCAGGCAAGAGAAGGTTAGAATAATCACCCAAGCTCTAAAGCCACCCCCCTCACCCCCCCTGCATTCTGACTCATCCATACAGGAAAAGCTCCCCGTTCCGCCCAAACAAAAGCTATGTTGGGACTGAACTCATGCTTGAAGACCATCGGGGTAGCCACCTCATCAAACAGAAAAAGCGAAACAAAAAGTCACAACAGCCCCTGCCCCCCCAGCCCCCCTCCCCCCTGCATTCTAACTCATCCATACAACAAGAGCTCCGCGTTAGCCCCAACGAAAGCTATGTCGGGACTGAACTCATGCTTGAGGACCATCGGGGTAGCCACCTCAACAAACAGGAAAAGCAAAACAAAAAAGTCACAACAGCCCCTCCCCCCCCAGCCCCCCTCCCTCCTGCATTCTAACTCATCCATACAGCAAGAGCTCCGCGTTTCGCCCCAACGAAAGCTATGTCAGGACTGAGCTCATGCTTGATGACCATCGGGGTAGCCACCTAACCGGACATAAAAAGCAAAATAAGAAAGTCACAACAGCCCCTCCCGCCGCCCCCCTCACCCCCCACCCCCCTGCATTCTAACTATTCCATACAGGAAAAGCTCCCCGTTCCGCCCAAACGAAAGCTATGTCGGGACTGAGCTCATGCTTGAAGACCATCGGGGCAGCCATCTCACCGAGCAGCTGTGGGTGAACGAACAGATTGTCATTGGAGCAGGTGAAAACAATGAAAACAACGAGAACGAAAAGGATGACCGGCCCGATCTGAATTATGAGGTGCGTGTGCTTATCCTTGAAACGTGATGTCTGTGCTCTTTCCCTGCATGGCCTTTCATTGAAATGGGCTGTCAACCTCTCAAACTGTTTTTGTCCTTTTTGTTCCTGTATCATCATTGTCATCATGAGTATCATTAGCATCATCATTATCATCATCACCACCACCATCATCATCATCATCATCATCATCATCATCATCATCATCATCATCATCATCACCACCATCATCATCATCATCATTACTAGTATCACCACCACCACCACCACCACTATCATCATCATCATCATAATCACCACCTCCACCACCGCCACCACCACCATCATCATCATCATCATCATCATCATCATCATCATCATCATCATCATCACCATCATCATCATGAGCTTCACCTGCATCATCAGTATCAGCATCAATACTTTTGGCAAAATCTGCTCCGTCAATACAGCTTATGGCTTTCCTTTTCCTATTACTCTTTGTCTACCCTTTCCACAGTCATATGCATTCAGTCTGTCATTTGTCTACTCTTGTCACAGTCTGTCATTTGTCTACCCTTGCCACAGTCAGTCGGTTGCAACAGTCAGTTGGTCATTTGTCTACCCTTGTCACAGTCATATGCCTTTTCCTTTTACTCTTTGTCTACCCTTTCCACAGTCATATGTGCAGCTATGGTAAGTGATGGAGTATTGTGACCTTGGAAGCTCCCTTTCCTGGTTGCCCCCTGTAAACAAGAAAAAAACATACCAGACAACCTCCAGGGTCAGACAACGCTACCAGACTTAAGACTTGAGCCCCCCCGTCGGTTAAACGATTGTTTGGGGTTCAGTTCATCAGTGCTTTTTCTTTTTAAGCCCTTCCTATACGGTTGGGCAAGTCCCTTTAGCCTATTTGGCCTACCCCTGGACTGTAACATACATACATACATACATACATACATACATACATACATACAGTGATGGGAGTTGTGCAACTATGGTTAGTGACGGAGTAATGCAACCTTGGGAGCGCCCTCTCCTGGCTGCCCCATGTAAACAAGAAAAAAACATACCAGACAACCTCCAGGCTCAGACAACACTACCAGACAATCCGCCAACTCTGACAACACTACATATACCCTTTGTCTACCCTTGCCACTGCCATATGTGCAGCTTATGCTAGTGATGGGAGTTGTGCAACTATGGTTTGTGATGGAGAAATGCCACCTTGGGAGCGCCCTCTCCTGGTTGCCCCCCGTAAACAAGAAAAAAAACATACCAGACAACCTCCCTACTCGGATAATACTAGGCAAAGGCAAATTCAAAGGCAGAGGCAAAGACAAAGGCAAAGGCAGGTCAAAGAACCCTCTTGGTGTGAATACAAGTACCAGGCAAAAGCAAAATAAAGCTTTTAATATTAATATAACAACCTTTGGGCTCGCACAACACTACCAGGCAATCCGCAGGCTCTGACAAGGCTTGCCACTGTCATATGTCACCACACCCACCCTACCCACCACACCCATCACCCCAACCTACCCATCACCCCAACCCTGGTTGCCACTGTCACATGTGCAGCTATGGCTAGTCATGGAGTTATGCAATCTGGGGAGCGCCAAGGCTTGGCTTGCAAGCTCATCTGCATCCCAAGGTACGCCACAGTGATGATGGTGATGTGCACTATTACATTACGGGATTGAGTTGGGTGTGTGAGGGTGTGTGTGTGGTGGTGGTGGGGGGGAATGATGACGATGATGATTATATTCTCCTGGTGCCCTACTGGACTCCAAATTTGCTCGTGGCTTGATGGAGTCAACGAGGGCTCGTGAACATCACATCACATAACGTCACAGTACCCATCCAAGTTGACCAGCATGATATTCAGTTTTGTTTGGAGTGTTTATCACGTTTGGCAGATGATATGATGATGGCATCCTGCGAAGCAAAAAAGTCTCGGAACCAGGGCTTGGGTAAACACGTTTAAGAACCTTTAAGATCTGTCTGGTCTGCAAAGAAGAGGGTCTTAGAGGGTCTTGTACGTGTTTAACCAAGCCCTGGTTCTGAGACAAATCTCTGATCGCTACCCGAAGACCCCCTTTGTGAAACAAATGTATGTATGTTAGAGTTAAGGGGTAGGCCGAATAGGCTAAAGGGACTTGCCCAACCGTGATATGAAGGGCTTAAAAAGAAAAACATTGATGAACTGACCCCCAGACAATCGTTTCTCTGACGGGGGCCCTGAGTTCATGCTACAGTGATCATTTAATTCTACACTATAATATAAATCATCATCAATCATCTCATGCGAAACAAAAACGTCTCTGCTCTCTGTGTTCCTTGCAGGAACGCCACGCCCACCACACCCACCCTACCACCACACCCACCCTACCCACCACACCCACCACACCCTCCACACCCACCACACCCTCCACACCCACCACACCCACCACACCCACACCCACCATATCCTCCACACCCACCCTACCACCACACCCACCCTACCCACCACACCCTCCACACCCTCCACACCCACCACACCCACACCCACCACACCCTCCACACCCACCCTACCCACCCTACCCACCACACCTCAGGAACCCCACGCCTCTCCATCCCGGAGTCTGAGACTCAGGAGAAGCCCGATTCTCACGGGTCATACAACTTCGGGTCTACCATTGGGTCCGCCATTCCTCTTGAAAGCCTGCACAAGTCAAGCAACCTCATGTCGGGGTTGGAGGGCCAAGCCAATCCTGCCCCCAGCATTGTATCGCTGATGTACACCATGGTGGATATTGCAAGGGGCATCCGTCATTTGCACAATCGTGACGTGGTGCTTGGAGTGAGTCAAACTACACCAACCCATCACTGCTTATTTTGGCGGTCTTTGGCACACTTTTACTCGGCTTGAAAGAGTGCAATCTGGGTGGGAAGGGTGCTATAATGGTGCCGACCAGGGTGGCATCCTCTTACTCAGCTTGAAAGAGTGCATTCTGGGTGGGAAGGGTGCTATAATGGTGCCGAACAGGGCGGCATCCTCTTACTCAGCTTGAAAGAGTGCATTCTGGGTGGGAAGGGTGCTATAATGGTGCGGAACAGGGCGGCACCCTTTTACTTGGCTTGAAAGAGTGCATTCTGGGTGGGAAGGGTGCTATAATGGTGCCGACCAGGGCGGCACCCTCTTACTCAGCTTGAAAGAGTGCATTCTGGGTGGGAAGGGTGCTATAATGGTGCCGACCAGGGCGGCATCCTCTTACTCAGCTTGAAAGAGTGCATTCTGGGTGGGAAGGGTGCTATAATGGTGCCGAACAGGGTGGCACCCTTTTACTTGGCTTGAAAGAGTGCATTCTGGGTGGGAAGGGTGCTATAATGGTGCGGAACAGGGCGGCACCCTTTTACTTGGCTTGAAAGGTTGCCTTCTGGGTGGGAAGGGTGCTATAATGGTGCCGACCAGGGCGGCACCCTTTTACTTGGCTTGAAAGAGTGCATTCTGGGTGGGAAGGGTGCTATAATGGTGCGGAACAGGGCGGCACCCTTTTACTTGGCTTTAAAGGTTGCATTCTGGGTGGGAAGGGTGCTATAATGGTGCCGAACAGGGTGGCACCCTTTTACTTGGCTTGAAAGAGTGCATTCTGGGTGGGAAGGGTGCTATAATGGTGCGGAACAGGGCGGCACCCTTTTACTTGGCTTGAAAGAGTGCATTCTGGGTGGGAAGGGTGCTATAATGGTGCGGAACAGGGCGGCACCCTTTTACTTGGCTTGAAAGAGTGCATTCTGGGTGGAAAGGGTGCTATTATGGTGCTGAAAAGGAGGCTGAGCAACGGCTTGGGGTGAGTCCTAGCACAGCTTTTCTTTTCCGCTTCGAGCTGTAGCTTCTTGGCAGCTCCCCAGGGTTGCTACCAAGCCAAACCTGAAGCAACTTCATGTATCTGAAAGCTGATGGAATGAGCTCTCTAGTACCGGCACAAAATTGGGCCTTAGCCCAGTGACTGGGTCAGGGAGCTGCCTAGAAGCTGCTGTGTGCGTAGCACATATATACCAAACACTTAGAATCTTACATTTGGAATAGCATTTTCACCGCTATGCGTTGCGATGAAAGCAGCACCAATCTACCCCACCCCTATTTTGCAGAACCTGACATCATCCAGCATTCTACTGACCGCTACGCGTTGCTATGAGCCAACACCAATCTTCTCCACCCCTATTTTGCAGAACCTGTCATCATCCAATATTCAACTGACCGCTACGCGTTGCTATGAACCAACACCAATCTTACCACCCCTATTTTGTAGAACCTGTCATCATCCAGCATTCTACTAACCGCTACGCGCTGCTATGAACCAACACCAATCTTCTCAACCCTTATTTTGCAAAACCTGTCATCATCCAATATGCAACTGACCGCTACGCGTTGCTATGAACCAACACCAATCTTACCACCCCTATTTTGTAGAACCTGTCATCATCCAGCATTCTACTGACCGCTACGCGCTGCGATGAACCAACACCAATCTTCTCCACCCCTATTTTGCAGAACCTGTCATCATCCAATATTCAACTGACCGCTACGCGTTGCTATGAACCAACACCAATCTTACCACCCCTATTTTGTAGAACCTGTCATCATCCAGCATTCTACTGACCGCTACGCGCTGCTATGAACCAACACCAATCATCTCCACCCCTATTTTGTAGAACCTGTCATCATCCAGCATTCTACTGACCGCTACGCGCTGCTATGAACCAACACCAATCTTCTCCACCCCTATTTTGCAGAACCTGTCATCATCCAGCATCCTCCTGACCGCTATGTGTTCCGATGAAAGCAGCACCAATCTTCCCCACCCCTATTTTGCAGAACCTGACATCATCCAGCATTCTGCTGACCGTCATGCGTCACGATGAACTAACACCAACCTTCTCCTCCCCTATTTTGTAGAACCTGTCATCATCCAGCATCCTCCTGACCGCTTTGCGTTCCGATGAAAGCAGCACTCTGCACGAGATAAAGCGGAAATCTACCATTGTCCTCATTGATTTGAAGAGGATACCCACCAATGTTACCGATCAACCAACGTCATCCGGATCTGCGAGCACGGCAGCAGCTGCCATGTGCCCGGTGCATCAAGGGCAGGCATCATGCTCCTCACTGAAGAAGAAGGAGGGCATTGCGAAGGTCCGGCAAAACTCCACGTACAGCAATGATCTCGGACACTCTGCGTCCATGCTGTACGGATCACAACTGGGCAGACGTAGCGTCGCTAAGGTCAGTATCGAATTGGTGACCACGGCACGTTGCTAAGGTCAGTATCAAATTGGTGACCACCACCATTAGAACCAGAACCACCAATCGCGATATGGTCAGCCGAATGCTGTTCAGATCACAACTGCGCAGACGAAGCGTCGCTAAGGTCAGGGATTTGAATTTGATTTGTGCGCTCTCATCTATACTGCCCTTTTTGTTTTGTTTTATAATCAACTTTTTAATGCACATTTCATTATATTTAAGAGGGGGGAATGATAATTTTGTCAGTAGTTCTTAAACTTAGTTGTAACTCCACCTACAACAGTGCTGTTGGCTTTCGGATCAATCTACAGTTTTTGTTTTGTGCGACGCGTCGCCATTCAGTCGCTGCAAGGCGACGCATGTGTCCGGCTAAACAAGGTAGAAGTACCGTCCCGAACCCCCATGGGCTCCACGCTTTGCGCTCTGCAGGGTTCGGGGGGCAGCTCGTTGCACTGGGGTCGCACCGAGTCGCTCAATTTGCGACGCGTCGCACATAACAAAAAACAATGGGTCAATCAATTGTTTCTTTGCCCCAGCTGCATAGTATTGCTCACCGTGGTGCAGCCTGGGGACCCGTGGTGCAGTGTTGATAAGACTGTCGTTTGCTGCTTGAGACGGAACACCATGGGCACCAGATGAATATAAAAGGTCTTATTCAAGGGATTTTGCATCCTGTCTGTTTTCCTAACTTTTCCTGTCTTCCTGTTGTTTGATCATCTAAATGTATGTTGTTCCATTCCAGGGGTAGCCAGTTAGGCTAACAGGTCTTGTCCAACCTCTACAAATCAATATATCTCTAGACTACCAGGAGGGGCTAATAAGCACTCAATGATCTGGACTCCAAAACAGGAGGGGGGGCAGGGAATAAGCTGCTGTACCTCATCTCCGCTTTAAATAGAGGTTATCCTCAGGATCTGGTAACACCTTTTTTTTGTTTTACCCTGGTTTTATCCAAAATATAGTTGAACAGGAAGTCGAAGGTCTCCAAAGTTTTTTCGACCCAAATCTTAACTTTGCGTTAAATCATGTTTGGGCAACCCCATGAAAGATGTAAGCGCATAAATTTGTAGGGCAAGAAAAGATCTTTCGAATGACCCCCATTTTAGGCGGGGTAGGGTTGGGGGTGGGGGGGTCAAAACTTGTTTTCAAATTTATTTCCCTACTCCTTTCGTATGAAATTTCCACAATTCCAACTCCCATCTGAATAAGACACTGTATTTAACATGCGGTCCAAACACTTCAATTTCTGTCTCTCTGCCCCCCTGCTCCAAACACTTCAATTTTTCACATTTGCCTGCTCGCCGTGCATTACACTGCCGATTCAAATGTTTGTCTGACCAAGCCTTGCCTGACCAACAATGCCCCATTTTATGTGCACACAGATTACTTTGGGCCTAGACCCTAGGACACTCTATTCTGAAGACAAGAGCCGTTTTTCTACATCTTCAAGAAGGGTATACATGGTGCGTTCCGTTTCTCCCCTATGTCAGGTTATTTCAGGCTATTTCGGGCCATTTCACACCATGCCAGGCTATTTTGTATAGGTTGTTTCAGGCTATTTCACCCTGTTTTATTCCAGGTTGTTTCAGGCTATTTCACCCTGTTTTGTTCCAGCTTGTTTCAGGCTATTTCACCCTGTTTTATTCCAGGTTGTTTCAGGTTATTTCACCCTGTTTTATTCCAGGTTGTTTCAGGCTATTTCACCCTGTTTTATTCCAGCTTGTTTCAGGCTATTTCACCCTTTTTTTTTACCAGCTTGTTTCAGGCTATTTCACCCTGTTTTATTCCAGCTTGTTTCAGGCTATTTCACCCTGTTTTATTCCAGGTTGTTTCAGGCTATTTTAGGATACTCAAGGCAAAGTTAAATTATATTAGATTAAGGATATTTTAGGATATTCCAAGCTGTGCCCATAAGTCCGGACATTTCCAGCCGGGGGTTAACCGGTTACCCCTAAACCCTAACCCCCCTAAACCCCTAACCCCCCACCCCCGGATTGGTAAAGTCCGGACTAGCTTCCCCCTACCAGCCCCTTCCAGCAAATCAATTGGTCTAGTGGTACACCAAATTGATTTGAGGATGCAGGGTTGGGGGTTCCATTCCCCCCTACGGTCGCCCTGAGCGTTGGAGGTTGTTGCCACCCGCGATGGTAGTTGTCCAGTTGAGGTAGAAGACTGCTCTCTACCCGCGTACGACGTGTTCCCTTAATACCACGCCCCCCCAGGCGTTATCATTACCTCTTTTGTTCCCCCTACCAGCTCCTACCTACCTCCATCCACTTTTTATTTTGTGGCTCGACCCCATCCACTGGTTATTTTATGGTTCTTCCCCATCCACTGGTTATTTGTTTAACATGCGCAAGAAGGATGCACTGCAAGGAGGGTGCGTTCTGCTTCTTCCCCATCCACTGTTTATTTTGTGGTTATACCCAATGCTTCTTATGCTTCTTCCCCATATATATACCCAATGCTTCTTATGCTTCTTCCTCATATATACACCCAATGCTTCTTATGCTTCTTCCCCATATATACACCCAATGCTTCTTATGCTTCTTCCCCATATATATACCCAATGCTTCTTATGCTTCTTCCCCATATATATACCCAATGCTTCTTATGCTTCTTCCCCATATATATACCCAATGCTTCTTATGCTTCTTCCCCATATATATACCCAATGCTTCTTATGCTTCTTCCCCATATATACACCCAATGCTTCTTATGCTTCTTCCCCATATATATACCCAATGCTTCTTATGCCTCTTCCCCATATATATACCCAATGCTTCTTATGCTTCTTCCCCATATATATACCCAATGCTTCTTATGCTTCTTCCCCATATATATACCCAATGCTTCTTATGCTTCTTCCCCATATATACACCCAATGCTTCTTATGCTTCTTCCCCATATATATACCCAATGCTTCTTATGCCTCTTCCCCATATATATACCCAATGCTTCTTATGCTTCTTCCCCATATATATACCCAATGCTTCTTATGCCTCTTCCCCATATATATACCCAATGCTTCTTATGCCTCTTCCCCATATATATACCCAATGCTTCTTATGCCTCTTCCCCATATATATACCCAATGCTTCTTATGCTTCTTCCCCATATATATACCCAATGCTTCTTATGCCTCTTCCCCATATATACACCCAATGCTTCTTATGCTTCTTCCCCATATATATACCCAATGCTTCTTATGCTTCTTCCCCATATACATACCCCTGCATTCAAACCATAACTCTGATCAAAATATACTTGATCCTATCCCTTCATATTCTTTCAAATCATAACTCTGGTCAAAATATGCTTGATCCAATCCCTTCACCTGCATTCAAAGCATAACTCTGATCAAAATATACTCGATCCTATCCCTTCACCTGCATTCAAACCATAACTCTGATCAAAACATACTTGATCCAATCCCTTCACCTGCATTCAAACCATAACTCTGATCAAAACATACTTGATCCAATCCCTTCACCTGCATTCAAACCATAACTCTGATCAAAACATACTTGATCCTATCCCTTCATCTGCATTCAAACCATAACTCTGGTCCAAATGTATTTGACCCAAACCCTTCATCTGCATCCAAACCATAACTCTGGTCCAAATGCACTCAACCCAATCCCTTGCTCTGCATAGGCCCCTGAGGTTCTGTCCGGTCGCATAGCCGGACGATCTGCTGATGTTTATGCTTTCGGCATCTTGATGTGGGAGCTATACACAGGCGAAGTACCATTGAAGGTGTGTTGGTTAAAGGATAGCTGAAGTCACTTGCCACCCTCTGGTCCTAGCTTACCTCAGACAGTACTATGTTCGATGACGTACGGTACTAATTACCTGCTATACTGTCTCGAATCACACAATTCAGACAGGAATTAAAATAAACATAATAGCGGTCTGAAAATAAACATAATAGCGGTCTGAAAATGAACATAATAGCGGTCTGAAAATAAACATAATAGCGGTCTGAAAATAAACATAATAGCGGTCTGAAAATAAACATAATAGCGGTCTGAAAATAAACATAATAGCGGTCTGAAAATAAACATAATAGCGGTCTGAAAATAAACATAATAGCGGTCTGAAAATAAACATAATAGCAGTCTGAAAATAAACATAATAGCGGTCTGAAAATAAACATAATAGCAGTCTGAAAATAGACATAATAGGGGTCTGCAAATAAGCATTCTTTAATGATAACTTTCCAACACTGACTCCCCTTGAGGAGCGACCTTCAGTAGCGGTCTGAAAATAAACATAATAGCAATATGAAACTAAACATAATAGCAATATGAAAATAAACATAATAGCGTTCTGTAAATAAACATTCTTTAATAAGCTTCCAAAACCAACTCCCCTTGAGTACAGACCTTCAGTAGCGGTCTGAAAATAAGCATAAAAGCTGGCAGAAAATAAGCATTCTTTCATGAGCTTTCAACACCGATTCCCCTTGAGGAGCAACCTTCATTAGCGGTCTAAAAATAAACATGATAGCAGTCTGAAAATGAACATAATAGCGGTCTGGAAATAAGCATTCTTTCATAAGCTTTCAACACCGATTCCCCTTGAGGTGCAACCTATAGTAGCGGTCTGAAAATAAACGTAATAGTGGTCTGAAAATGAACGTCCTTTAATAAACTTCCAGCACCTACTCCCCTTGAAGACTTTCCTCCAGTAGCGGTAAACAAATACCAGATCAATATGGAGCAGCTGCTACCCAGGTACCTTTATATGTATATATAGCCCCCAGGGTCAACCAGTCGTCTGTGCGTGTGACCGTCTGACCGAGACAAAGCCTGCCACGGCAGCCAACTGTCTCGTAACTAACTGGCTTCGGTCCGCTCGATTCTGTTGCCACTTGTCACTTTGACAACACTTTCCGCCATTTTTTGGCGGAGCCCCCTCTTCAAGGGGGCGGGAGCCCCCATGTTAACCCATTTGTCCGTTTGACCGGAAAAAAACTTGAAGCCTGAAACGTCAGGCAACGGTCGCCTAACTAATTCGCTTCGGTCAGCTCCATCGTTGCCACCTTTCGTTCCGTTGCCAACACACTCCGCCAATTCTCCGCGTCGCTTGCGGCGTCGCATAGGACTTGTCCGCCTAGGACTTGTGTCCTCCTCTTCAGGGCCAACCTGCGGACGTTCCAGCTGCCAAATTCTTGGATAGGATCTCACAGAATCGTTATCGTAAGAGTTTTAATCTTTCCCTCCTCGTCAGGACAAACCTGCGGACGTTCCAGCTGCCAAATTCTTGGATAGGATCTCACAGAATCATTACCATAAGAGTTTTAATCTTTCCCTCCTCGTCAGGACAAAACCTGCGGACGTTCCAGCTGCCAAATTCTTTGATAGGATCTCACAGAATCGTTACCGTAAGAGTTTTAATCTTTCCCTCCTCGTCAGGACAAACCTGCAGACATGCCAGCTGCCAAATTCTTGGATGAGATCTCACAGAAGCGTAATCGTACAATTTTTATTTTCTCTCCACTGCAGGACATACCTGCGGACATGCCAGCTGCCGAATTCTTGGACGAGATCTCACAGAAGCTAACCCGTCCATTGTTCCCACGGGATTGCCCTCTTGAATACCAGCTGCTGGCCACCCGCTGCTGGGAGACAGATCACACCATCAGGTAATTGCATAATTAAACTTGAACTTGGCTAAATAGCTTTAGCCAATGTGCCTACTTGCCGTCCGGCAGTCAAGCAACCCCCATGAAAAGCGCGTACATATGTTTTTTTCCTCCCGGGATTGCCCTCTTAGAGTACCAGCTAGATAGCCAGGATGGCACACATATCAGAGCGCCACCTAGAATTCTATTCCACAAGCTGTGCTCCTATGTGGTCTTGAAGGATTGATGGTGCACGCCTAGTGCAATGTGAAGATGGACAGTATTGCAATAAAGTTATATACTTACATTATCATAACCTGTAGCTGACTCACAGAGCTGCCTAGATGCTGCTGCATACTTGGGCTGAAAACTGTACCTGACTCACAGAGCTGCCTAAAAGCTGCAGCATACTTGGTCTGAAACCAGTAGCTGACTTAGGGAGCTGTGTATAAATAACGATGTGAACATGGACAATATCAACATATTATTGGAATTGAATGGATTCCTTAGATTGGCACTGCGCTTCTTGGCCGCCGCGCTTTCTGGTCGTGATTTCTTTTTCTGAGATTTGGACAACCTAAAATTGCCAGAATTTGTTTTTGAGAGTTGATATCTGGAGCCAATGAAATTAGCAACGCGGCAATACCTTGAAACCCAAGTAAAAGTATTTTCCCAAGAAGTGCAATAATTACTAATACGTTTTTATACGTTTATATGCATACGTTTATATGTTCATACGTTTATACGGCATATACAAATGAAAATATATGTTTGCTTCCCAACCCTACTCTTTAGACATCTTGTAACATCTGCTCTGGTTGGGACCGCTGGTAATCCTGTTAACACTCCGGGACATGCATTATTGTCAGGAACTACTAGGGCACGAGTGCTCTATGGACATCTTGCAAGATGTCCATAGAGCACTTGTGGCCTAGTAGTTCCTGACAACCACCAGGTTATATTAGTGAATCAGGTTGATTTAGCACGCGCTGCTTCAGCAGTACATTCTTTATACGATGGCTGGGCCTCTGGTCTTACTGCCGATTGAGTTGCACAAGTTGCTATATATAGTGCTCAGATCCCCTCTTGAGTACCTGCTACTGGCCACCCAATGGTAGGAGACAGATCACACCATCTGGTCAGATTTGTGAAATGATTGATTTAGCGCGCGCTGCTTTAGCTGTGCATTCTTTATACAATGGCTGGGTCCTATTCGCCACCGTATCCTCATCCACATAAAATGTGTTTGATGCTCATGCGCAGGCCTGGCTTTGGTAGTTTACCCAACCCCTTACCCATACCCAAGCCCTTACCCATGCCCGTACCCAACCCCGTACACGTACCCATGCCAATCCGCATCCGCATCCTCATCTAATATGTTAGATGCTCATGCGCAGGCCTGACTTAGGTAGTTTACCCAACCCCTTACCCATACCCTTAACCCAACCCCTTACCCATACCCTTAACCCAACCCCTTACCCATGCCCGTACCCAACCCCGTACATGTACCCATGCCAATCCGCATCCGCATTCTCATCCTCATCTAATATGTTTGATGCTCATGCGCAGGCCTGACTTTGGTAGTTTACCCAACCCCTTACCCATACCCAAGCCCTTACCCATGCCCGTACCCAACCCCGTACACGTACCCATGCCAATCCGCATCCGCATCCTCATCTAATATGTTAGATGCTCATGCGCAGGCCTGACTTAGGTAGTTTACCCAACCCCTTACCCATACCCTTAACCCAACCCTTTACCCATGCCCGTACCCAACCCCGTACACGTACCCATGCCAATCCGCATCCGCATTCTAATCCTCATCTAATATGTTTGATGCTCATGCGCAGGCCTGACTTTGGTAGTTTACCCAACCCCTTACCCATGCCCTTAATCAATCCCGTACACGTACCCATGCCAATCCGCATCCGCATCCTCATCTAATATGTTTGATGCTCATGAGCAGGCCTGACTTCGGTAGTTTACAACCCCTTACCCATACCCCTACCCAACCCCTTACCCATGCCCGTACCCAACCCCGAACACGTACCCATGCCAATTCGCGTCCGCATCCTCATGCTCATCCAATATGTTCGATGCTCATGCGTAGGCCTGAATTTACCCAGATTGTCGAGGATCTGCTGCGACTTCGACACAAGACTATTGAGAAGAAAAGCAGCCAAATAAACGTTCATGTACCATCTACTGACTCTAATGCATCGCCTTCTCCAGGAGTTTCGGGGAAACTTGTAAGTTGGGGATGAACTATCTGCATGAACTAGCTGCGGGCGAGTCCAGTAGGGAACCTGGAAAAATGTCATCATCATCGTCATCATCATTATCATCGTCATCATAGCACGAGCTCCAGGCCCCCGTTTTTTACGATTGTTTCGGGTTCAGTTCATCAGTGCTTGTTTTTTAGACTACCTTTCCTGTTTTGAATTTTGGGCATGTCCCTATTCGGCTACCCCTGGACTGTAAATACTAACATGGGTGTATTAGTCCAGGGCACTTGTTTTCGTGCAACGCGTCGCAAATTGAAAGCTGACCTCATAACCCCGCGAAGCGCGGAGCCCAGGGGGTTCGGAGGGGCATTTCTGACTAGTTTTTGTGTGTGCGACGCGTCGCCATGCAGCAGTGGTATGGGGACGCATCGCACACAAAAAGTGGTCCAGGGGTACCCGAAGTAATGATAACGCCTGGTGGTGCGTGGAATTAAGGGAACCTTGTCTTCTGGCTGTAGAGGACGGGCTGCTAGTTTACCTGGGCAAAGCTACCATGGCAGTTGACAGCGACCGCGAACACTAAAGCGCTCCCGTGAAGATTCGAACCCCGCACCTTTTGTTTAAACGAGCTCTACCATTGAGCAATTCGTCGAAACGGGATAAGAGTACCCAAATAGTTTCAGAAAGGGGGTCATCCGGTAGCGACAGGGATTCGGTATCTTTCAAGATTGGGCTTTTTGTAGCGATTCCAGTAGGCGGGCGGGCGGAAGGGAGGGGCGGGGGGCGGGGCCGAGATTCGAGACTCATGGTAGCAGAAGGTTTGGCCCGAACAGGGTCCCAGGTAGCTATTGCTACTGGTAGCGGAACAAGTCCTAGGCAGCGGAAAATTGGCGGAAATTGGCGGAGTGTGTTGGCAACGGAATGAAAGGTGGCAACGATGAAGCTGACCGAAGCAAGTTAGTTGCACGACCGTTTGGATGACGTGTTAGGCTTCAATTTTCGGTCGGACAGACAAACAGACAAATGGGTAAACAAGGGGGCTCCCGCCCCCTTGAATATCTCAGCCAAGTGGCCTGCATCGGCCTGCCCAACTCAGAATAGGACAGATTGATGATATATTAGCAGGGAGGAATTCCTGCCCAAGCCCCCCCCCCCCCCCCCCCCCCTCACACACACACACACTTACACAGAGACCACACAAACAGACCATACACACCACCTCCACCTCCACCACCACCACCACATCCCCCTTACCTTAGCACACACAACACACCAGGCTTCACTCCCCATTGCCATGACCTCCTCCCCCCTTTATCCTACCACCACCACACCACCACACCACATCCCCGCTGCCTTCACTCACACACTACCACCACCTTGCCCCCCCCCCCCCCCCCCCTCCCCCCCCCCCCCCACACACACACACACGCACAGACCACACAAACAGACCACCCACATCACACACCCCACACACCTAACACCACTCCACATCCCCCCTGCCTTAACTCACCCACTACCACCACCTTCACCACTACCTTTCAGTTCCCTCATCATACCAGCCCACCATCACCACCACCACCACAACCCGCCACAACAACACCGCCCCCTTGCCTTTACACACACCATCACCACCACCACCACAACCCGCCACAACAACAACAACACAACAACACCGCCCCCTTCCCTTTACACACACCACCACCACACCCCAAGCCCAACCACCACACCACCACCACTACAACAACACCGCCCCCTTGCCTTTACACACACCACCACCACACCCCAACCACCACACCACCACCACAACAACAACTCCGCCCCCTTGCCTTTACACACACACCACCACACCCTTTACTGACCCTGTTCTCCCGCAACTGTTCAGAACCACTCCTGGGGGCTGCCTCGTATCGGATCTTCCCTCGCCTCTCCCGACACACCCAACCTAAAGCCTACCTCACATGCATCTGTTAATCGGAGGGCCAGTATCACCAGCGATCGTCTGGCGGGCATCTTTGGTGATGGTGCCAACTTGCCAAGCACATGCATGTCCGGCGACGCTTGCCAACTGAACAAGCAGGAGGTTGCCGATAGGCTGCAGTTTGAGCACGAGCATATTGTTGGCCAGCAGAATCAGAGTGTCTCTCGTGAATTGGTTGCTTTGTCTGAGGGTGGGTATGGGAGTGCAGACTGCTCTTCACCCAATCAAGATGCGCTTCAGCCGACCAGCAGCATCCAAGCTTACTCCGGTGACCCTAATGCCCACAACCTGTACAGCAGGCAAAGCATGCAGACGTACAGTCAGCCGAGATCTGGAGAAGGCCACAGTAGTAGTGAGATAAGTGAGGATGATGAGCCATCACCGGGCCGCATACATGACCTTGTCAGTACCGCAGACAGCAGGTTCAAAGAGAGTGGCTGCTGCAGGGCCCCCTCAAGCATGCTGTCCACCTTTGGATTAGACTGCGAGCGAGCGATGGAGCCTTCTGATAGAGGCAGACCTATCTACATGCCTGAAGCGGTTGCCAACACCAGCGATTCCATTTTGCAGCAGCTGTACACTAGCAACCACTCTCTCCTCCACGAGGCCGATGACTTGGGCCAGTACTCTGGTGACTCAGATGATTCTGTCTCCACTCTCTCTGACGTCCGGATCATGTTCACCAACGTGGGCGCACTGAGTGATGCTTCCCCCTCTGCCCGCTCCAGCCTTGATGCTGCGGGTGTTGTCGTGGGTGCTGATGATCAGCACAACGGCAGGGAGTCCACGCCATCCCTGGCTGACGGAGATGCTCCTCCTCAGCTAACGCCGGAACGCATGGATACCCCCCTTCAGCCATGGGCTGCCCCCCGATCGATATCTACCTCGGCAGAGCTAGCAGCCGCTGCAGTAAAGTGGTTTTCTTCCTCCGATTCGATTGAAGATACTTGCAAGGGACCTGGGAGCTACATGGACACAATCTGTGAAACCACGGGGAGCGCCAGGTCTTTATAGGAGCCTCACCATTGCCGCTGCAAGCTCAGCGTCAGGTCTTTATAAGAGCTTCACCAATGCCACTGCTAGGTCAGCGCCAGGTCTTCATAGGAGCCTCACCATTGCCGCTGCCAGGTCAGCGCCAGGTATTTATAGGAGCCTCACCATTGCCGCTGCCAGGTCAGCGCCAGGTATTTATAGGAGCCTCACCATTGCCGCTGCCAGGTCAGCGCCAGGTATTTATAGGAGCCTCACCATTGCCGCTGCCAGGTCAGCGCCAGGTATTTATAGGAGCCTCACCATTGCCGCTGCCCCCCGAGCTGTGTCTACCTTGGTAGAGCTATCGGCGGCTACTGTGAATTGGTTTCCTTCTTCCGATTCGATTGGTAATAATTGCAAGGGGGCTGGGAGCTACCTACAGGGACACAATCTGTGAGACCATGGGAGCGCCAGATCTTTATAGGAGGCTCACCATTGCCGCTGCCAGGTCAGCGCCGGTCTTTATAGGAGCCTCACCATTGCCGCTGCCAGGTCAGCGCCGATCTTTATAATGGCCTTACCATTGCCGCTGCCAGGTCAGCGCTAGGTCTTTCTAGGAGCCTCACCATTGCCGCTGCCAGGTCAGCGCCGATTTCATAGGAGCCTCACCAATGCTGCTGCCAGGTCAGCGCCAATCTTTATAAGAGCCTCGCCATAGCCGCTGCCAGGTCAGCGCCAGGTTTTTATTGGAGCCTCACCAATGCTGCTGCCAGGTCAGCGCATGGTCTTTATAGGAGCCTCACCATTGCCGCTGCCAGGTCAGCGGCAGGTCTTTATAGGAGCCTCACCAATGCCGCTGCCAAGTCAGCGCCGATCCTCATAGGAGCCTCACCGATGCTGCTGCCAGGTCAGCGCCGATCTTTACAATTGCCTCACCATTGCCGCTGCCAGGTCATCGCCAGGTCTTTACAGGAGTCTCACCAATGCCGCTGCCCCCAAGTGTAGTCTACGGTAGAGCTATCGGTGGCTACTGTGAACTGGTTTCCTTCTTCTGATTCGATTGGGATTGATTGCAAGGGACCTGGGAACTACATGGACACAATCTGTGAGACCATGAGAGGCGCCAGGTCTTTATAGGAATCTTGCCAATGCCAGGTCTTATGATTCTTAGATAGGAGCCTATCCAATGCCAGGTCTTATGGCTCTTATATAGGAACCTTGCCAATGCCAGGTCGTAAGGCTCTTATATAGGAACCTAACCAATGCCAGGCATTATGGCTCTTATATGGGAACCTTGTTATTGCTAGGTCTTATGGTTATTATATATGAACCTTGTCACTGCCAGGTCGTAAGGCTCTTATATAGGAACCTAACCAATGCCAGGCCGTATGGCTCTTATATGGGAACCTTGTTATTGCTAGGTCTTTTGGTTATTACATAGGAACCTTGTTAATGCTAGGTCTTATGGCTCTTATATAGGAACCTTGTCACTGCTAGGTCTTATGGCTCTTATATAGGAACCTTGCCAATGGCAAGTATTATGGCTCGAAGATAGGAACCTAACCAATGCCAGGCCTTATGGCTCTTATATGGGAACCTTGTTATTGCTAGGTCTTATGGTTATTATATAGGAACCTTGTCACTGCTAGGTCTTATGTCTCTTATATAGGAACCTTGTACCCGCTAGGTCTTATGGCTCTTATATAGGAACCTTGCCAATGGCAAGTATTATGACTCGAAGATAGGAACCTAACCAATGCCAGGCCTTATGGCTCTTATATGGGAACCTTGTTATTGCTAGGTCTTACGGCTCTTATATAGGAACCTTGTCACTGCTAGGTCTTATGGCTCTTATTTAGGAACCTTGTCACTGCTAGGTCTTACGGCTCTTATATAGGAACCTTGTCACTGCTAGGTCTTATGGCTCTTATATAGGAACCTTGTCACTGCGAGGTCTTATGGCTCTAATGGCTAAAATAGGAGCCTCACCAATGTCTGGTCGTATGGCTCTAAGATAGGAACCTTGTCAATGCCAGGCCTTTTGGGTATCATATAGGAAACTCACCAATGGGCGGTCTTATGAGTATAATATAGGAGCCCCGTCAATTTCCAGTCACAGTTGCAAATGTAGGGCGTCTGCGGGACATTTTTCTGCACCCCTATGGCCTACCCAAAACGCACCCGTTTAAGCCCAATACAAGGGTGCAGAAGATCCCCCAAATGGGCAGTGTCAATGTTTTGCCGAAGGTGTCTTGGGCCCCAGAACGGAGGCTGACATTGGAATCTGCGTACTCACGATCAGTGGAGGACAGTGGTGGACAGTGTGTGTGGGGGGGGGGAGAGGGGGGGGGGGGGGGGGGGGGGGGGGGGCAGTGGTTGGCCTTGACAGTGGTGTGTGTGTGGACAGTGGTGGACGGTGGGAGCGCTTTTGTTACTGTCCATGATGGAGACCCACCTACTGGTATGTCCTGGAGCCATATGAGAAGAAATATACATTATCAGCAGGATCGACCGTGTTGTGTAGTGTACCTTTCCTTGTAGCCTATGGTTAGTGTTGTCAATATCGTCCTGGATCCAAGATTATAGTGTGATATATCATAGGATATGAGACTATCTATGTTGACATGTCATACGATATTGCAAAATATATTGTACGATATCATACTAAATATTTTGACTTGTCATACGATACTGCACAATGCACTGTACGATATAGCACCAGTATATTTGTATCCACAACATCGTAATAGGCAAACCTATATAGGGCAAATGCAGCAAGCTGTGAGCATGGTCTGGCACATGAAGCAAGCTGTGAGCATGGTCTTCGCCATCCCCGCGCGCTGCAAGGTCATCCAACCCCATGTTAACAGCATTATCGTCAACATCCAGTACAAACTTCTTGTACATGAAGCAAGCTGTGAGCATGGTCTTATACATGAAGCAAGCTGTGAGCATGGTCTTCGCCATCCCCGCGCGCTGCAAAGTCATCCAACCCCATGTTAACAGCTTTATCGTAAACATCCAGTACAAACTTCTTGTACATGAAGCAAGCTGTGAGCATGGTCTAGCACACCAAGCAAGCTGGCACAATGACAACAGGAGAAGGTCATGCTTGCCCTATGGCACCCTGCACCCTGTTGGGGTTGTTAAACAGGTGTTCAGGGTGTTAGGGTAGGGTTTAGGGTTTTGGGCTAGGGTTTTAAGTCTCAATGGCTCCAAAAACCTGTTTCTGTACATCATTGCTTAAACTTGTAGTTGTTGAACAGGTGTTTAACACCTTAGACATCTGCAGGTTGTTTAACATGTGTCCAGGCTGTCCAACACCTGTTTCTGTTCATCATTGGTTAAACATGTAGTTGTTGAACATGTGTTTAACACCCTGAACAGGTACAGGCTGCTGTAGGGTGGGGAGGGTTCCCCGCCCTTCGTATCCCTTTTGTTTGCGCCAACACTTGCTGCCCTGGCTTGAAGCGGTGCAACAGGTGTTGCTCATTGCTGCATATTGCTACTATAATGAGCTGCAACATAGAGCTGCTATATATCTACGTATGCATATTTCTACATATGGCTCGAAGCAGTGCAACAAGTGATGCTCATTGCTGCATATTGCTACTATAATGAGCTGCAACATAGAGCTGCTATATATCTACGTATGCATATTTCTACGTATGGCTTGAAGCGGTGCAACAATTGTTGCACATTGCTACTAAAATGAGCTGCTACATAAAGCTGCTATATATCTACGTATGCATATTTCGACATATGGCTTGAAGCGGTGCAACAAGTGTTGCACATTGCTACTATAATGAGCTGCTACATAGAACTGCTACATAGCTACTATATTTCTACATGTGCACATGGCTGCCTGCAAGCTTCCTTGCTACCCTGCTAAAGGTAATGATAACGCCTGGTGTTAAGGGAGCCCGTCGTATGCGGGTGGGGAGCAGTCTCCTACCTCAACTGGACAAGCTACCATCGCGGTTGACGACGACCTGCAACGCCAAGAGCGACTGAAGGGGGGTCCAACCCCCGACTCTCCTTCCTTAAGCGAGTTGGTCTACCACTAGACAATTGTATATCACTGAAAGGGTCTGCTACCCTGCTGAGTGAATGAGGGTATTGTGTCGCTACTACGAATGCGGGGGCAAATTGGGGCTTGAAGCGGTGCAGCAAGTGCTGGCGCAAACAAAAGACATTCACTTTGGTGGTTGTCTCTTAGGCTTACCGCTCTTTTGGGGAAGCCTCCCCACCCTCCATAACCCAGCGATGTGTTGGAGTTATGAAAGAATGCAATAGACGATAAGAGGTGAAATTGAGATCGATCTGGGACAGCTTACAGCAACGGAAGGGAGACTGTGTGGTAGCAGAGGCATCAAAGGAGATCTAGGTTGTACGGGTCTAGAGGACGTGTGAATACAGTTAGAACCAGGGAACAGCTTGCGCTGACACGATGGAAAACATAAAACCATGCTTCTTCTGTATAGCACTGATATCAAAACTGTATGTTCTGGCGTTCTTAGCTATGCGATGCACAAGCCTGTACTGCGTACTGCACGAATTGAGGCATTTATCAAATACGCGTTCTAAAAGTGTATGTACGTTGCAGTACAGGGTTAGGCCCAATAGGCTAAAGGGACTTGCCCAACCTTGGCATGAACGGCTAAAAAGAAAAACATCGATGAATTATACCCCAAAGAATTAGACAAAAAGTGTATGATGTTGAAGTATAGAATGGACTCCCGCGGTTTCAACTGCCATAAGTAAAATTCCCAAATTCTGAAGGTTTACTAGTGAGCAATGGGAGCACGATGAGGCAATAGAAGCACGATGAGCTGGTTAACCGGAATAACTACAATTTCCTAAAATCTGGATAGATTTACAAAATAAATGGAGAAATTGCTGCAAACTCGATGTCAAGAAGAGACTCATAACCCAAATAAACTTAATTTGGGGTTGAGTTTACCACTTTTAATTGTCTTGGCTTATATACTTAGAATAGAGCAGTGTGTACTTAATTTATACGGAGAAGAAATAAATAATACATATTGTACTATCTATATAATAATTAAAAATAATAACAATGTCGCACGAGAGCAAGACGAGAGTACTAACTTATAAAAAACGCAAAACTTGATCTCAAGTGCCTTTTTTTTAAGTATTAGTCGCCTTGCCACTTGCCAGGGTATCTTCTTGAAGCCAGTGCTTAAAAATGAACAGTTTGTAAGCACCTAAGTGGGTTAGTGCAACTGCCTCCTTTTGGGTTGTGCTTTTGACACAACTGAAAACAGAAATCTGCATGCTGCGCCCTTCAAAAATATGTGTCAGTCGCGCAGACAGGCTCCAAAACCTTGCGGGCTAGCTAGTACCCTGGCCAGGCCATTGTAGATCAGCGTTCAGGGGGGACTTTTTGCAAAGGTACTCCAACAGTATGATGATAATTACATTTTTCCTGGTACCCTGCTGGACTCCAAATGTGCCCTTTTCTTGACGGAGTCAAGGAGGTCGTATGCTTTGTAGTGCCCTCACAGCATGCTCCTCTAGTGATATGCTTTGTAGTGCCCTGACAGCATGCTCCTAAAAACAAAATGTATGAAATATATTTGTATTTATGTATGTATGTATTTATTTATATATCCACCTCCTCGAGTAAATTTGAAATGGTGAGTGTGAATTGCTGTGACTTGGGCATTACACCTAGTCACTGCAGTGCATATACGCCACTCAAACTAGACTGCATGATGCCTCCAGGCTGTCGGCTACAAACTGACTACAGGCTGTAGGCTAGGTAATGATAACGCCTGGTGGGGCGTGGTATTATGGGAAACCTTCGTACGCGGGCAGATAACGGTCTACCACCTCGACTGAACAAGCTACCATCGCGATTGACAACGACCTGCAACGCTCAGGGTGAACGTGGGGGGAATCGAATCCCCGACCCCGCTTCGTTTAAGCGATTTGGTGTACCACTAGACCAATTGTATCACTTAAACGGGCTATGCTGTAGGCTACAGACTCGTGGGTGGGTGAGGTATGACTATATGTGTGAAATACGCATATATAGGCTTGGAAGATTAGGGCTGATCGCAGACAAAATTAGCCCTAATAGGGCTAATAGCTAAAGTAGCCCTATGAGTTACAACTAATTTAGCCGAATTAGGCCGAAAACATCCCAGAAGCTTTGCCATGTGTTCAGGAGAGTGATGTTATACATCCTTTTGCCTTTTGTAGCAATTGGGTATGTCTTTTACATGTTCAAGTCTACTGGACACCACGAGGGTGTATGAGACTCAGTGCTTGAACAAAAAGAAAAAGCATCCACAAAGCAAAAAAAACATTACATCAGGGGTGTGTCGAGGACATACAAACCAAACTCCCAACCACCGTTTTGGTGGCGTAGGTATTGAAAACCCTAGAGCAGGACCCAGATCCCAACCACTAACAGTGGCGGAGGTAAGAAGCTGGGGTATGATCTTACCATCATGAATTCATGATTAAGTAGCTCATAACTGTAGGAGGGAACAGATATCGACATATCATTACGCGTCTGGGTTCACAGCCCCTTGACTGCTTTGGTATGTATGATCTAATTATTTTTCCTGGCTCCTGTAGGATTTGAAGGATGCTGTAGGTTATTTCAGGCTATTACAGGCTAAGTTATAGCTAACTAGCGCTTATAACGGTATCGCTTCCACATGCACCCATCACTGTTTTTATTTTCGTCTTTGAGTTGCAGCTTCTGAGTAGCTCCCCCAACCTGCCAGTAGGCTGCACCCAGCTTCTAGGTAGCTCCCCCAACCTGCCACTAGGCTGCACCAAGCTTCTAGTTAGCTCCCCCAACCTGCCAGTAGGCTGCACCCAAGATTTCAGCAGTGCTAGAAAATTGAGAAGGGCAGCTTCAAGGTGCGCTAGGTTGCGTACAGTTTGGCTAGGTAGCCAGGAAGGGGAGTTGCCTAGGAGCTGCTGCTCGTAGCTGAAAGAAACAACTCCTATGCAGCGCCGCAAGCGACGCGGTAAATTGGCAGAGTGTGTTGGCAACAGAATGACAGGTGGCTACGATGGAGCTGCCCGAATCCAGTTAGTTACTACAGTTGGCTGATGTGTTAGGCTACAATTTTTCGGTCGGTCGGTCGGTCGGTCGGACAAACGGACAACTGGGTTACCCTGCGGGCTACCGCCCCCCAGAAGGGGAGGCTCCGCCAAAAACACTGGCACCCATGTTCCTACTTTAGCCCTAGTTGAAGAAGTGACAGTATCGAAGTGCGGTGTCTGGGCAAGACAGCAATTCTGATATCCATTAGTGTTGACCAGAGTATCTAGTGTATCTGGTGAATCCAGTGCCACCAGTGTATCTAGCGTTTTCGTCTTTTCATAGCAGCTTCTTGGCAGCTCCCTGGTCCGGCCACTGGGGCCACCGAAATATTTTTGCAGTTATGGGCAGCTGATTATGCTAGCTTCAACGTGCACGAGGTTGTGCAAGGTTTGGCTGAATAGGGAGTCAGGGGAGCTGCCTATAAGCTGCTGCTCGTAGCCAAAAAGGAAAACAGTGGTGTTGCCCTCGTAGGTTGCATTGCCCAGTTGCTACCAGGGTACTTCAAATGGCCAAATTGGCCAGCACTTGAAAACAAAAAAACTGCGCTTTGTAGTGCAAAAAGCGCAAAAATTGCTTGCAGCGCCCACAAAGGGTTGCAAAAAAGTGCGCTTAAAGCGCAGAGGGGGTCAAAAAGTCAGCGCTCTAAAGTGCAAAAGCGCGCGCTTTGAATTACCCTGGTTGCTACTAATATTAGTGTTTGAGAAAGTAATTTTATTAACTAATATTATTATAGTGTCACAACTGTGTCACAATACTAAAATAAATTCGTAATTCTGGTGAGACGGCTCGTCCGACTAATATTATATAATATTATTTATTTACTCACTAATATTATATAACTTAGCCGACCCCTACTAATACGCAACCCATTAGCAAAACATCCTCCCTACTTGAACTTGAACTTGGTTAATTAAATAAATAGTACGCCTGATTGCGAGGCATGAGGTTGAGGGGGCCAGCCCGTTTGCTTTCACTGGGGCTATCCACCATTGAACTTGGTTTCATAGATTCAGCCAGTAATTTGGCTGCTAGCTGTCTTCAAAGGCAGTTAAAAAAACTCCCTCCTCAACGCTCCTGCTAGTCGACTTGCCATGTGTATTTAGGGAGTATCAGCATGAATAGCGGTGCTCTCGCTTGTTTTATGTCTTGGTGACTCCTTGTGTACTCCCTTAGAACTATCGGTCCTGACAGTACTATGTCAGCTTCCTGTTGACTGCGTCATCGGTTCTTCTGACACGCGCTGTCTAGCCTGTACCCTGATCAGGTTCCAGGCTACCGCCCCCTTTCCTCCACTGGTGTCCCTTTATGGTTCCCCAGTCTTTTGTAACTTATTCTCGTCTCCGCATTTATAGATTGGCGTGCTGCACACACAAAGTCCACTCTCCGGAGTGTTATCCAAGCTGATAGGTTATACGGCCCTTCATTTACTACCACTGCTTTGCGATGCAACTTCCGCGAGGACCTCCCGCCATTTTGAGAAACTCCATGACATGGATGGTCTTTCCTGGACGCGCGGGATGCGCAGTATCATCCTCAGCGATGGCTGCGACCAATCCTTCCAACGGAGGAACGGCTCCTCTTGATGATTGGCTAGACGTTTGTGCACCAGCTGCCTCTGCTAGCGGTCATGAGAGTCCTTCCGCCATCGTGGAAGTAACCCCCCCCGGTCATTCCTCCATCTTCTCTTCTTTTTCCTCCCCTGCCGTCTGTCGCCTCCTCCCGTCTGTCGTAGATGACTGTGACGTGCAGACTCAAGTCGGCGACTAGCCTGGACATCGGTGGAGATACCCCGTCTTCGTCTGCTCGCGTCCTTGACGTCGCTAACCTTTCTCCGGTGTTTGAGGCTCTGCCTGCATACCGGAGGTTGCCAAGCCGACCAAGCTCCCTGCTGATGTCTACGTCGTCTTTGCCCCCTTTGCTCTGCCCAGCCGACGGTCGGCTACTGGCATGAGCTTGCGCTCTAGTGGCTCTGTGCTACCTTCTGGAGAAATTTTTCGATCAAACTGGCGGATCGCCGGCACTGCCGTAGGATTCGCCAGAGGAGGACGACCTACGCGTCTGGACCTGGAGATTCTGGAGGTGGTAGGAAGCAGGGGGGTATGGTCAGCACCACTACGGGTGCTGCTCCCTCTACCCCCCAACCGGGTGAGTCGAGCGATAGAGGGGGGGACTTGGGATTGACTGATCATCGACGGCGGGATATTAGGACCTTTACATGCCTCGGCTCTGCTCTTCGCATCCTAGCGATAAATGTTCGAATTCTGCCCTTGCGATTTGCGATTTTCTGCCATTGGTGCGATTTTCTGCACCAGGTGTGACTTGCTGCACTGTCATTCTCGTCTCCTTTTTCCCATACCTCAAATCTCGACTTCGACCTAACGCTTCCCCACCTTCTGTGATCCCAGGTCTCGCAGCGCCGGACTTCGCCCATGCTACAGGCCGCAGTGGACGCTGTCCTGGCCCTAGTCCAGCGGCCGTGGAGGATCTTTGGCATGATATATTGGTGGATATTTTTCTCTCTTAGGCTCCTTGTGACCCCTGAGTGCCTTCCGTGGTTCGACAGAGGTTACTACTTTGTCTTCCCGTGCCCCTGGTTCCCCCCTTAGGTGTATGCCTTAGCTACGTGAGTTTGGGTTCAAGTGTTTGAGTTCTGATAGGGCTTAGGAATTTTTAGTTAAGTGGTATAGAGGCATGGTTGATCTCGATTAGTTGGGGCATGCATGAGTTGTTGATGATGACACTGCTCAGCATGGTGCTAGTGTGTTATCTTTGCAATCGCGTGTTCATCTAGGGAGACAAGACTCCTTCGGAGCTTTTCTTTGGGGTTGCACCTGATGTGTCGTTGTTGCGTTTGTTTGGTTGCCCTTGCTATGTAATCTTAGTATTGGGCAGTCACGCAACAAGCTACTTAGAAAGGCATTATTTGGTAGACTGGTTGGGTATTCCCTGGTGAGTAAGGGTTATTATATTTGGGTTTCCAATGTTGCGCCAGTTAGTAGTGAGTAGTGATGTACTCTCTATCTCCAGTTCAGTTCTAAACTGTCTTTCTGGGTTCTCCCATTAGTATAGGTCCCCGTGCCCGCTTGCATCCCTCCTGTCATCAAACGGTGATATGTTATGTGTTACCGGTAATTCCCTACGCCCTTTAACAACCCCAATTGTTGTTGGCTGGCCTGGCTGGGATGTATCATTGTTGCATTCTAGACCAGGGCCTGATCTTGCTGTATTGTGTGTGAAGTTTTAGGGCGGGTGGGAGTTGGATATCCAACTATAATCTTAGCCGAATCTCAGGGGGTCGCCAGGCCCTCCTCTGTGCCACGTTTTAGCGGTGAAGCTTTAGGATTTAGACAGCCTTCGATCATAGTGGTACCTGGATCAGGTCCATTGACTAATAGTCGCCAACCTCCGACCACCTCGGATGGCTCGCGGGTGTCGATAATTCCGACGCCTCCTGTCGTCCCTGGTGGATTACTCGGGTCAAGCCCATGTGATGATGTAGCCGTTGCCGAATGGGTAAGTGATGATCTTGAACACTGGTCTAGCTTGATACTGCGTATGGCTGGGGTGTTCCAGTCAACCCAGGATTCATTGTTTTAGGTGCTGCTGGTTCTCATACGTAGGTTAACATGGCCCTATGTGTGAGTGCCTATTCCTCAGCACCTCCTAGACTGACTTATAGGGTAGTCTAGATTGGTGGAGCGTTACGACGCTTTGTTTAGGCAGCTTCCTTTCAGCTGTCTTTCTTGGTTTTGGTGGAAGGTGGTACTTAATTCAGACCACCGTTATAGCGTCTTGATGGTTTCTGACTCTTAGTTCCATAGGCAGATGGTTCGTTCGGTGGAGCTCATCATAGATTAGCTATTTCTTTTTACTCCACACTGTTTTTAGATCACCAGCCCCTCATGTGATTGAAACTTTTTGTGGAGTGTAGTAGTTGTTTCCCTTCGGATTTTACTGTGAATTGGTGGGCTGGGTAATCTTGCAGTTGTACTTGCAGATGTACCGCCGCTCACCTCTTTCTTGTTTTCCGAGTGTATTTCAAGCGCCCTTTCAGTCCATCCTTTGCAGTAAATTCTTTCAAGTCCTTTTTATGCGTTTACTATTTTTCAAGTGGACAATAGGTTTTATGTACTAAGGTTGTACATCTACCCTTCTATTGTTCATTGAACTGTGTTTCCTTTGTTGGTTACAAGTTTCTTGAAAATTTTAACTTCGCATCCTTTGGGTTTTTTCAGTTACTGCAGGTTTGGTTTGCTTGTGGTTAGGCGCTTGGTGTGTCTTGAGTGCATGAGTTCTTTGCGGTGCGATACCCACCTCTTAGAATGTTTTTCGTTAGTGCCGTAGCTGGGGATTTATGATAATTAACTTTCATAAATCTTCTTACTTCCATCTTTGAGTGAGAAACCAGTTCATCATGGTTTTTTCATCCCAACCTAGTCATGAATTCTATGCTAAGAATAGTTTTTAAGGTAGTGGATTTTTCCATCGACTTTTTTTTCCATCGTGGTCTTTAGTGTCCTCTTGTCTGCGTCCTTAAGGCTTTGATTCTCTCGTGTGCTGCGCTCACACGATATTTCAATCCGTCTCTTTGGTTATCATTGATTGGCGTTAGGTTCCTATTCCCGGATCGGGTTTTCTATACCGTTGTTCCCCAACTTTGATATACGATTTTTTCAGTCTTCTCTTTAGGTTAAGTTCTCGGTTCTTTCAGTCACCGTTGTTCCCCTTCCTTTGGTATTAGGATTGATTTCTGTTTGGCCTCCCTGTGATTTTCTGGTTTGGTGCCTACTATTCTGGATGAATAGTATTTTTGCGCTTACCATAAATGGTTACATTTCCATTTTGGTCTCAGCTCAGCTCGGTATGACCCAAGTTTTTTGCTGCTACATTTTCGGAGTACTACAGTGGTTTTTGGTTCATCCTTTCTCATCCTTTTATTTTAGACAAGGCTTTCTTCTGGTTTCCTGTTTTTCCGCCGTTCCTTAATAATTTTTGTTTGCTACCAGTTTATGGTTCTATGTCCCCAGTGCCATAGGTGGAGTACTAGTATTGTATGTCACCTGCGTCATAGGTGGAGTATCAGCATGAATAGCGGTGCTCTCGCTTGTTTTATGTCTTGGTGACTCCTTGTGTACTCCCTTAGAACTATCGGTCCTGACAGTACTATGTCAGCTTCCTGTTGACTGCGTCATCGGTTCTTCTGACACGCGCTGTCTAGCCTGTACCCTGATCAGGTTCCAGGCTACCGCCCCCTTTCCTCCACTGGTGTCCCTTTATGGTTCCCCAGTCTTTTGTAACTTATTCTCGTCTCCGCATTTATAGATTGGCGTGCTGCACACACAAAGTCCACTCTCCGGAGTGTTATCCAAGCTGATAGGTTATACGGCCCTTCATTTACTACCACTGCTTTGCGATGCAACTTCCGCGAGGACCTCCCGCCATTTTGAGAAACTCCATGACATGGATGGTCTTTCCTGGACGCGCGGGATGCGCAGTATCATTCTCAGCGATGGCTGCGACCAATCCTTCCAACGGAGGAACGGCTCCTCTTGATGATTGGCTAGACGTTTGTGCACCAGCTGCCTCTGCTAGCGGTCATGAGAGTCCTTCCGCCATCGTGGAAGTAACCCCCCCCGGTCATTCCTCCATCTTCTCTTCTTTTTCCTCCCCTGCCGTCTGTCGCCTCCTCCCGTCTGTCGTAGATGACTGTGACGTGCAGACTCAAGTCGGCGACTAGCCTGGACATCGGTGGAGATACCCCGTCTTCGTCTGCTCGCGTCCTTGACGTCGCTAACCTTTCTCCGGTGTTTGAGGCTCTGCCTGCATACCGGAGGTTGCCAAGCCGACCAAGCTCCCTGCTGATGTCTACGTCGTCTTTGCCCCCTTTGCTCTGCCCAGCCGACGGTCGGCTACTGGCATGAGCTTGCGCTCTAGTGGCTCTGTGCTACCTTCTGGAGAAATTTTTCGATCAAACTGGCGGATCGCCGGCACTGCCGTAGGATTCGCCAGAGGAGGACGACCTACGCGTCTGGACCTGGAGATTCTGGAGGTGGTAGGAAGCAGGGGGGTATGGTCAGCACCACTACGGGTGCTGCTCCCTCTACCCCCCAACCGGGTGAGTCGAGCGATAGAGGGGGGGACTTGGGATTGACTGATCATCGACGGCGGGATATTAGGACCTTTACATGCCTCGGCTCTGCTCTTCGCATCCTAGCGATAAATGTTCGAATTCTGCCCTTGCGATTTGCGATTTTCTGCCATTGGTGCGATTTTCTGCACCAGGTGTGACTTGCTGCACTGTCATTCTCGTCTCCTTTTTCCCATACCTCAAATCTCGACTTCGACCTAACGCTTCCCCACCTTCTGTGATCCCAGGTCTCGCAGCGCCGGACTTCGCCCATGCTACAGGCCGCAGTGGACGCCGTCCTGGCCCTAGTCCAGCGGCCGTGGAGGATCTTTGGCATGATATATTGGTGGATATTTTTCTCTCTTAGGCTCCTTGTGACCCCTGGGTGCGTTCCGTGGTTCGACAGAGGTTACTACTTTGTCTTCCCGTACCCCTGGTTCCCCCCTTAGGTGTATGCCTTAGCTACGTGAGTTTGGGTTCAAGTGTTTGAGTTCTGATAGGGCTTAGGAATTTTTAGTTAAGTGGTATAGAGGCATGGTTGATCTCGATTAGTTGGGGCATGCATGAGTTGTTGATGATGACACTGCTCAGCATGGTGCTAGTGTGTTATCTTTGCAATCGCGTGTTCATCTAGGGAGACAAGACTCCTTCGGAGCTTTTCTTTGGGGTTGCACCTGATGTGTCGTTGTTGCGTTTGTTTGGTTGCCCTTGCTATGTAATCTTAGTATTGGGCAGTCACGCAACAAGCTACTTAGAAAGGCATTATTTGGTAGACTGGTTGGGTATTCCCTGGTGAGTAAGGGTTATTATATTTGGGTTTCCAATGTTGCGCCAGTTAGTAGTGAGTAGTGATGTACTCTCTATCTCCAGTTCAGTTCTAAATTGTCTTTCTGGGTTCTCCCATTAGTATAGGTCCCCGTGCCCGCTTGCATCCCTCCTGTCATCAAACGGTGATATGTTATGTGTTACCGGTAATTCCCTACGCCCTTTAACAACCCCAATTGTTGTTGGCTGGCCTGGCTGGGATGTATCATTGTTGCATTCTAGACCAGGGCCTGATCTTGCTGTATTGTGTGTGAAGTTTTAGGGCGGGTGGGAGTTGGATATCCAACTATAATCTTAGCCGAATCTCAGGGGGTCGCCAGGCCCTCCTCTGTGCCACGTTTTAGCGGTGAAGCTTTAGGATTTAGACAGCCTTCGATCATAGTGGTACCTGGATCAGGTCCATTGACTAATAGTCGCCAACCTCCGACCACCTCGGATGGCTCGCGGGTGTCGATAATTCCGACGCCTCCTGTCGTCCCTGGTGGATTACTCGGGTCAAGCCCATGTGATGATGTAGCCGTTGCCGAATGGGTAAGTGATGATCTTGAACACTGGTCTAGCTTGATACTGCGTATGGCTGGGGTGTTCCAGTCAACCCAGGATTCATTGTTTTAGGTGCTGCTGGTTCTCATACGTAGGTTAACATGGCCCTATGTGTGAGTGCCTATTTCTCAGCACCTCCTAGACTGACTTATAGGGTAGTCTAGATTGGTGGAGCGTTACGACGCTTTGTTTAGGCAGCTTCCTTTCAGCTGTCTTTCTTGGTTTTGGTGGAAGGTGGTACTTAATTCAGACCACCGTTATAGCGTCTTGATGGTTTCTGACTCTTAGTTCCATAGGCAGATGGTTCGTTCGGTGGAGCTCATCATAGATTAGCTATTTCTTTTTACTCCACACTGTTTTTAGATCACCAGCCCCGCATGTGATTGAAACTTTTTGTGGAGTGTAGTAGTTGTTTCCCTTCGGATTTTACTGTGAATTGGTGGGCTGGGTAATCTTGCAGTTGTACTTGCAGATGTACCGCCGCTCACCTCTTTCTTGTTTTCCGAGTGTATTTCAAGCGCCCTTTCAGTCCATCCTTTGCAGTAAATTCTTTCAAGTCCTTTTTATGCGTTTACTATTTTTCAAGTGGACAATAGGTTTTATGTACTATGGTTGTACATCTACCCTTCTATTGTTCATTGAACTGTGTTTCCTTTGTTGGTTACAAGTTTCTTGAAAATTTTAACTTCGCATCCTTTGGATTTTTTCAGTTACTGCAGGTTTGGTTTGCTTGTGGTTAGGCGCTTGGTGTGTCTTGAGTGCATGAGTTCTTTGCGGTGCGATACCCACCTCTTAGAATGTTTTTCGTTAGTGCCGTAGCTGGGGATTTATGATTATTAACTTTCATAAATCTTCTTACTTCCATCTTTGAGTGAGAAACCAGTTCATCATGGTTTTTTCATCCCAACCTAGTCATGAATTCTATGCTAAGAATAGTTTTTAAGGTAGTGGATTTTTCCATCGACTTTTTTTTCCATCGTAGTCTTTAGTGTCCTCTTGTCTGCGTCCTTTAGGCTTTGATTCTCTCGTGTGCTGCGCTCACACGATATTTCAATCTGTCTCTTTGGTTATCATTGATTGGCGTTAGGTTCCTATTCCCGGATCGGGTTTTCTATACCGTTGTTCCCCAACTTTGATATACGATTTTTTCAATCTTCTCTTTAGGTTAAGTTCTCGGTTCTTTCAGTCACCGTTGTTCCCCTTCCTTTGGTATTAGGATTGATTTCTGTTTGGCCTCCCTGTGATTTTCTGGTTTGGTGCCTACTATTCTGGATGAATAGTATTTTTGCGCTTACCATAAATGGTTACATTTCCATTTTGGTCTCAGCTCAGCTCGGTATGACCCAAGTTTTTTGCTGCTACATTTTCGGAGTACTACAGTGGTTTTTGGTTCATCCTTTCTCATCCTTTTATTTTAGACAAGGCTTTCTTCTGGTTTCCTGTTTTTCCGCCGTTCCTTAATAATTTTTGTTTGCTACCAGTTTATGGTTCTATGTCCCCAGTGCCATAGGTGGAGTACTAGTATTGTATGTCACCTGCGTCATAGGTGGAGTATCAGCATGAATAGCGGTGCTCTCGCTTGTTTTATGTCTTGGTGACTCCTTGTGTACTCCCTTAGAACTATCGGTCCTGACAGTACTATGTCAGCTTCCTGTTGACTGCGTCATCGGTTCTTCTGACACGCGCTGTCTAGCCTGTACCCTGATCAGGTTCCAGGCTACCGCCCCCTTTCCTCCACTGGTGTCCCTTTATGGTTCCCCAGTCTTTTGTAACTTATTCTCGTCTCCGTATTTACAGATTGGCGTGCTGCACACACAAAGTCCACTCTCCGGAGTGTTATCCAAGCTGATAGGGAGAGCTAGCTTAATTTATACGGTCGTTGCGCAGAATGCCAGGCCAGGATTCGCTTCCCCTGTTTTTCTCCAGAGCTTGCTCGCAGCCAGAGTATCGTTTTCTCAACCATCTAGCTCATTCTTATCAAATAGCTATCGACGTGCGAGGGACAGCCCGGACGCAGTCCAGTACAATAGTAATCTAAGTTACTGCCATGACTAATCGTACACTCTAGTTGGCCAGCAAACTGCCTGATCGCATTTCGTGCATAGGCAACTGTGCTCTATGAGTCTCTATTTGAGCAGTTATCTGATTCCTAGTAAATTGAATGTAACCTCTTCAATTCGACAGTCCCCGGCTTGTCTCAGGAAACAAGCCTCACTCTCCAGACTGTGTCCGTCTGGCTGGTTTCCATCGCCGTAGCCTACCCCTGAGGCGATACAACTGATCATCCCAAGTTGGGGGTGGGACAGCGCAGCTGTCACTAACCCTTTTTACATGGCTACCCGGGGCCAATCCTACTTATTTTTTGTTGCGTCTCAGGCAGCAGAGCTGGGAGTCCTCCTGGTGTACCCTGGTAGTTATCCGACTGCCCAATTACAGGGTTCAGTTTGAGTCTGGCAGCTAACTCAGCTTGACATGACAAAGCCCATTTGGCCTATTTGGCTATCCCTAGACTGCAAGTCTGTCATATGCCCACAAACAAGTTGCCTTGCTGAGCCACCTTAACCCTAGTCTACGTATCGGACATGTGGTACGTAGGGGGCCCGTTGCGTCACATATGCGGATTCTTTAGGTCTGTCCTGGTGCAGACTTCGATTTTGGAGGGTCCGTTGCATCCCGAAGGGTCAGGGGCACTGGGTCCGTTGCAGACTCAAATTTTGAAGCCGAAATCGTTTCAAGAAGCAGATATCGGGACAGGTTGCATTCAGAAGGTTGTGCCGCTTACACATCTTGGTTTTGTTTTGCTTAGTTATGTAACGTAATCCTTGTGCATATATCATGAATTCCAACTTGATCACAAGAACTTGGGACCGCAATTGAAGATAATGATTTTACATCCGAGACTTCCAGGAGATCTAAGACCAAGTATAATTTTGTTAGGGATAGAGTGCATAAAAGCGACCTAATTCAAATAACATGTATGTTCAAGCTAATGAAGCAGGCAATCACGATAGTGGGTGTCCAAGGTGCCCAACTGACTCTGTTAACTGCACCTACCCCTTAGATTCCCAAGCATCATCAGCCTGTAACTCAAATAATTGTAATTATAATAATTAACAATTCAATACGAACGATATGAACAAAATTCATACGGACGCTGGTAGTTCACATACCTAAGCCAACAACAAACGGGGAAGGACAAGTAATTGATCACTGCAATATCCACAGCCATTGTAAGCTGCTTGTTGAGCACTGCGGGGGGTGCTGTGCCATGCCGGCGTGGATTGTTGAAACCGACCAATGGACCAATGTCTGAAAGTAAGTCAGTATGACGCAATTTTATAGGCCAGGGATAGCCAAATAGGTCAAAGGGACTTGCCCAATCTTCAATCAAGGCAAGTTATAAAAACAAGCACTGGTGAACTTGGTCCTTTCAAACTGTCTTTCCTGTTAGTAAGGTTGGACAAGTCCCTTTTTCCTATTTTGCCACACTAGACTGTAAGAATACATACATATGCACTTCAAGAAGAGCTCTCAAGCAAGAAAAGCAAGTAAAAAAGTAAAAACAAAGGCTATTTCAGCCACATCCAGCGTATATGCAAGTATCAATTCATCTATGTAATACATTATCCATGAATCTGCGTCCGTTACATACGTCGTTCCAGATACAGCCCACATGTGCCCCTCAATGGATCTGATTTACACCCTGAAGGGATGCATAAATCACTGGATACATACGGAATGAAAGCATTGCATGTTGCAGCAAGAAGCTTATTCAGAGGTAGCAATATCAGCGTAAGGTACCAGGGTCCTGATGTAAGCAGCAGCAGAGGCGCGAACCTGATGCTTCTCTGCCTCCAGATATGGGGGAGGGATGGCCTCAAACTCCAGGGCTCCGTTCTTCTCCTTCAGCTCAGAGGTCTTGAAGGCCCAGGCACCAACCCATCCTGCAAGTAGAGGTGAAGGGGGTTATTAAATTTCACTGTCATAGGCACTAACCCGCTTCACACACCTTCGGGTCTTCCACCCATTATTCAGCTGAGTTATTGTCATTGAGGGGGGGAGGGGGGGGGGGGGGGGGGGGGGGGAGTATTCCAACCATCATTGGCAACAGAATGCAATGGTATCGAACCAAACAAACGAGTATAAAAAGGGGTTTAGGGTTGTAATTTAGGGTAGTAATTTTGCACCGATGAGGATTCAGTGATTTGTATCTCTGGGTTCACGTCAATCCTACCACATCATCAGAACTTTGAAAAATAAGTGAATCAACTAGCACACGCACCTGCCAATCCAAGGCTGCCAGGATCATTAGCCTTCTCTCCAGCGGACTCTCCGTAAGGGTGCTGGATGACGCCTGTTAGGTAGCTCCACCCGTTGATGTTGTCGTACCAGTAGGGAGAGGTGGTCTCAGCACCATAGGGGGTGGAGAAGATGCGCTTCAGGGTCTTGGTACGAAGGTCATACTCCCACAGGGAGTCATGCTCAACAGTGCCTGTATCCTCTCCAATGATCAGGGTGGCCTGGCCTGGTAGCACAACCACGTTGTCGGGCTCAGAGATACCGGCAACATCACAGACACCCAAGCTCCTTCCATGGGCCTCGGACTGGTACACTCCACAGACCTCAGCATACATCCTGATGGCATTCATGTCGGGGGAGAGGTCAATGGCGTAGACGCATCCACAGGGGTTGTAAGCCAGGCGCACGTCGTTGGTGCCACCGATATCGTGTACAGTGGAGGCACTGCCCTTGTTCTTGAAGTCCTCCATGGAATACCTAACCTGGGACATAGCGGCGTACAGCTTGCCGGTGATGGGCTCGTAAGTGATGCCCTCAAACTTGGTGAGCTCAGTGGTCCCACCGAGGTAGGCAAGGAAGCGACGGGACTCAAGGAAGGTGGCAGCCTTCTCCATGCCAGACTTAAGCTTAAGGCACTCAGCTCCCTTCAAGGCGTTGTCACGGGGGCTGATAATGCGGTAACCCTCGGGGCACTGAGTTGCATCAGCCATCACGAAATCAAAAATGTCAGTGAAGGTGATGCCAGCCTCAAGCATGGCCTTGATCTCGGCCTGGTTTCCGTGTGCCAGAGGGATCCAAGAGATGATGAAGTCACCACCATAATCTGCAGACTGCTGGTGGAACTTGGCACCGTACAGCATACCAGAGCTGAAGTTGTTGGGGGCATCAGCAATGAACTTCCAGAAAGAAGTGCTTGAACCATCGTCGGTTGAGTAGGCGGTGACATTGTCAGGCATTTCAATCCAGGTCTCGTAGGAGTGGCGGCCCATAGCATAGTGCTTTGCAACAGTCACAGCACCATCCTCTCCATTCAGAGTGACCTCAAAGGCATGACCGTAGTGGTAAGGGCTGAGAGTGGCAGAGGGTGATAAGGATGTTGAGTGCAGGTGGTAAGGATGTTGCGGTGGGGCGGTAAGCGTGGGAAGGGCAGTGGGTGGTGTAGGAAAGGCATACATTGTAATCATAAGCTAGCATACATTGCAGCTGGAATCGAGTATGTGTATTTGCATTTCCTTGATTGTGTACTGAATTCGATTAGCAGGTATGTGCCCACATCTTGTGCAGCTACAAAAGCATACAACATACAATAAACAACACATAGATCATGTGGCGACAAAATATAAGCATGTCAACCACCCCAAAGATCCCAAACTGGCTCGTAGTAATGGTCAAGGTAATCATAGAAGTAAATAGCAAAGGAAATTATACCTAACTGACCAATAAATAACCTAACTGACCAATACAAATAATACCTAACTGACCAATACAAATAATACCGAACTGACCAATACAAATAATACCTAACTGACCAATTTAAGGTATATTAAACTTCTGAACAGTTTCTTTGACATTTCCACATTTTAATGTACAATGTTTATGTCCCAAGCAGCCACGTACTTGAAGTTCTCCTTGATGTCTTCCAGGGTGTAGTTCAGAGGCATGCCCAGGTACTTGAACATTCCCTCCCATGATCCCATGCCTCCCACGCATTTCTTCAGATCTGCGAGAGACTGAGCAGTGGCCAGGCACATTGCATCAGGCTCGTACTCCTCTCCCCCAGCATGAGACCCGGTGGAAGTGATGGAGCCTGCGCAGGGAATCCACAGACCACCCTCGGCAGACCAGTCCACAGGCATGTGCCAGACAGGAGTCAGACTTCCGTCATCCTTATCCTGGTCCAACTGCAAGCACCAGAGTGGGCTAAAGGGTTAGGGTTTTGTTTTTTTGGGGGTTAGGTTCGACAGGGAGAGGAAAGGGGTGGAAGAGGAAAGTGTCGGGAGAGAAAGAAAGGGTGAGGACGAAGGAAAGAGCGAGAAGAGATAAATGTTCGGAGCAGGAGAGGATTGCCAGCAGGAGCTCAAGAGGACAAGAAAACAGATAATCAGCCGCTATAGATACACCACAAACCATGGCCACATAACTGCTAAGTTGGGGGTCATCATCACCGTTGTATTTGGCTTCAACAGGGTGCACTTTAGGTCGGGGTGCCAAAGGGGTTCAGAAAGGGTGCCTAAGACCCTTGTCTATGCCTAAGTGCATTTGCCATTAAGCCATGCATTCCAGTAGGGTGCCGGGATGTATTAAAAAATAAGCAGCATCATCTGTGCAATTTTCGGTAAGCGTATATATGTGCCGTGAAACCCATTGATAGATAAAGCACTCAACTGAATAACTACTTACTCAACCATGCAACAGTATCCTAGACAGTGCGGAGGAGAATCATCATTTATTTGGAGTGTAAATATTTTAACTCCAAAATTTTCACTCCAAAAATATTCACTCCAAAAATATTTTCACTCCAAAAAGATTTTCACTCCAAAAAGCAAATATGTGATGCAAATGTTCACAGCAGTGATGCTTACCTTGGTGACATAGAATCCAGCGGGGTTGGGGGACTCGAACTGGGTGAGACTGTACACATTGCCCCCAGGGGTGACATGGATGCTGTGGAAGTCTGGGTTGGGTGAGACGACATTTTCCTGCGTTCGTGAGGGGGGTAGCAGTTAGTTGGGCCTTGGAGCAAGGTGGGTCAGGGGGTGCAAGTACCACTAACATTGTTGGGTCAAAGGGCAAGAGCAACCAGCAAGGATGCGGATGTGTTTAATTTTGTAATTTTGTAATTTTGTAATTCGTTGTAATTTTATTGTTGTAATTGTTGTTGTAATTGTTGTTGTTGTTGTAATTGTTGTAATCTTGTAATTATGTAATTTTTTTGATTATGACAGGATAGTTATAAGTAGGGAACGGCAAATCATATGATGTTGACCAAAGACGAGTATGATATCATATGATATTAAACACAAATCATATGATTTAATATCATATGATATGATGGCCCAGGCCAAAGTTACCTAGTCAGACCGCCGGCATCATATGATATCACATGATATTGTATGATGACATGATATCATATGATATCATATTGCCTATCCCTAGTTATAAGACCCCCCAGAAGTTGTGGTGTGGGCTTGCCTTGGCTCAAAACTGGCCAATCGCTATGACAATTGTAATGTGCTTTAACCAGTGTCTGATGATATATGTATGAATGGCTGGTCAGAAGCTAGACAGGTAAATCTGTGCCATACGGCTTAAATGCTGGAGTGAGGTAGAGAACTAGTTGAGAGAAGAAGGAAACTGCTAGCCCTGCCTAGGTTCAGAAGTTTGGGAGCAAGACAAGGCGGGAAGGGGTGGGCTGATATGACAAGAGAAATGTGAGGGCGGAAGAAGACGCCTACAGGGAGTGGAACAGAGGCGGATGAACGAGGGGGGCAGACATGGAAGAGACACTTCGGCGAAGGGCGGTGTAGGACCCCAAGAAACAGAACTTAGTGACCGGGTAGACCATGACAGACTGTTCGAGACATTTCAGAGAGGGGGGGTCTAGTGATACTGTACCAAGCGCAGGCAGGTGCGCTTGGCTGGAAAAAACACTAGGGAGGTAAAGCGAAATGAGATAGAACAACATGCACCACAGCTGCCCCATGACTTACTCCGTTCACGACAATGGGGTTCATGTCCTTGTCGTAGGTGGTGCCCACGGCCATTGGGTAGGTGGGGGTCTTGTCGCCGGTGCGGAAGGTGGTCTTGTAACCGGGGAAGTCATCCAGGGTCTGGATGTAGGGGCCATCTTGCTGCATTTGGAGGGGAGGGAGGGGAGGGAGGGGAGGGAGGGGAGGGAGCGTGTGATTGTGAGGGAGGGGAACGGGAGTGACACGTGGGGGATGTGATTGAGTCTGACGCCTGCGAATTGGGATGGATGGCTAAATGCTGGTGAAGTGATGAGGATATCCAAGTAAGCTCTGTGTCAAAGGAGACGTGAGCGTGAGGGATGAGAAAGAAGGTTCTGATCCTGATGACGGGGTAATCTGGGTGGGTTCCGACTTGCATCCCTACTGTCATTTCGTAAATTTCGCAATTTTCGCGAAAAGGAGAGGGCAAGTCCCGGTGGTAAGTGAGGACCGGCAATGACAACGGGAGCGACGGGAACAGCGGGGGAAATGCGTGCCATATCAAATGTACATCTTCCCCCACCAGCCAATATTACGATATGTGGGACACCGGCAGCAGGTGATCCGCAGGCCCAGGTGCAGCTGCCAGCCATTGATGGTGATGATGAGCACATGGTGATGATGTGTGCAGGAAGTGCGGCTTGTCGGTGTGTCGGTATATGGATTGCAACAAACACAGCAAGCAGTAGACTTACAGCGGAGGCTGTCGTCGCCACAGCGGCAACGACGCATAGAGCCAGGACTGATGCGATCATTCTAAGGGCCGAGTTCTGTATTTGTAAATGGGTGACGACAGAAAGATTGTACTCTTCACAAGTGATCGGGTCTATTTATAGCTTTTGCATGGGATCGCAGATGCGGTAGCACAGGTAGTGCGTGGAATATTCGCCGATTAATTACGTGATCTGATTCCATGTAGTGCGTGGAATATTCCCCAGAACGGAGATACGCAATGAATTAATTCGCCGATTAATTACGCGATCTGCTTCCTTTCCTTTTCTTCCAGGAATTATTTATTTCCTCTATACGTGGACGACCGCGACCGGTTGGGTCGGTTCCCGCCTTTTGGTGTGGTCAATTTCCCGACCACGTTGACAACCGGTTGGCTCAGGCGAGGATTGATTCCAGCGGGATGGTCTAGATTCCCACCTGCTTGATGCCCGATGGACTCGTCGCGCGCGTCTCTGGAATCTTTCGGTTCGAGTTCACAGCATCTCCTGCCGCCACAGGGGATATCACGCGTCCCAATCCGAGATCCGAGTTTCTCACGTGGATCAAAAACAGAGACTTAATCTTGTCGTTGCTGTCATCTACTGTCTTCCTGTCGGCTTGAGGTACTTGTTCGATCGGTCGTCTGGAGTCTGGATAAAGCGATAAAGAATCATAATCCTGATGATTCCAACGCTCTGCGGTACATCTTCGGCAGTTCGGTCTGCGAGAATTGCCTTAGTGGAGCAGCTGAATCAGGGCAGGATTGAATTGATGCATGGTTGTTCAGCCGACTCCGGGCTGCGCACCATCTAATACATTCTGGACTTGCACCCGTTCGCTAGAGTAACGGAAGCCAGAGAGCACACCTTGCTGGTTCGAGCCCATGCGAACAGAACCTGCATGGCGAGACTCCCTCGGCTTGGCATGGCGAATGACAAAAATGATTTGTTCGCGCAGGAGGAGCCCAGGACTTCAAAATTTCAGTCATGCCGATTTTTTCTGAGCACAGGGCTGTAATCGCATGTAATGGCGATATTTTGATTTACTTTTCAGGTATTCTGAGCACCCATTTAGGGGGGGGGGGGGGGGGGGGGGTGGGGGGGGGGGGGGGGGGGGGGGGGGGGGGGGGGGGCGGGCCTGAAGACCAAGAGGTGGGGTAGAGAGAAAACAAGAAGAAATAGGAGAAGGGCAAGATGGAGGTTGTTGGTGGAAAGGGGAGAGCGAAACAGAGAGAGAGCAGAGGTAAAAACATCAA
The DNA here is from genome assembly GCA_013435795.1 of Chlamydomonas sp. ICE-L. Lineage (NCBI taxonomy): Eukaryota > Viridiplantae > Chlorophyta > Chlorophyceae > Chlamydomonadales > Chlamydomonadaceae > Chlamydomonas > Chlamydomonas sp. ICE-L. Next base: position 149,716 of record JACBWV010000730.1, on the reverse strand, counting down.
AAGCAAACCGAAAAAAAACGTAAGATAGGAGATAAGAGAGGAGAAGCGGAGAGGGAAGAGTAGGGGAGGAGGGTTGGGAGAATAAAAGAAAGATGGAAACGGGATAAAGGAGACGGGGTGGAGGGGGAGGGGGGAGAAGAGCCGAGGGAGGGAAGAGGAAAGATGGAAGGATTAGCAAGGAGAACGAATCAGAGAACAAAAAAAGGCAGAAAAAGGTTCATCCTGGGAGCGGAAGGGAGAGGGGAGGAAGGAAGGGAATGACATAAAAGAGAAAGAAAGAGGGTGGCAGGGAAGGGGGATCACCAAAAAGAGGAAAACCAGGAACAGGGAACAAGCAAAAGAAAAAATGAAGGAGAAGATGAAGTGGCGAGGCAATTCAAAATAGAAAGATCCATCCCATCATTTTCTGGTCATTGGTTGGGTGGCTGTTTTGCTAAACTTTTTACTCAACCCTCAAATTCATCTGAGAAAACCCCACCCATGAGTATGTAGCCTTGGCAAGGGTATCTACTTATTCGCACCAACCAAACCAGCCCGCCCCCCTGGACACTGGGTGCAATAAAGTTTACCTATAACCAAAAAAACCTACCAATTACCAGACCATTAAACCTTACCTATTACCCCCTATTTATTAAAACTTACTTAAATTACCTAACTTAATTTACTTACCTTACCAATTACCTTAACCAACCAACCTTTACTTAAGCACCTTACCCTCACCCCCCCTTGACCTTAACCCTTACCTTACCATTTACACCTTACCATCGCTTTTTACCACAACATTTTACCCCCCCCCCCCCCCCCCACCCCCCCCCCCCCCTACCCCCACCCCCCCCCCCCCGCCCCCCCCCCCCACCCCCCCACCACCCACCCCCCCCCCAGCCCCCCCCCCCCCCCCCCCCCCCCCCCCCCCAACCACACCCAAGCACCCCCCGCCCCCCCCCCCCACCCCCCTACCCCCCCCCCCCCCCCCCCCCTACCCCACCCCCAACTCCAACTCCAACTCCCCAACCCAAACCCAAACCCAATCCCCAGCCCAGCCTAGAGTATGAGTGGGTGAATGGCTGGGTATGGGTTGATAATATGGGTGGGTGAACGGGTGGGCAATATGCTAATATACTACCGGTAATATGGGTGGGTGAGTATGGATGGGTGGGTGAGTGGGTGGTTAATGTGGGGGTATGGGTGAATGTGTGTCACAAAGTGAGTGCGTGTGTGTGTGTGCAGGTGTGTTTGGTGGGTGGGTGGGGGTGGGGGGTGGGGGGAGCAATGTCCCCAGCCCCCCCACCCCACCACCACCACCACCACCGCCCCGACCCCCCATCCTGCGACAACGCCGAAACGCCGCCATTCTACCACGTTCTACGCGTTTGCTTTCTCTTCGTTTAGGTGTGCCTGATGCTGATGCTGAAGCTGGTCCGTCCGGTAACCCGTTTATGGAGAAGTTTGTGAAGCATCTGAAGTAGAGACCATGTATGATTATATGTAGGGCTGTCAATATCGTACGGTATTTTCAATTACCGTACGATATATCGTGATATATCGTACGGTATCGATACCGTACGATATTTTTAGACCCTTTTGGGGGAAATCAGTATAAGACCAAGGGGATCTAACAGGAAATGCCGTTGGTCGGCCCCCTTAGGGGGACAGACCTATGCGATACTTACGCAATATCGTGCAGTTTTTCAAATCTTCACATCTTCACATCTTCAAGTTTCCCAAGAAAGCCGGTCAAATAAGCTGGTCAAATCAGTATTCTGCAGTCTAAGGACTCTAACAGCCTGTTTCCATAAGACCAGGTTACGGTTATGCGTAACCCCGCAAACTGTAGTGCGGCAATACTCGTAACCCGTGTACTAGCCAGCTTCCTGTCGCGCAACCCCGGTGTACAACTTCGTGTTTCCGATTGTCCCTGAAATCTGGGTTATGGGGAAATGTGGGTTATGTGATCGTTAAATCAGTTGTTCGACAGCTTGGAAGCGTTTGAATTATTTACTCGCCGGCTTGACTTTCTTTCGTGCAGCCGTTTCGCAATTCGAGTTCATGTTCTGACTCCAAGACGTTGGCCCTGTCCTTTTCCATTTCGTTACCATATCCCAGAATCTTCGAGGGTGCTCGTTGATGCCCCATTGCTGGTTCTGCTTGAAAAACAAACCTTGACCAGACGAATCCATAGCGGCGAGCGTCAGAGATTCTAGGAAATTGAAGGGATCGCGCGTGACTGCGCGATCTACAAGATTGCAGCGCTCGCGCTCACCACATTATGGCCGCAAGTGACCGCTGCTGCGGTCAAAGTGCCAGCGTGGAACCAAGGCGGATCGGGGTTACGCTTAACCGTGGGGGGGGGGGGGCACGGTTCAGGGTAACCCCGATCCGCATCGGCACGTCATCAAATTCTGCCGGAAACTGGCGTACAAGTCGGTCGAGCGAAGTACAATTTTTCGAGTGTTTCCGATTGCCGAGGACGGTTATGCTCCATAACCCGGCCTAACCCTCAATTGGAAACAGGCTGTAAGCGAGTCGTGCTCGATTCTATCGTTCTTCTCCTTCACCTTTGTAACTTCTCTGTCCTCGATGAACAGTTGCTATCCCGGTATACGCAAGTTTTGCAGCTTGATACTTGCAAAGCAGTTTGCGTGGTCGCAAGTCCAATACGCAACATCGCGCCACAATTTCTCTGCGAATTGTTTGCCCACCCGTGTACCTTGCATGGTAGTCTGTTCTGTCATGCGTTGAATTCGCGAGGCAAGTTGAATAGTGGCAACACCAGTACATGCAAAGCCTCGCACGTCCAATAGTCGCAAAGCAGTTTAAATAGTCTGAAAGCAAGTTCAATATCCGCAAAGCAACTCCAATGGTCGAAGAGCAACTTCGCTTCTCAACTTCCTTGGGAGTTGCTGTACCTGCGGAATGGTGCACTTAGGGAACCAGCCTGCTGCCGAAAGCTTGCCCCGGAGAGCACTCCTCGCGTAAGGATCTCAGGGTTGAGGACTGTAGACGCGGTGTTTTCATTTTGTCGTTTCCCTCCTGTTCTGTGGACTCAATCTAGGGACCTGGAGCATGTCCAACTCAACAGCTGACTAGCAAGCTCTCAACGTAGACACACGGAAGCCATGTTTCACATCCATCAGAAACAGCAGAAGAAAGAAGGCATCCGCCTCAACTGCTTTCACACACCTGCTACAATAAATGACATATACATGACGGCTCTCCCACAGTTCTCCAAGTTTTACCAGTACAAGCATTCCATTGGATACCAAGCCCAGACATAAAACATAACATGACAATCTACGTTAAATCATTCACACATTCAAGTTGTTGGCAATTGCAATTAGCAAATGTATCTCGCTGCACGACGTTTCACCTTGGCATACCCACGTGGGCAACTTTATCGCATTTTCAACATCCAACAACTGATCTACAAACCCAGAAGCCATCGTGTTCCTTACCCCACCCCCGGGGCCGACCTCCAGGGGACCCGCCAGGGCCCCCTACTATTTTCACGTCCATACACTTAAAATCAAGTCAAATGAACCAATACTGAGGGAGATAGAAAACACGGTAATATCGTGGTCTATCACCGTACGATATATCGTGATATATCGTACGGTATAAGGCGATATACTGAATTCCCTGGCCAGACCCAGTGCAAGGAAATCCCAGACAAATCTGCTAATCATACCACTAGACCAAACTTCACCTCCACTTGAAGCCCCAAACTACGCTTCCACCTATAGCACCCACCCTATAGCACCAGAAGTGCATGGAAAATCACGCTCACCACTCTCATTGCTGCTGATGCCATGGTGAGTGTGCTGCCCTCGAGAGCATCTGCGAGCGAGCAAAAATGTGCGCGCAGAGAGGTGTGTCTGCCTGCCTGAATCGAACACGCGACCCCCCCAAAATACAGCTACGTAGTCAATCCGAAACCAGGTCCTATACACTCAACACGATACGTATCGTACAATAATAAACACCCTAGAACTTTACACCACTACGATATATCCCGGTAAACAAGATATATCGTACGGTACACGGTAAAATCAATATCGGGCGATATAAAGCTTCACAGCCCTAGTTATATGTCACACCGGTACCTAGAGTAGCCTTGTGTACCCAGGTCTGAGTTCCTTCCGGTCTCAGAGCTGGCAGCCTAGTCGGGGCGACGCCCCCACCCAGGGGCGACGCCGCCCATTACCCCCTGGCAGTACTCTGCAGGACTGACCAGCCTCCGCTACTAGTACTCTTCTGTTCCCTTATGGTACCATCTTAGTATCTCTTGTAAGAGTACAACCTACTGCCAGACCGAGTCCCTGCAGTCCCTGCACCGAATACTAAAACCAGTCCTGAATCCCACGCCTAGTCAAAGGTAGGGCGCACCTGGGCGCGCTTTTGATAAAAAGCCGTCCTTGCAGGTCCTTGGTTGCATATTTGGTGCGTCTATTGGGGTGCCTTTATTGAGCCTCCCTGCTGCCATCATTCGCCTGATTGGGACGAAACCTGGAATGGCCTCCGGCCAAGGTCCATTCAACATTGGCCCTTCCCCATGCCCCAAATGTGTTGAGCTTGTTGACAGGATGAAGTTTTTTTTTCTTTCCCAGTAGGTAGCATGGGCCTCCAAAGTTGAAGGGGGTGGGTGGGTGGGTGGTGAGGTCAAAAACTGAAATTTACGAAAATACGCACTTTTCAACGGCTTTTCAAGCACTTTTTCCTATCCCACAGAATGACATGGGAGTGGAACTGGGGTGTTCCTCTACAAAAGACCAGTCTCCATTGGTGCTATTAGGGAAGCCCCCCCCCCCCCCCCCCCCCCCCAACCCAACCCCAACCCCTGCCCCCCAACCCAACGCAACCAGCAGTACAAAACAAGGGGTACAGATTCCGCAACTAACATACATGGTGCAGGCTCTTGTTTCTACGCACCTCTTCTATCCTGTTACAATCAATCACTTAGCCGACCAACCTTTTGATGCATCCAAAGGTAGAGGAGGGTGACGAGGAGGGTGATGAGGAGGAGGAGGTGGAGGAGGATGAGGATGATCCTATGGCCCACTGGTGCTAAACCTCTAGGATAAATAAAAAGTTGGTCGGCTAGGTGATTGGTTGTAATAGGCTGAGCATTACATGACATTACATTACATTTCATGTTAAAGTCTACTTGACACCACGAGGGTGTATGAAACTCTGTGCTTAAACAAAAAGAAAAAGCACCCACAAAGCAAAAACCCCATTACATCAGGGGTGTGTCGAGGACAAACAAACCAAACTCACAACCACCGATTTGGTGGCGTAGGTATTAAAAACCCTACAGCAGGACCCAAATCTCATCCTCTAACAGTTGCGGAGGTAAGAAGCTAACAAATGAGAAGTCGCAAGTAAAAAAAGGAGAATAAATTACGGTGCCACTAAGCAGTCCAGGGCTTTCAGATCATGTGATTGAAATAGGCCAAGCATGTTACTTTGATAGGCTAGGGCAGCTTAGGGGCCTGGGGCCCCTAAACCCCGGGCCCTACCTCTCATGCAACATTGATAGTGATGATGCCGCTTCGTCCGTGTTCCCACAAACGCTGATTGTCTTGCCTTATTTAGTTATTTGCTTTTTTTGCTCCACATATGGACATATGGTGGTTATGGGAGCAGGACCAGTAGATAGGCCTTTTCTATAGCTCTCCGGAGTGTTATACCGTGAGAAATGACACATGGAATGGACTATGGCGTGTGCTTTACAAACGTGATGGCATGTTAGGCGACATGGCAGGTATAAGAAGGGAAAGACGACAGTACCTCAGGGTACTGCCGCCGCTAGGTGCTAGCCCTATCGGGCAGAGGCACTACAACGGAAGCTTCAAGGCGGAGGGCCTGGCGCACTAAGACACTCTAGCTAGACCGGGAGAACCGGTCTATAACAGCCTCCCCAATTCCTAGTATTCTTCATTCAGAAGAATTCCTGGAATTCAGGAGGTTCAAAGTAAAAGGGAAGTCTGGAGTGTAAAATATTCAGACCATGTAATAATGTGATTACCAAGAAGCATGGGGCCAAGCTTGGAAGGTAGTCACAGTAGGAGGAGAGCTCATACGTACATGTTGAGGTACAGAGCAAGAGGGGAATCCTGGTCAAGGATAAAGGGGCACTTCATGCAAGATATATTTAACATGGACTGGATTCCAGCTTGATAGCTGCCAGAAAGGGTGGTCTGGTCATGCTAGGATATCAAGCTAGGATATCATGCTAAGATATCAAGGTGCAGAAGGGGCGCTGGGGTGAACTCCTAGGAGCTGCAGGGAATGATTCAAGAGTAGCCTATGGGGCAAGGTCACTGTTCAGAGCTAAACTAAAATAGAAACAAGCAGTCAGTCATGATGCAATCAATCAATATCTAGGAAGAGTCTGAATCTTGGACCTGTCAGGAAAGGTCTAGAATGGACTGCTTAGGAGCTGCAGGAAGCTGGAGGATTAATCAAGATAAAATCTAGATAAGACTGGATTCTAGCTGTGGAGCTGCCAGGAAGGTGCAACCATAAGGCCTTGTCGACTAAGAGGACTGGATTTCAACTTGTGTAGTTGCCAGGAATCAGAACGAAGAGAAATACATAAGGTCAGCATACTATTCCCCCCATAATTTGGGAGCTCTTAATGAATCCACAAATTACGGATGACATTATGAGAAATAGCTGAAGGTAGACATCCCCCGCTAGCTCATATCTATCAGTCCAAATGGAAGGATATGATGAGGTACTTCCAGTATCATTTATAAGATATAAGAAGGTGGGCTTGACAGTAAATATAACTGTCTTCCATAGGGGATGTACATTCTGAGAAATCAGATTTGAAAACAGCATGTCACTAGAGGTGCCAGAGGTGGCAAGAAAACTTAGTCAAACTGCTGTGTTAGTACCTGGCAGGACAGGATTTAAATTCCTAGAGTGTTCATTCCTATTAAAAATCAATGACAAGCAGGTCAGGGCACATGAAAACAGGTGCTGGGAAGTCATCCAGGGTCGGTAGCTTGGATGCCATGTTGCTAGGAGCTGGTTAGAAGCTAAAGAGCTTGTATGGCCTGCTGGGGGACTGCAGGTCATTTGCGTACATCTAGGGAGCTGCTGGGTAATCAATCGGACTCTATCGGGAGCTGCCAGGTGGGTAGGGATTGCAGGGACTGCAGATCAGGGCTGTAGAACAGGCGGTATCCTGAAGTGGTTCCCTGGTGCAGACATTCTCGCCGTGGAGGAAGTGACGACGGGTCAGTGAGGGCAAGAGGTGCCCCCCATTCCGGCAGAGGGTGCTGATCAGTGCCGGAATTGGAGCAGTCAAGGATGATGATGGAGAGAGTTGGAGGTGGAGGCCAACGTGGAGACAGGAAATAGGTGGCCGAATTGGATTCGGGTCGAAGTCAGGAGGAGACATAGGGCTTGCTCCGAGCAGGGTATGCAAAGGTGGCGAAGGAGAGCTCAGAGCAGAGATGAGAAACGGAGATCTTGTAGGAAATCGAAGCTCGACTGAGAGATAGAAGCGGTATAGAGGGTGTGACGAGCGGACAGGAGGATGTGGAGGTCTCCTACAGGAAGTAGATGACGGGATTGGACGGGGGGGGGGGGGGGGGGGGGGGGGGGGGGGGGGGGGGGCGGGGGGAGGGGTTGGCTTGCGAGGCCGAGGGGTTATAGAAGATGGGTGGGAGGGAGGAGAGGGGTTGGTTTGGTTACCCAAAGCTAGTTGATTCCAGAGGGGGTCTTGGGGTGCGGGGGGCACCGTACTGGTGTGATCCGCGGGGGGGGGTGCCTAAGCGATGACAAGTTTTCTGGGGCTTGAGATTCTCTTCTTCGGGAGTTGCGCCAGCAATATTGAAGACACTGCAGATGCGCGGGAGCTCGGGATCACGGAACAATTTGACAGGCTTTGATGCGCTCAATCTGGCAGTGGAAGACCGTTACGGCGCATGTGGGGGCAATAAATCCTATAGTACCGGAGTGTATACGTGAGAACTCTGAACAGGGAATGGACTAGGGCGTGTGCTTTACCAACCGTGATGGCATGTGGGGAAATGGCAGGTATAAGAAGAGAAAGACGGCAGTACCTCAGGGTAACGCCGCCGCAGGTGATGGCCCTATCGGGCAGAGGCACTACAACGGAAGCTTCCAGGCGGAAGGCCTGGCGCACTATGACACTCTAGCTGGACCGGGAGAACCGGTCTATAACATTTTCAAGCTTTACAAAATGCAACCTACTTTGACCCCCTAATTCTGATTGTGGGAGGAGATAATGGCCTCAAAGTGGGTTCAGGAGCCAAGGTGGGTGGGTGGGTGGTAAACTCAGCCAACTTTTGGAAAAAAGGGCATGGGGTCTATGTGGGGTCTGTATATTTTATTCGACCCCCCCCCACACCCCCCCCCCCCCAAAACACCACCCCACCTCCCCCACCCCCCCCCCCCCCCCCCCCCCCCCCAACGCCCCCCCCCCCCCCCCCCCCCCCCCCCCCCCCAACCATTGTTTCCACTGATTTATTTTGGGCTTCGACCAGCAGCTTCTAGGTAGCTCCCCCAACCTGCGAGTGCTACCAGGGTTGTTCAGGAGGACCCAGCGCACCTTCTTAAAACGGGACCAATTATATAGCCTCCTTGCTGAGACGCAAACCAATTTCATAGCCTGCGCCCTGAGACTGAACCGACCAGTGTAGCCTGACCCGCAACCGACCCATAGGAGACGCAACCAAACCACTGAAGCAGTGAAGCTGCATCTGCGACGGACCAGACCCACCCCACGTTGTGTCTTAGGACACAACGGACCCTCTGACGTTCTGTCTGCGATGCGACGGAGGAGACAGCGTCCTCAACAACCCTGAGTGCGTCGGACATCCAATGATTTTCCTGGTAGTAATTTGTGAACTGCCGAAGACAGCAAGCAGCCATATTGCTGGCTGGAGCTATGTTGCTAAGTTCAAGTTTAATGATTCGGTATTAAGATAAGCTTACATGGAGGAGCTGCTACTGAAGTAGCATCTCTTTGCCCGATGGTAGGAAAGGTTAGTTTCTACCGACCTCATGTCATACCGGGCGCCGCAGGTATGTAGCAATACCCGGCACTGTCCTAGAACCCGGCAGGTAGTTAGTAACCCTGCCGGTCAGTTAGTTAGTTACCCTGCAGGTAGTTAGTTACCCTGCCGGTAGTTAGTTACCCTGCCGGTCACGCGGCTCCATGTTACACGCTATGCCACGGCTACATGCCGTAGCATAACATCCCCCCCAATCCTTGGTACTCTTTGGCATAAGAGCTCCGAGGATTTAGGAAGAATATATCTAGAAGAAAAATTAAAAACCTCTATCCAGGTGAAAAACCCATGCTGACCATACTACTAACAACATGGGAAACCCGGGGCATAAGAACAAACTTTGCATACAGCAGTTCAGTACAAGGTACAAAAAAACCAGCAAGTTCTTAGAGGCAGAATGAAGAAAGGGGACCAACTGTCCTTGTGGGATATTTGTTTATGCACATGAAATTATAAGTATCATATGGGAAGGGTACAAACCATTGGCAGTTTGTAAGCTCTGTCCAAAAATGTGAACCATGTGCATTCATGACCTGATTTATTGGGTTGGGACAAACACATGTTTGTAAGCAATTCTCATAAAAGCTGTATCATGTGTATACATATTGACCACTTTAAAGCTCCAACTAACGATCACTTTAAAGGGTAACCTAGAGGATAGAGGACAAAATGTATTCTCAAATCAGATCCCCAGGGACCACAAAAAGTGGAACAGTACAATGCGGTCTTGAGAAAAGACTGTTGGTGTATTATTGGGGGCAAAACAAAACATTAGCTACTGTATATCAGACACATCAAGAATGAGGTGTTGAAAGTTAAGTTGTACTCAGACTTCACTCGTTCAAAGGAAGGTGAGAAGAAGGAGGTACAAGCAATCATTCAAACCAAGTTGTACTCATTATGAAATGGTATGAGAGTCAAAGTCAATTTGTCATAACCATGAACATAACATTTATGTTTTTCGGAACAGTCATCGGGAGGTTTTGATCCCTCTCTTGGAGCAAAATACTTGGGAGCCAATCAGAGTATTTCAATAGACCGAATTGGCCAGCGCTTTAGCGCACTTGAAACAAAAGCAACTGTGATTTGTGGTGCAAAAAGCGCAAAGATTGCTTGCTGCGCCCACTGGAGGTTGCAAAAAACTGCGCGAAACGCGCAGTGGGCTCAAAAAGGCAGTGCGCCAGCGCGCAAAAGCACGCGCTTGGAAGTACCCTGGAATCAATGCATGGAAACTAAGAAGTAGAAGGAAGGGGGAACCATTTGGTTTTCACGCAGAGAGATTAGACGGTATGGGTCCGAACATATGCTTCAAAACATTAATCATGGGTCCAATGTTTTATGTATTACTAATCATGTGTCCAATGTTTTATTTATTATTAATCATGTGTCCAATGTTTATTCTTTATGCAATGATTATTATCTATCTATTTCTTGGCCATGCATTTATTAACTAGGTCTTGGTCATGCAGCCAATGGCAGCTCTGAACTCTTGGAACTTGGACCTGGAAAAAGGCTTGGTGAACATGTTAGCAGCATTGGCTGCAGAGGGGGATCCATTTGAGGGCAATTCCTCCCTTCTTGGCCTCTTCTTTTAGGAAGAAAAAACTGGTCATTAGGTGTCTGAGGCGTGTTGACATCTTGTCTTGGTTCCATGCACTTAGGGAAGCCTAGTTGTCATCTTGAATTGTGATTCTGAAAGGTGCAGCTCCAGCACAGTTCATGAGCTTGATGAGCTAGAGTGCTTCTTGGGCAGCTTGGGAGGCAGCTACATACTCTGCTTCAGTACTGGAGAGGGCAGAGGTGAACTGCTGCAGCTTGGACTGCCATGTGATGGCTCCTCCTTTGTTGAGGAATACCCAACCAGTTGTTGACTTCCTGGTGAGTTGGCAAGATGCATGATCTGAATCACAAAAACCTGTCATTGTAGGTGCCAGAGAGGAGGTGCAGATAATGCCATGGGTGGGTTGGCTAGAATACCTGTTGCAGCATCCATGTGCCCAGGCAGTGGCTTGGATGAATGCCTAGCAAGTCGGTTGACTGCTTGGGCAATGTCTGGCCTGGTGCAGTCTGCCAAGTAGTTCAAGGACCCCCCAATAGCAGCAAGTGGCAGGTCATTGACTAATACATCCTTGGGGGGGTAGGGTAGTGGGGAGTAGGGTTTCATGGGGATGGGATAAGGATAACTGGAGACAACGGTTTGGGCTGTTAGGTTGGCTGACTTGAGAAGCTGCTTGATGTAGTGGGACTGGCAGATATGGATTGTTCCTCTGGCTTTGTCCCTGGTAACCTCATAGCCTACGAACACTAAGGGTCCTCCTAGGTCTCTGGTCTTGTACAGGGCTCCAATAGATGCCTTGTACTTGTTGATGAGGGGAAGATTGAAGCACAGGATGAAGAAGTCATCCACCCAGAGGACCAGCCATAGGAGGACAGTGTTGATTTGTCCAGGGAGGACAAAGAGTCCCTGGTCAGCGTCAACCTCTTGAAGTCCAAGGGCCAGTAGGTCTGTCTTGACTCTGATGTACCACTGCCTTGATGCTTGCTTTAGTCCATACAAGCACTTGAGCATGTGGCACACTAGTGTACTAGTCTCAAATCCAGGGGGCTGCCTGCAGTACAGTTCTTCTTCAACGGTTCCGTTGAGGAACGCTGTCGAGATGTCAAGTTGGCCAAGGTGAGCGGAAGGGTGGGCTGCCAGGGACATTATGTATCGGATGGTGGCATGCTTAGCGACCGGAGCAAAGACTTTGTCATAATCCTGGCCGGGGCGTTGAGCAAAGCCTTGCGCGACGAGCCTGGCTTTGAAACAGTCCAGCTTGCCGCACAGCAGATACTTGATATCAAAGACCCACTTGGTGCCGATGGCTTTGGAGCCCATGGGAAGATCCTGGAGGGTCCAGGTCTTCATATCATGCAGTGAGTCGATCTCAGCTTGACATGCGGCAGCCCAGTACTCCTTAGAGATCTCAAACTCTTGGAGCGCCCCTTCTACATCAGAGCTGCCAGTAACACCCCCCTAGTTTGCACCCACTCTAGGACCTCACCCATCCAAGGGGAAAAAGGGGCATGCATTGTTCTGAATGATTTATTGCTGTCCCCCCATCATGGCACACCCAACTTGCTTAGTGTGAACAGGGGGCAGCAAGCCAACTCCTCATTGAGGACCACTCTAGATCACACTTCAGCCAGGTTGAAGATGGGATCTACATGTGTTCACGCTGCCATCAAGCACAAGCACTTGCTACCCACTGTTGAGCATGATGTCTTTCCACCACCACTTTCCCATCGCCCTATCCCTGCTGCTCCCTTGCCCACTACCCCCCCCCCCCCCCCAACTGTCACTTGCCGCAGTTACCCGGACCACGCCGCAAACTGCGGCATTGTGGCACGAGAGGTTTGGACATCTGTCCTTCTCGGGGTTTGGACAGCTCGTCAGCAATGAGCAGATGACTGACATTCGTGTCCCTTCGCGTGACTTTAGAAAGTTGATGACCACCCCCTGTGAGACCTGCATCATGTCCGAAATGGGTAAGAACTCACACCCCTTGTCCACTTCCCACTCCAAGCATCCCATGGACATGATCCACCTAGACCTCAGTGGCAAGATTAGAATCCCTAGCCTTAACGGCTCTCTCTACTTCCAAGCCATCCAGGATGATCACTCTAAGTTCTCTGGTGTAACAATCCACAAGACCAAAGACACTGTGCCTTCCATCACCATGACCGAGCAGAACACAGAACGCAGGGAGACTTTGACTGAGATGCCCTGGTAGGAATCCCGTTATGTTGTGATCGCCAGTATACCAATCGGACATCTGATTTAGATGTCCAGTTGGTATACTGCCGATTACAACACTAGAAGCTGCTGCTTGTAGCTGAAAAGAAAAACACCACTGTCTACTTATCTAACATGGAAAATACATTCAAGCATGTGCACGTGAATAATTTTGACAAACAAGAAAACAATGAATTAAAAGTGTGAGGTCTACGCATCAAAGTTCCATCCGTACAATCTTCAACAGCCGAGGCAATGCTACCAAACTTGCCACGTCGCTGTTTGTACAATCGCTGTTTGCACAATATGTTATCACGTTGGTTGGTGCCCCCCCCCCCCCCCCCCCCCCCCCCCCCCCATCCCCTGAAGGGGGCGGGAGCCCCCAGGGTTCCCCATTTGTCCAGTTGACTGGAACCCTAGCCCTAATACAGTCGTAAACCCTGGCTTCGGTTACACGATGCCAATTTTCTGCGTTGCTTGCAGCACGCCTTGGACTTGTCTGTATTGAAGTTTTCCTTAAGCCTGTTCTGCATTCACATCTGTAGGCCTAGTAGTGGTTTTCATCGAAATTTAGTTTCACCTTCAAATTGGTAGGCAGACAGAGGGGGCGAAAACTAACCGTGGCCCTTTTTTCATTTTTTTATTCGGCCGTCTGGCGACGAAGAGAAGGGCCTTCAGCTGTTTCAGAAGGGCCTTCAGCTACCACCTGTTTATCCCACATGGTAGCTGAGAAGCGGCGAAGAGTAGCCAAGTCAGCGAAAAGCCTTTTTTGCTGAGCTTTTTACCTTCCTTCTGGTGGGCGGGAGCCCCCATTGTCACCCCGTTGTTCATCTGACCTTCCGTCCGACCACAAGAAACCCGGGCCCTGACTGGCCCTTCGCCCTATCATAAACATCGGCTTCGGCCTGCTGCACTCAATTCCAGTGCCACCTGTCGCTCCGAAAGTCAACACTCTCCGCCAATTTCCCGCTTACGACGTGCCTAGGACTTGTTCCTTAAGCCTTCTCTGAATTCACCTCTGTAGGCCCTATGTAGCCCGCTCAAGGTGGTACCAAAAGCCCCTGCTGAAACTATTCCCGGACATCGCAGCAAACACCACCTAACGCAGGAATGCCAGAACCTGCGACGTGCCTAGGACTTGTCCCTTAAGCCTTTTCTACGATCACCTATGTAGGCCCTAAGAAGCCCGCTCAAGGTGGTACCAAAAGCCATGCTGAAACTATTTCCGGACATCGCAGCAAACACCACCTTCACGCAGGAATGCCAGAACCTGCGACGTGCCTAGGACTTGTCCCTTAAGCCTTTTCTACAATCACCTATGTAGGCCCTAAGTAGCCCGCTCAAGGTGGTACCAAAAGCCGTGCTGAAACTATTCCCGGACATCGCAGCAAACACCACCTTCACACAGGACTGCCAGAACCTGCGATGTGCCTAGGACTTGTCCCTTAAGCCTTTTCTACATTCACCTCTGTAGGCCATATGTAGCCCGTTACCAAGGTGGTACCAAAAGCCCTGCTGAAACTTTTCCCGGACATCGCAGCAAACACCACCTTCACGCAGAAATGCCAGAACCTGCGACGTGCCTAGGACTTGTCCCTTAAGCCTTTTTTACATTCACATCTATAGGCCCTTTGTAGCCCGAATGCGTCTCAGCGTATTTGTTCAGGAGATGCTGGCCAGCAGTGGTGGGGGGATACCTAGCTGGTCTGCATGTAGATAGATGGGGAGGCAAGAAGGCAGTCAGGCAGGTGACTACTGAGGTAGGGGAATAAATAAACATAAATGTAAATAAATAAATACATATCATAGATATATACATATATAGATGGGGAGGCAGGAAGGCAGCCAGGCAGCTTACTAGTTAGGTAGGTAAATAGGTAAATACGTAAATCAATCAATAAATCAATCAACAAACAAATAAATAAATAAATAAATATATAAATAAATAGTTCACCTTATTTTGAGGCTGGAGGTTGAGGGGACAAGCCTGTGTTTGCACTAGGGCCAACTACAAATAGCTTGAGAAAGAACATTTCATTCGCACATCAGTCCCGTGTTTGTCCTGGGGCCAACCAAAAATAGTTTTAGAAACAACATTTCGTTCACAACATATCAGTCCCGTGTTAGCACCGGGGCCAACCACAAATAAGAAGGGAAACAACATTTCATACACAAACATGTCAGCCCCGTGTTTGCACTGGGGCCAACTACAAATGGCTTGAGAAACAACATTTCATTCACAAACATATCAGTCCCGTGTATGTACTGGGGCCAACCACAAATAGCTTGAGAACACAATTTCTTTCACAAACATATCAGTCCCGTGTATGCACTGGGGCCAACCACAAATAGCTTGTGAAACAATATTTCATTCACAACACATACCAGTCCCATGTTGGCACTGGGGCCAACTACAAAAAGCTTGAGAAATAAAATTTCATTCACACTGGGAGGCAATCAATACGTGCATGATAGCACGCACGCCTACAGCGCTTTTATTGCTGACCCACTGCCAATCACACCTGCCCCACTGACCCCCCCCCCCCCCCCCCCCCCCCCCCCCCCCTCCTCCCCAAATTAACCGCCACACACCTGTCATCAGAGCAGAAAACTGGGAGGCATTCAACACGTGCTCTGAAGAATACCATAGCTTTTGGAGAACGCTACTTTTTTGAAGTGGCAATTGCTTAAGCTACCCCAGGACAGACAGTAGACAAAAAGCAAGCAAAGCAGTAGAACATGCATGCTTGTTTGGATGTATGTTACAGTCCAGGGGCAGGCCAAATAGGCTAAAGGGACTTGCCCAACCGTGACATGAAGGGCTAAAAAGATAAAGCATGCACGCAACCTACCTCTCTTCAGAGCAGCACACTGGGTAACCCACCCGACCCACCTCACCTACCCCGACCCCGACCCACCCCGACCCACCCCGACCCCGACCTACCCCGACCCCGACCTACCCCGACCCCGACCCACCCCGACCCCGACCCATCCCGACCCCGACCCAACCCGACCCACCCCGACCTACCCCGACCCCGCACACCCCGGCCCCGACCCACCCTGACCCACCCCAACCTACCTCTCTTCAGAGCAGCACACTGGGAGGCATTCAACAACTGCGTCAAAGTTGGGCTCGAAGAAGAAGGCGATGCTATAGCGTTCTTTCCCTGATGTGCTGATCACTCGATGCAGGGTAGACCTGAACATTCCATTCGTCCATTTCTGCATGGATATGTTCAAATGTATGTATGTGTGTATGTGTGTATGTGTGTGTATGTGTGTATGTATGTATGTATGTATGTATGTATGTATGTATGTATGTATGTATGTATGTATGTATGTATGTATGTATGTATGTTTGCATGAATAGATGTATGTATGTATTTATGTTACAGTCCAGGGGTAGGCCAACCAGGCTAATGGGACCAAACATAAGCTAAAGGCTAAGTTTCAAAAATATAATGGAGAGATCATCGGACGGCTGGGCTAATCTTGCGCACATACACAATTGTATCTACCTAGAACTATCCCGTTTCAACGAATGGCTCAATGGTAGAGCTCATTAAAACAACAAGGCCCCCTCATCCCCCCCCCCTTTTTTTCTGATATACAAAGGCCCAACTCCAACATATTCCCATTGCTTTCTTCATCTTTATTATATATTATATACATTATATATTATATACAATATACATTATATACAAGATACATTATATATTATATACAATATACATTATATACAATATACATTATATACATTATATATTATATACAATATATATTATATACAATATACATTATATATTATATACAATATACATTATATATTATATACAATATACATTATATATTATATACAATATACATAATATATTATATACAATGGCGCACCTCCAACATATCGCCAAGGTTAATGATGAAGGCCCCTGGGATAGGAGGTACACCGACCCATGCGTCAGATTGTGGGGTAGTGCTGGACTTCTCTCCTGTGTATATCTGGAGGCCTTCGACCTCGTCCGTCTTCAGAATTGTAAGCATGCCATAATCGGAATGGGCCCCTGCGCCAAGGTCAGGTTTGGTTTGAGTACTGGTAGGGTGCAGCAAATAGATGTGTACGGCCTACACACACATATATATATGTATATACACATTGCAAAGACAAAACATGGTATAGGCTTGTTCAAAAGTATTAGTCATCTTTTAAAATTTGCTACATGTCAACCACCCTCCTCAACCACTTGGGTGACATAAATGGATATAACACAAATGATGGCTTATATTATGCATGTGTCATCATGTGTTGTGAAGCAATGACTAGGGAGCTGTAAACCAGTTCCTCCATTTTTCCCCTTTGGATTTTCAAATTAACACGGGTGTTGGGGCATGTCAGAAGGACCCTATATTACACAAGGCACACCAGCCCCAAATGTATTGTCGCCTCCATAGGTGTACTTGGGGGGTCAGACTGGTAAGCATGTTGTCCTACTCTGATGCTGGTGTGTGTCGTGGGCACACACATTAACCTAAATGGGTATGGACCCCAGCATGTAGGCCCCTATATGAGCACTTGACCCATTGCATGGAGCTCCATCCTCAATAGTCAGTTCAAATTTGAATGGGTGCCACATGTGCATGCAAGATGAGTCTAGTATACCCACCATGTAAGAAACATCTGTATCCCTCCATGCCCAAACACGCTGCGGAGGTCCGGAAAGCGCTAAAGTGTGAAAATAGGTTTGGAGCCTCGCAATAGATCACCCGGGAAAACGTCACCACTGGACTTGGCTCGGTTATTAGAGAAAGGTTTTACCTAGCGCTGTAAGTTTGGACCCCGAACTCCCAGAACGGCACAGTGTGGGTGACGAAATATGTAGACAGGCTCCATAGGTTACTTTATTTCGGAAGCGACTGATACTTTTGAACACACCTAGTACATCAGTACATCAAGGAGGCCTCTGAGAAATCTGGGATTTTTTTATGTAGTCTGCATCATATTAAGGTGCCCTCTGTCTTCAAACAAAAGCCGTACCTGGTCCTGTGCTAAGGTAAGGTTTGGTTTAGTTTGATAGCTAGTCTATCAGCCTTCAGGCTGCTCACCGTCTGCGGGCTGGGTAGACATCGGCGGTATAACACACTATAAGGTAATGATAACGCCTGGTGGGGCGTGGTATTAAGGGACCCGTCGTACGCGGGTAGAGAGCGGTCTTCTACCTCAACTGGACAAGATACCATCGCGGTTGACAACGACCTGCAACGCCTAGGGCGACCATAGGGGGAATCGAACCACCGACCCTACATCCTCAAAGCGATTTGGTGTACCAGTAGACCAATTGATTCGCTAAAAAGGGGCAAACATATTACGCACTCCTGAATACCCACAAAACTGGGGTCGCACCGAGTCGCTCAATTTGCAACGCGTCGCAAAGACCAAATAGGATGGACCCTCTCTGTGCCTGGCATGGACATTCATAAATTACATGACAATGTCATTGACATGCCATTGTTGCCTATTTAGCTACCCCTGGGCCGTAACAACGTACATGTGCTGGCTACACACTGTTGGCAACTAATCCAGTTTTGTTTTAGTCATATGTATGTTACATTACATTGTCATCGACATGCCAAAGTTGCCTATTTAGCTAGCCCTGGACTGTAACAACATACATGTGCTGGCTACGTACTGTTGGCAACTAATCAAGTTTTATCCTGGCCAAATGTACATTACATGACAATGACATTGACATGCCATCGTTGCCTATTTACCTACCCCTGGACTGTAACAGCATACATGAGCAGGCTTCATACTGTTGGCAACTAATCAAGTTTTGTCTTGCCCATATGTATATTACATTACATTGTCATCGACAGGCCATTGTTGGCCCAAGACAAGCCGGCTCCACAACATACGGGAGGGGTCTTCCAACAAATGTACAGAAATGTAATGCAAATGCAAATGTACAGAAAAAGAAAGGCAATACTGCAGCAAGCAAGATTTTAGCAAGCAAGCATTATTATCAGCACTATCTTCATATGACGCATAAACAGGGAACGGCAGTATAATATCATATGATCAGTGTTTCATTTTTCGACGACGCGTCGCCATTCCGTAGAATGCTACACCCCCCGGACCCCCTGATATCCGGACGCGCTGCCCCCCGACCCCCCCAGGCTCTGCGCTTCGAGCTTCACTATGCGATGGCTACGTAATTATCCTGAAATCAGGTTTGAGTAGCCCAAGTAGCTACTCAACCTGGACTACAGAAATCTGAAATTAAAAACACTGCATATGATGCCGGCACTCTGACTAGGCTAAAGTCATCATTTATATACAATATCATATGATGCAATTTGTATGATATCATACTGGCTTTTGGTCACCATCATATGATATGCCGGTCCCTATGTATATACAGCACATGAACCCACTTGCTCCAAAGCATTCTTGCTACACATCGCCTGAAGGAGTCCCTAAAACCTGGAGGGTGACACTTACTATGGCTGCCATGGTGACTCTCCCCAGCTGCGGCGTACGGGAGGGTCCCCTTAACACCATGCCCCTCCAGGCGTTATCTTTTTTGGCGGAGCCACCCCTCCTTGGGAGCCGGAGCCATTTGTCCGTTTGTGCGTCCGACCAACCTACAAATAGAAGCCTGACACGTAAGCCAACGGTCTCATAACTGGCTTCGGTCAGCTCTATCGTTGCCACCTTTCGTTCCGCTGCCAACACACTCCGCCAATTTTCCGCGTCGCTTGCGATGCTGCATAGGACTTGTTTATTTTATGTACACATGAACCCACCTGCCCCAAACACTCCGTCAGTTGGCTTTATAATTTGTGCGCTTTAATGCAGTGGGCGCAACACCATATGATATGCCAGTCCCTATGCATGTATAGCGCATGAGCCCAACTGCTCCAAACACTTTGTCAGTTAGCTTTGAATCTATGCTCTGTAAAGCAGTGGGCACAGCACCATATGATATGCCAGGCCCTTTGTATATACAGCGCATGAGCCCACCTGCTCCAAACACGCCGTCAATTAGCTTTGAAATTTGTGCGCTGTAATGCAGTGGGCGCAACACCATATGATATGCCAGTCCCTATGTATATACAACGCATGAACCCACCTGCTCCAAACACTCCGTCAGTTGGCTTTGAAATTTGAGCAGTGTAATGCAGCGGGCGCAACACCATCATGGGCGGCTGGAAGTAGGAATCGAAGTAGGTGGCTTCCAAACCCAATGTAAGAGCAAGCAGACGGATGAGCCTGAGTGGCACGAAAAAAGAGAGGGTTCAGTGAGGCTTATGCTGCAACACAAAAGCACAGCACCTGACTTGCCCTCCCCCCCAGGACCAGCACCAGCAGGCGGATGAGCCCGAGTGGGGAATACAGTGAGGGTCATGCTGCTACACCTAATCATAGCAACTAACTTGCCCCCCCCCCCCCCCCCCCCCCCCCCAGCACCAGCACCAGCAGGCGGATGAGCCTGAGTGGGGAATACGGCGAGGGTCATGCTGCAACACCTAATCATAGCAACTAACTTGCCCCCCCCCCCCCCCCCCCCACACACACACCCCCCTAGCACCAGCACCAGCACCAGCAGGAAGATGAGCCTGAGTGGTAAGAAAGCGAGGGTCCACTTAGTGGGAGAAAAAAGCAAGGGCCCACTCAGTGCCATGAATGCTGCAACACAAAGCTCACCAACTGGCCTGTCCTCTCCCCACCCCCAACCCCCCTCCTCCCCCTAACATTTGTATATATACCTTGTACATATTGTATAAATACCTTGCATGTATGATATAAATACCTTGCATATATACCTTGCATATATGATATAAATACCTTGTATATATGATCTAAATAACTTGCATGTATGATATCAATACCTTGTATATATGATCTAAATAACTTGCATATATGATTTAAATACCTTGTGTATATGATCTAAATACCTTGCACATATGATTTAAATACCTTGGATATATACCTTATATATAATCTAAATACCTTGCATATATGATATAAATACCTTGTATATGTTTACCTTGTATTATAGAGAGAGGATTCGTAACACAAACTCACCGAATCATTGCTGAGATATATAGGACAGCAGCACAGCCTGCCAACCATCAAATTTTTAAGCAGGAAGCACGAGGGTTCTGTCATATGTTCTGTTATCTGTTTTGTTATCTGTTCTATTATATGTTTGTTCTGTGATCTTGTTGATGTTATCTGTAACAGATGACAATCCAGTATGGCGGCATGGTATAGCTTGACAAAAGTGTGACCATGAAGGGCGGAGACGAGGGTTCCAAACCCGCCAGGAGCACACTTGTGTCCGTTGTCGGGTTGGTCATCTTGATCAGTACTAAGTCCCCCCTGCAAGTCCCACTGAGGCAATCAGGGGGGGACCTCTGGGGAGCGCTTTACCACACCAGATCCATAACCAGCTACAGCATCACCACCGTCACCTGCTCCAGCTCCAGCACCACAACAGCTAACATCACGTCCATCATGTCCACAGCAAACCCCAATCCCTATAAACCTCACTCTACCTCCCCCATCCCCATCCCCACGCGCACCCCCTCACCCACCACCCCCATCCCACACACATACCACCCCCAAGCTCAGCTCATTCCTAATGCATTCACTGCTTTAAAGTACTCCATCGTGATCGTCCAATAAGATGGCAGGATGTCACTAGGGGGGCCATACATTGGGGCCGTGGAGGGCCACATCTAGTACAACTCCTACACCTGCCTACACAAATCTTGAGGTAGCTCACCTCAGTCCTAATGCATTCACAGCTTCCAAGTAGTCCATGGTGACTATCCTGTAAAATGGCAGGGTGTCACTAGGGGGGCCATACATTGGGGCGGTGGAGGGCCACATCTAGAACAACTCCTACACCTGCCTACATTAGATAACGAGATTGCTCACCTCATACCTAATGCATTCACTGCTTTAGGAAAAATAAATCATCGTGATCGTCCTGTAAGATGGCAGAATGGCACTAGGGGGGCCACACATTGGGGCTGTGGAGGGCCACATCTAGTTCCACTCCTACATCTACCTACACCAGATTAGGAGATAGCTTACCTCAGTCCTAATGCATTCACTGCGTCAAAGTACTCCATCGTGATCGTCCTGTAAGATGGCAGGATGGCACTAGGGGGGCAACACATTGGGGCCGTGGAGGGCCACATCTAGTTCCACTCTTACACCTACCTACACCAGATTAGGAGATAGCTTACCTCAGTCCTAATGCATTCACTGCTTCAAAGTACTCCATCGTGACCGTCCTGTAAGATGGCAGGATGTCACTAGGGGGCCACACATTGGGGCCGTGGAGAGGTTTCTTGGCCTCTGGACAGTCAGCTGCGATCTGGATCAATAAGTGAAACGGAGATTAGTATCATGGTGTGACAAAGGCAAGCATGACCTGGGTATCATGGTGTGGCAATGGCAGCAGCACGTAGGACAATCGAAGGCGGGGCAATAATTCATTTTAAGGATTGGTTCGTAGACATCATGCTTCATACCCCAGTGCAAGCAAACAGGCTGGCCTCCTCAACCTCACGCCTCCTAATAAGGCGTACTATTTATTAACTTGTCTCGCAGCAAGGAGAGTGCTGATACTGTTTTCTTTTTGGGGCTGCACGTAGCAGCTTCTAGGCAGCTCCCTTGCCCCGTCCTTGGGCCAAACCTGAATCTAGGAAGCGTGTCAGAAAGATGATAGAACAGGCTTTGGTGCAGCTGAAGGCATTGGGCTTGACCCAGTGGCTGGCTAATAGAGCTGGCTGGAAGCTGCTATGCGTAGTCCCAAAAGAAACAGTGAGTACAACTAGGGTGCAGGTGGAGCTGGCTGGAAGCTGCCATTCGTAGCCCCCAAAAGATACAATGAATACTGAGAGCCTGGAGTCGTAAAATTGGGTGTCGCAGGAACCTAGCAGGGAAGCATTTCTGTCTGTCACACACACTCACACACACCCCCCACACTCCCATACACTCTCACATACCTTTTCTTTTTCTCTCCCTCTCTCTCTCTCTCTCTCTCTCTCTCACACACACACTCCCCCAACACAACCTGACAGTGAGTTCTGAAGGCCTGGAGTGGCAAAAGCGTTTTGGGGATACTCATGGCAGCTTCCTGCTAGCTCCGTAGGCCAGCCACTGGGGCAAGCCCAAAGCTTTCAGCTGCATTTTAATGCTAGCTTCAGGTTTGGCTCACAGAAAGGGAAAGGGAGCTGCTTAGAGGCTGCTACTTGTAGCTCAGTATGTATGTTACAGTCCAGGGGTAGCCTAATAGGCTTAAGGGACTTGTCCAACCATGACATCAGGAGGGGCTAAAAAGAAAAAACACTGATGAACTGAACCCCAAACAATCGTTTTACCGACGGGGCCACTGAGATCATGCTACACAGGCACTTTGTTTACAGCATTTAAGCCATTCAGCGGATGATTTGGAATTCGATTTTCCGCGGAGCCCCTCCTTCGTACCTTATACCTCAAATTTGACCTGACGAGAATTCTTAAATTATGTGTGAGAATTGTTGTAAATTTTGGCTGAAAAAGGAGGTACCTGGTACAACCTACAAGTCGGTTCACCGCGTTGTCCGCCGGTCCACCAGAAACATGTAACCCTGGTCCTAACAGTCTCGTAAACCCTGGCTTTGGTCCGCTGCACTCGATTCCTTCCCCACCTGTGGCTCTGATAGCCAAAAATCTCTGCCAATTTTACGCATCGCTTGCGACACCTAGGACTTGCTCAAAACAGGTTGTATGTCATTCATTATACCTCAAATTGACCTGGAATCCCGATAATTCTGAAAATTCTTTGTGATAACTGTCGTAAATTTGGGCTCAATAAGTCGAGGTACCAATTAGGACCTACGAGTGCGCTGTTTACAAGCGCATATCAATTGCACATCTCAATTAGAATATCAACTACAATCAATGAAAATAATCAATTAGCATATCATTTAGTATCAACTAGCACATCTCAATTAGCATATATCAACTACAATCAATGAAAAAAATCAATTAGCATATCATTTAGTATCAACTAGCACATCTCAATTAGCATATATCAACTACAATCAATGAAAATAATCAATTAGCATATCATTTAGTATCAACTAGCACATCTCAATTAGCATATATCAACTACAATCAATGAAAATAATCAATTAGCATATCATTTAGTATCAACTAGCACATCTCAATTAGCATATATCAACTAACATACCTCTCTCGCGAAGTAGAAGCCTTCTTTTGTATCTCCAATGCTCTGGTTGGCTGGATCCAATATTTCTTCCTGTAATAGTGAAAAACACAACATGGACCAAATACAGCTCTTGAAAGCAGGAATGTGTGTTAGCATGTAACCATGCTCTTGAATGGAGTGTGCGTGTGTGTGTGTGTGTGTGTGTGTGTGTGTGTATGTGTGTATGTATGTAACCATGCTATTGAATGCAGGAGTGTGCGTATGTATGTTACAGTCCAGGGGTAGGCCAAAGAGGCTAAAGGGACTTGCCCAACCGTGACAAGAAGGGCTACAAAGAAAAACGTTGATGAACTGAACCCCAAACAATCGTTTTACTCACGGGGGCCCTGAGTTCGAGCTGCAGTGATAACTTGGTTTATAATTCAGGAGTGTGCAGGATGAGAAAAAGATGAGTGTGCAGGATGAGGAAATGAGAACACGAGTGTGCAGGATGAGGAAATGAGAACATGCAACACATGTAATTTTATTTTCATACTTTGTATAAATTAACAGCAAATGCACGTATATCTGTAATACATGTTCATGTACAGCAAACAAACTTATATTCGTAATACATATTAATATACAGCATATGCACTTATATTAATACTATGTATTCATGTACATCATATGCACCTATATTAATACTATGTTTTCATGTACAGCATATGCACTTATATTAATACTATGTATTCATGTACAGCATATGCACTTATATTAATACTATGTTTTCATGTACAGCATATGCACCTATATTAATACTATGTTTTCATTTACAGCATATGCACTTATATTAATACTATGTTTTCATGTACAGCATATGCACTTTTATTAATACTATGTATTCATGTACAGCATATGCACTTATATTAATACTATGTTTTCATGCACAGCATATTCACTTATATTAATACTACGTATGCATGCGCTATTTGTGATGTTATGGAGGCTGACATGCTCACCAGTCTATTCATGGCTGAAAAAGGGGCCCTGAATTCGTGCTACAGAGAAAAACCCTTATTTTAAATGGATTCAATTTTTTGCTGTTTTTCTTTTCGGCTTTGAGCAGCATCTTCTAGGTGCACTAGCTTCCCCCAACCAGCCAGTGGGCTACACCCAATGATTTCAGCAGTACTAGTAAACTGAGAATGGCAGCTTCAAGGTGCGCTAGGTTGTGTTCAGTTTGGCTGGGTAGCCAGGAAGGGGTGTTGGCTAGAAGCTGATGCTTGTAGCTGAAAAGAAAAACAATGCCTTACATTGAATGCAGTCCACCCTCGACTGTTTATGGAATCGATCATGGACTTCTTCACGTCAAGTGGAAGCTTGAAGGCCTCCTGCTGCTGCTGAAACATGTTGTCCACAAGCTCTTGGGGAACGCCATGTCCAGTGACTGCAAGTAACACATCATGTTCTTGTTCAACTCGTCATAAGTCATATTGCCATATATATAACTACATATACAAATAAACATGCATACATACTGTATGCGCAACATGTAATGGCAAGAATAAACATTGGCAAATGTGGTTTTAAACCTTATTTCATGTATCACAAATGTGTGGCAAAACTAATTTGGCAAAGGGTTTGGGTCTGAGACTTGCTCAAGATTTGACTTGGAAACATTTGGCAAAGCTCCAATTTGCTTGTTACTTTTCCTTCTTCCATGTTTAAAAGTAGGTTGCTTGGGAAAGCTTTAAAAACAGTTCCTCTTGGTCATAGTCTGGAAAAGAAATGATCCAAATCAGGGCTCTGCCTGGCTAACGACTGAGGAAATCTGATAACCTCGTTAGTAATGTTGGTGGTGTTTTTTGGGGGGGGGAGGGGGGGAATGGTCGGTGCATCAAATCTTCTTTGTGAGATACGTATGGGTGGCCAAAGTCCTCCAAATGTAGTAGTCCAGACTCGGGGCAGATCCTTGCAACGGAACGGTGATGGGCGAATCACCCTTCGGGTCTGGGACAGAAAGTGGCATCCGGCCAGCGTTCAAACCGCTGGCGGTCAAACCAGTCAGTGCGATAGGCACGAGCAGCTTCGACAGGCGCAACCAGCTTCAATAGGCGCGACCAGCTCATTGTATCTCGAGATCAGTGCATGCAAGGAACGATCAAGGCGATCCGGACCAGTCGAACTGAGTTTGTTTGAATCGACGGTGTTGGACAAACTTGGCAAACGCCTGTGACCCGGGACCGGCTCACTTATGTGCTGAAACGACGTTTGCAAATGGTCGTTTGCCAAATCATTTGCCATTACATGTTGCGCATACGGTACACACATAGTCGTGCATATGTATATATACATCTATTTATATATATATATATATATATATATATATATATATATATATATATATATGTATATATATATATATACATATGCTACATTTTGCATGCATTGTACTACTACATTTTGTATGCATCGTACTGCTACACTTTGTATGCATCGTACTGCTTCATTTTGCATGCATTGTACACCTACACTTTGCATGCATCGTACTGCTACATTTTGCATGCATCGTACTGCTACACTTTGCATGCATCGTACTGCTACATTTTGCATGCATTGTACTGCTACACTTTGCATGCATCGTATTGCTACATTTTGCATGCATAGTACTGCTACACTTTGCATGCATCGTACTGCTACATTTTGCATGCATTGTACTGCTACACTTTGCATGCATCGTACTGCTACATTTTGCATGCATCGTATTGCTCCACTTTGCATGCATTGTACTGCTGCACTTTGCATCTACCGTGCTTTGGTAGGTGCACATTGTATTTGCCTTGCCTTACCTGCAATCTGCTTATTCCTAGGGAACGGCAAGATGATATCATATGATATCATGTCATCATATGATATCATATGATGCCGGCAGTCTGACTAGGCCAAAGTTACCATTTATATACAATAGCATATGATGCAATTTGTATGCTATCATATGATATCATAATCGCCCTTGGCCAACATCATTTGATAAGCCGGTCCCTACTTATACCGATGCATCTACATGCTAGGGTTTGATAGGCCTGAGAGCTGGCCTGTAGTGTAGAGCTTTGGGTGGCAGGTTTTTCTGTTAGGTGCTATAGACGGGACGAATCCTAACTTATGTAACTTGGTGTTCTGGGGGTGCTACGTTGAGTCTCTCCAGGTTGCCCACAGAGCCAAAAAAGCTGCAAGTAGCTCCCCAAAACCTACAAGGAGCACCATGTTGGAACTTCAGACACTGGTTCCTTACAAAAATCCTTATAGGTGTTGTGACACTAGTACACTAGTACAATGGTACACTGGCTTACAAAAACCCTAATGGGTGCTATTGCACTGGTACGATAGTTCACTCGCTTCTTAAAAACAAAACTAGTGGGTGTTGTTACACGAACCGTAGAAGAAGCCCGAGCCGATGCATGCGCTCCGAACATTCGCAGCGGCCTCAGATTCTGGAAGCGAGAGATCGATGATGGGGACGCTGTCCAACGGAGAAGCCATCGATGCAAGGTTAGGTCTAGAGAATGCGTGCGATATTAGGGGGGATGGCAAATGGTTTAGCTTTCCTAATTGCAGCGCTCGAGCAAAGTAAATTTGTGACGCAGACGAAGCGACCAGAAACCTCGACCCGAAACCCGGTTTAGGCTGACGTGCGCGTTCGCGTGCGGGACGCGGAACAATGTGAAGAGTGTAAAGGCTCGGACCTTAACCCTCCGAGGCAGAAAAGAAAAGACAGAATAAAAGTTAATCTCCATGTTTTATCTGTTTTTGTTTTAACAGCTCATTGTTCAGAATGGGCCGAGTGATGTGTGTGACGGGGGTTAAGGAGATGACAGTGGCAACATCTGAAACCAAGAGACAGGAGAGAATGTATGAAATCCCAGCTTCCGAATGGCGCATGCTAGGTACGTCCATCTTGCGTCTGCTCTGAGCGCGGTATTTGCGCTCCGCGATTTGATGATGTCTTGGCCCGCGACATAATATAAGTGAATCTCCATGTTTTGTCTGGGTTTTTTAAATTAAAATGGACGGTTCTGTACTTCACAAACTTGCACAAAAATCTATAGTGGTCTGGGCACTTACAGCAACTTACACAAAAATCTATAGTGGTCTGGGTGACCTCACATTGACCCATATACATGGCTCCAATACAGCCAAATTGCTGGCTGGAGCCATGTACCCAAGGTCAAGTAGAATCGAAATTGAATTGGGTATCAGATTCACATCAGAGTGGTATAAATTAACACTAGCATCTGAGCCCGTCGTCCCGACGGGAGGACCACCCCCGTGGCCACGTCAGCGACAGGTGTCGGAAAATCGAGATCCGAGACGGGTTACTCCGTAACGGGTTGTCCTGAAACCACTGCCCCTGGCCACTTCAGCGAATGGCAGTCAGTGAGCGGGCAAGAGTGCGTGAGAGCGCAGGAGAAGGCCAAGGGAATGCTGCGACGGGGGGAATTGCATGCGAAGTTATTGACAGGGGCAGCGAAATTTGTGGGAAAGAGTTTGGGCAGATGAACAAAGGGAGGCTACACCGTTGAATATCGGGCGGCTCAGGCAGCGAGCACCGAAAATAGCAGAAGTGCGAAGGAAAATTCGGATATCAGAACGGCTGGGCCTGGAAGAGCAGCGAGAAGGAGTTGAAAACGACACCGGCTTCATTAGAGCAGCGCAAAGCAGTGCACGGGGTGAACAGGTCGCAGGAAAATTTGGGCACCAAGCCGGCTAACCTTGGACGGGTGGGTGGATGGGTGGACGGCAGACAGGCAGTCGTTCCTGTGGCTGCGACGAAAAATCGAGATCCCAGACTGGCTGCCACCTGGGCGACAGGTCGGCAAGGTCGCTCCCAAGCGCAGGCAGCAGGGAGACCCAGAGACTGGCTGCCACCTGGGCGACAGGTCGGCAAGATATGGAACCAAAACCCCAAGCTGCCATGCCAAAAGGGGGCGACCACGCGCCGCGCACGCGCTAAACCGCCGACATGCTACTTTAAATAATAAGAAGATACGCTGCGTCACTGTAGTTGCCGTGCTGGGGGTACCTACCCGTACCTACCCGTACCCCCCCGTTCTGCAGGGGGGGTACCTACTCGTACTAGGGTTGTACGTGCCAGCCAGGGTTGTTTATGGGTGCTTCGAAATCAACGATTGAAACGAAACTGTCACGTTGCTTTCTAATTTCGTATTCGCATTGGACTGCTGGTCCACCAGATGACTGTATGATTGATACGCATCCCCCAGCCTTAGCTTGTACATAGCATCCGCAACCGGGCCTTCTTGCGTTTTCTTCTTGCACTACTCATGATGCGAATTTCGAACATTTCTCACGGCGGTAGTTTTAGCAGCAATCCGTCAACTTCCTACGGATCAAAAACGAAGCGAAGGCCCGCGGTCTATTCCTTTCCGAGTAAGCGTTGAACCTTGGACATAGGTTAACCTCAAACCGTGGACCGTAGCCAAGTTCCCTTCTCACCTGCATGGTCTAGCTCTCAGAGCCCGAGCCCCCTCCCAATTCAGTATGCAACTCCTTGTCCACAATCAGCCATCGTCTTCTAACCCAAGCAGTAATCCCCATATTCAAACTCAACAATACCTCGCGCTTTGGCGTTGAAAGCTATTTGCAGTAGTGTGTGTGTGTGGTGGTGGTGGGGGGGAGGGGAGGTAGGGGGATGGGTGGGTGGGGCATATGTGCATGTGGTGTGTACTGTATTGTATGTGCACTGTTCAGGTGGAGGTGCTGAAGGCTTGTCACCCGTCCATATCTCCTTGCGCACAGCCCTCATGCCTCTTCCTTTGACATAAGGCACAACTGTGTATAAAGAGCATTGATTACCAAGTTATGTCCCTACAACATAAACACTGCTGCAGGGCTGCCAGGTGCATCAGGCCATCCTACCCCCCCACCCCCCCCACCCTAGTCCGCCCACACCACCTCCATTCACCCCCGCCAACATCCAAACAAACAAGTAGACACGCACCGCATAAGTGAACACTGTTGCAGGGCTGTCAGGTGTGTCAGGCCATCCTACCCCCACACACACCCACCCACACCGCCCACACCGCCCCCATTCACCCCCGCCCACATCCAAACAAACAAGCAGACACGCACCGCATGCGTGAACACTGTTGCAGGGCAGTCAGGTGTGTCAGGCCATCCTACCCCCACCCACCCCCACCACCCCCACCACCACCACCACACACACAAACCTTACGCGCCCACACCGCCCCCATTCACCCCCGACAACATCCAAACAAACAAGCAGACACACACCGCATACGTGAACACTGTTGCAGGGCTGTCAGGTGTGTCAGGCCATCCTACCCCACCCACCCACCCACCCTCCATCCTACCACCCACCCACCGACACCCGCCTCCACCGCCCCCATCCACCCCCACCACCATCCAAACAAACAGACATGCACCGCATACGTAAACGCTGCTGCAGGGCTGTCAGGTGTGCTAGGCCATCCTGCCAGGATTCCTGCTTATGATAAAGCTCTTAGGAGGGCAACTCGGTGCAGGGGGTACATGCCTCCAGGACAACCCTTTGGCGAGACTAGCCCTGTCGAGGTGCATGATGAGGGGTGCCCCTCGGATGGATGGAGGTGGAGACCTCATCACTTGAGTAAGCACCAGTTGTGGCAGCGATGCAGGGGGGAAGCAACCGAGGATGCGGTGCGTGTCTGTTTGTTTGGACGTTGGTGAGGGTGGATGGGGGCAGCGATGCAGGGGGGAAGCAACCGAGAATGAGGTGCATGTCTGTATGTTTGGACATTGGTGGGCGTGGATGGGGGCGGTGTAGGTAGGGGGGAAGCAACCGAGGATGTGGTGCGTGTCTGTTTGTTTGGGCGTTGGTGGGGGTGGATGGGGGCAGCGATGTAGGGGAGAAGCAACCGAGGATGAGGTGCATGTCTGTTTGATTGGACGTTGGTGGGCGTGGATGAGGGCGGTGTAGGTGGGGTGGAAGCAACTGAGGATGCGGTGCGTGTCTGTTTGTTTGGACTTTGGTGGGCGTGGATGGGGGTAGCGATGCAAGGGGGAACACCCACACACCCATCCATTCACCCATCTATCCATCCATCCATCTATCCATCCACCCACCCACCCACCCACCCACCCATCCATTCACCCATCTATCCATCCATCCATCTATCATCCACCCACCCACCCACCCACCCACCCATCCATTCACCCATTCATCCATCCATCCATATATCCATCCATCCATCCATCCATCCATCCATCCATCCATCCATCCATCCATCCATCCATCCATTCATCCATCCACCCATCCACCCACCCATCCACCCACCCACTCACCCATCCATCCATCCATCCATCCATATATCCATCCATATATCCATCCATATACCCATCCATATATCCATCCATCCACCCATGCACCCATCCACCCACCCTCACAATCATTGTGTGACGTTAATTAGCATGATCGCCTATAAGCCTAAACCCTAAAACTTAAACACTAAACTCTCACAGCCATTGTCTGACGTTAATAAGCATGATCGCCTACAAGCCCAAAGCCTAAACCCTAAACCCTTAACCCTAAACCCTAAACCCTCACAATTAGTGTGTGACGTTATTAGCAGGGTAATTCAAAGCGCGCGCTTTTGCGCTTTTGAGCGCTGACTTTTTGACCCCCTCAGCGCTTTAAGCGCAGTTTTTTGCAACTCCCTGTGGGCGCAGCAAGCAATTTTTGCGCTTTTTGCACTACAAAGCGCAGTTTTTTGTTTTCAATTGCGCTAAAGCGCTGGCCAATTTGCCAATTTGAAGAATTCTGGTTATTAGGCATGATTGCAAGCTGTTTGTAGTGAGCAAATACCACAAGAACCAGTCTCCACCCTACCTTACATCATGTTTTCCACCCAGACGGTATTGGTTATCCCTTGCAAGTTGCATAGCAATAGAACGTGAATATGCCTGGTTGTAACCTGTTCTCTGGTTATTGGTGGTTGGCCCCAGTGGAAGCGAAGGGGCTGCCCCCCTCAACCTTAGCATCGTAATAAGATGCTATATATGTATTCATTTATTTGTTTATTTATTTATTTATTTATTTATTTATTTATTTATTTACTTACTTACTTACTGTTCTCCCCCGCAGGTTGCAGATCAACGGCTGGCCTCAGATTTATACAGCACTGTGCTTTCACATCCCAATTTATTTATTTACTGCTCTCCCCCGCAGGTTGCAGAGCAACGGCTGGCCTCAGATTTATACAGCACAGTGCTTTCACACCCCAATTTTTTTTTTTTTTTTTTTATTTATTTATTTATTTATTTATTTACTGTTCTCCCCCGCAGGTTGCAGAGCAACGGCTGGCCTCAGATTTATACAGCACTGTGCTTTCACACCCCAATTTATTTATTTATTTATTTATTTACTGTTCTCCCCCGCAGGTTGCAGAGCAACGGCTGGCCTCAAATTTATACAGCACTGTGCTTTCACATCCCAGCTTAGAGAAATGTCTCGCCTTCATCTTGTCAAAAGCCATTGGGGATCCCAACATGGTCGGAACGCTTCAACTCATGATTCTATTCCAGGTATGAGTAGCACTTTTTAATGAAAACATATTTTTTATTAAAAGTTTTTTTATGAAAAAGAATTTCACTCCAGGAGATGAATTTCCTGACAGAAACCGGAACTCTTCAACTCATGGACGTATTCCAGGTATGAGTATAAGTTTTTTTTTATGAAAATAATTTCACTCCAGGAGGTGGGTCTCCTGACACAAATTGGAACTCTTCAACTCATGAACGTATTCCAGGTATGAGTTGCCCTTTTGTTGTGAAAATAATTTCACCTCAGGAGGTGGGTCTGACACCAAACGGAACTCCTCTACACATGATTATATTACATATTCCAGGTTTCAGTAGTAGTTTTTTTTAAGAAAAGAATTTCACCCCAGAAGGTGGGTCTCCTGACACAAACCGGAACTCTTCGACTCATGATTATATTCCATATTCCAGGTATGAGTAGTAGCTTCCTTTTTGTTATCAAAGGAATTTCACCACAGGAGGTGTGTCTCCCGACACAAACCAGCGGCACCGAGGATTCAGTTCAAATGGTGTGGCCACTGCCACAAAAGAGTAGGCTCCCTTAGGGTCGGGTTGCCGAAGAGCTTATTTTTGGCGGAGCCCCCTCTTCAAGGACGCAGGAGCCCCCATGTTTGCCCATTTGTCCGTCTGTCCGACCGAAAAACTTGAAGCCCGACACGTCAGCCAACGGTCGCGTAACTAACTCGCTTCGGTCAGCTCCATCGTTGCCACCTTCTGTTCCGGTGCCAACACACGCCGCCAATTTCCCGCGTCGCTTGGGACACTGCATATGACTTGTTCACTAAATCAAGGGTGGGAAAGGAACAAAGCTAAAAGAAGTTTCTATAACCTGTATTTCCTATAAAAACCTTATGGATTCTACCATCCATATAGGGGCCGAAATATAACAAAAAAGTGCGATATTGTATGCATGTATGGTCGGGACTCTTCAGCTGATGATTATTTTCCAGGTTATGAGTGATAGGGGGAAGTTAGCCCCCACTTCAATTGGCCCCCATTCCCTAAACCCTAAACCCACCTTAACCCTAAACCTTTGAATCTAAACTAAACCACTAAACCCTAACCCCCCTGAATTAAAACGGGGGCTAAATTCCCCCCACCGGTATGAGTAGCAGTGATTTGTTTTTCAAATCTGAAAGTGGGTTTCTTCTAGCTGTCTGGTTTCAGTGCTCCTCCAGGGACAGCGTTTTGGTGCTTTCTGTAGCTTTTTGTAGCTTTTTAGGACCATTTGTGGCACTGTAGGGCAAAAAAACTTTTTTTGTTTTTCTTCTTTTTTTATTGCGATAATTTCGCTGAAACGGGGTCGAAAGTAGCGATCGCTACAAATAGCGGGAAAACAATCCCTGATGAGTAGGCTTGCCAAGTACAGATGTATCATGTGATATATCAACGATATCATATGATATCCGTACGATGTTGTACAATATATCAACCCTCTAGGAAGTTGCTCTTATACCACGTCCCCAATTAGGGACCTAGAGGGGCCCCTTTACCACTGAGATAAGTAGAAATCGACTTTCTGAGGGGGTAGATCTTGATCCTTCCAAAGGGGTGTGTGTGGGGGGGGGGGAGGGGGTCGAGCCAGTTTCAGAAAATCTTTGAACTTCCTCACCAGGCGGAATCTGACGAATATAATATAACCACCTAAAGTGGCTTAAGCAGAGCTATCCGAAGCCGTGTTTATTTCTGACATCAAGTTAATGTGAGGTAGAGCTCGAGAAGTGACCTCCACAGGTTCCAGGGTTCTAATTGTGAAAGTTGGGCCAAACCAGAAATTGTATTTTTCCACCCCGAACTTCTTGGGTGTATAGAGGGTACTTAGACATGCAACAGAGCATTAAAAACATCTTCAAATTCTCAAACACCAAAAACTTGCTAGGTCAGCTCAGATTCAGGGCTAGGAAAGGGGGATAGCAGGACAACTTTGTCAAACTTCGTCTACAAACACATGTAAGACCACAAATGGATAGCGCTCCTTGAGAGGATCACTAAACACCCTACTTTGACCCCCTAATTATTTATTACGTGTTCATTACGACCAGGATTGTTTTGAAGGTGCTAAATACCGTTTTGCAAGAGTGCTAAATTATGTACCATAGTCTTCTGGGGGTGCTACGTCACAGTTTTCTGTGTGGGTGGGTGGGTGGGGTGGGGGGGGGGAGGGGGGTACCTCCAGGGCTTATCTTCTCAGCGTTTTTCATCAGCTTCTAGGCAGCTCCCCAAGCCAGCCACTGTGCTACACCCAAGTGTTTCAGCAGCTTCTAGGCAGCTCCCCAAGCCAGCCACTGTGCTACACCCAAGTTTCCAGCAGCTTCTAGGCAGTTCCCCAAGCCAGCCACTGTGCTACACCCAAGTGTTTCGGCAGCTTCTAGGCAGCTCCCCAAGCCAGCCACTGTGCTACACCCAAGTTTTCCAGCAGCTTCTAAGCAGCTCCCCAAGCCAGCCACTGTGCTACTCCCAAGTTTGTCAGCAGCTTCTAGGCAGCTCTCCAAGCCAGCCACTGTGCTACACCCAAGTGTTTCAGCAGCTTCTATGCAGCTCTCCAAGCCAGCCACTGTGCTACACCCAAGTATTTCAGCAGCTTCTAGGCAGTTCCCGAAGCCAGCCACTGTGCTACACCCAAGTTTTCCAGCAGCTTCTAAGCAGCTCCCCAAGCCAGCCACTGTGCTACTCCCAAGTTTGTCAGCAGCTTCTAGGCAGCTCTCCAAGCCAGCCACTGTGCTACACCCAAGTGTTTCAGCAGCTTCTAGGCAGCTCCCTACGCCAGCCACTGTGCTACACCCAAGTTTTCCAGCAGCTTCTAAGCAGCTCCCCAAGCCAGCCACTGTGCTACTCCCAAGTTTGTCAGCAGCTTCTAGGCAGCTCTCCAAGCCAGCCACTGTGCTACACCCAAGTGTTTCGGCACCTCTGGACAGCTGATTGTTTCAGCTCCAAGGTGCACTATTTTATGCGGGCTGCAGCTGTTGTGAAGCATATTTTTCAGCTGTTGTGAAGCATATTTTCAGCTCCAAGGTGCACTATTTTATGCGGGCTGCAGCTGTTGTGAAGCATGTTTTTCAAAGCCCCCCGAGCCGGCCAACAACAGATGTCGGTTGGAGTTAGCTTGACACAAGGTGTTAGTTAGTTCCAAGTAGGTTGCGTTAGGTTTAGCTGGATAGCAAGTCCGGGGAGCTGCCTAGAAGCTGCTTGTCGTAGCGGACAATAAAAGCCATGGTACCTTCAGCCTTCAGATCCAACAACACTGCTAGTAGCCCCTCAAAACCTACTAGGAGCACCAGGGAGCACCAGGGAGCACTACTTAACACACACTGGTTCCTTATCTTACACAACAAAACTGATTATGACCGTGCTTCTTTTATAGGCTCCCCAAGCCAGCAATCTGTTTTTGCAAGCATAGTTTCATTGCATCGTACTCGTTACCTGTGAAGGCCAAGGCCACAGGCTTCTGCGCATTGATCTCTGATGCCATTGCAGAGGGGTCAGTGACGGATAGGGGGAAGCTAGTCTGGGGGTAGCCAGTCCGGGGGTGACTGGTTAACCCTAACCCCCTAAACCATAACCCCTAACCCCCTAACCGATCACCCCTGGACTTGGTACCCCTGGACTAGCTTCCCCCTACCTCAGCGACGAGTTTTTGCATGAACTTCGATATCATGACATCCCTATGGATTAGCGTGGGCGAAGCTGACAGGGCTCCTGCCCCCGATGATGTCCTTGCAGTCGTCGAATCTGTTTTTTCAAAAGGCAGCTTCATTACATCGTAGCGAATAAATAAAATGAATAAATAGTGCGCCTTATTATGACATTTATGAGGTTTGAGCCTTTGAGGTTGAGGGGGGCAGCCCGTTTGCTTGCACTGGCGCCAACCACCAAAAGCATTGCATTGTGCAGTCTATTGAAATATTTCCTATTCATTCTGGTACTCGTACCCTCGCCCTCTGTTTCTGCCGCATTTCGTTTCCAGGCACAACAGTGTGCCACGTCGACGTGCTATTTCTTTTCTCTTCACCCCTAACTAGCGCTATAATTACGGGGTTTATTTTAGCGCTAGCAAGCTCTAGTAGCTCTAGTAGCGCTAAACTCCTCCCCCCCCCTCCTAACCCTATTGTACCGTATATTGAAATATTTCTTATCCTAAACCCTAACCCTATTCATCCCCCCAAATGGCCATTCAGGAGACCTACGCAGCCGCCCCCGATTTAGTGGAATGTGCAGTGTGCGACATTATGGCGGTCAAGGATCGTGACCCTGCTTTTGACCAGTACATGTAAGCTTTGGTCGCCCCAGTGCAAGCACCCCCTCACCCCCCACCCCCGCCCTGACCCCCCACCCCTCTTAACCCTATCCATCCCCCAAATGGCTGTTCAGGAGACCTACGCTGCTGCCC
Source organism: Chlamydomonas sp. ICE-L (assembly GCA_013435795.1). Taxonomy (NCBI): domain Eukaryota; kingdom Viridiplantae; phylum Chlorophyta; class Chlorophyceae; order Chlamydomonadales; family Chlamydomonadaceae; genus Chlamydomonas; species Chlamydomonas sp. ICE-L. The sequence goes on along the minus strand of JACBWV010000730.1, from coordinate 112,687 downwards.
CCGATTTAGTGGAGTGTGCAGTGTGCGACATTATGGTGGTCAAGGATCGTGAACCTGCTTGCGACAAATATGTGCGAGCCTTGTTCTTCAAGGGATTCCAGGCTGTCCAATGCCAGAGGGTGGCAAACTTTCTGTGGAACAATGGACGAAAGGTGGGTGGGGTGGGGGGGGTAGGTAGGTGGGGAAATTAGCATTTATCCCGATAGCAATGCCAGAGGGTGGCAAACTTTCTGTAGAACAATGGACGAAAGGTGGGTGGGGTGAGGGGGTAGGTAGGTGGGGGAATTAGCATTAATCCCGATAGCATTGCCAGAGGGTGGCAAACTTTCTGTGGAACAATGGACGAAAGGTGTGATAAGTATTTCTTAGACAAGAAAACAAATCATTAAAATTATAACAATATATATACACAACAAAATGCAAAATAACGGGTTGGATCAATGCTTGTTCAACTTCTTTATTGGAATAATGATAGATTTTATAAAAATACAGAATGGCTTTATCTACAACTAAATATGATATGATGAAATGATTTGTACTATTTTATTTTATGATGGAGACATGGATGGGCTTTTATTTCTCATATTGGTACTTGTTTTCTAGTTGTGTCACTTGCACACTTTCTGTGGAACAATGGACGAAAGGTGTGTCATCAAGGTTTTTATTTTCGGCTATTCTTAGAAGCTTCTAGGCAGCTCCCTGAGCTAGCCACTGGGATAGACCCACAAATTCCAGCAGTGTTAGAAAGCTGATTACGCCAGCTTCCAGGTGCACTAGGTTGCCTGTTATTTGGCTGAATAGCCAGCCAGAGGAGCTACCTAGAAGCTGTCGCTTGTACTACAAATACCAGACTTTCCCCTGCATTCGGTGGTTGGCCCCAGTGCACGTAAACGGGCTGGCACCCTCAACCTCACGCCTCTTAATAAGTACGGAACGGCAACTAATATTAGTGTTTGAAAAACTAATATTAACTAATATTATTATAGTGTCACAATAATATTAGTTTTCCGGGTTTTTCAAATAAATTTGAAATTCTGGTGAGACGGCTCATCCGACTAATATTATATAATATTATATAATATTATCTATTCACTAATATTATATAACATAGCCGACCCCTATTAATAAGGTGTATTATTTATCTGTTTTATGTTCAGGTACTGGCACTGGCGATCCAAAGCCGCAGGTCTTGTTAAATTATCATTGTAGCACGAACTCAGGGCCCCCGTCGGTGAAATGATTATTTGGGGCTCTGTTCATTAATGCTTTTTCTTTTTAGCCCTTCCTGTCACGGTTGGGCAAATCTCTTAGGCCTATTTGGCCTACCCCTGGTCTGTAACATACATACAAAAATATGTACATGCAGGTCCTGGCGCTAGCGATCCGAAGCCGCGCGTCACAGATCCCCTCAACCTCACGCCTCTAAATAAGGCGTACCAAGTATTTGTTTTATTTACAGGTACTGACACTAGCCATCCAAACCTGCATGTCCCAGGTCGCCCTCGGCCTTACCCCTCTTAATAAGGCTTACTGTTTATTTGTTCTTTTTTCAGGTACTGGCGCTAGCAATCCAAATCCGCATGTCCAAGGCCCCCCTTAACCTCACGCCTATTAGTAAGGCGAACTATGTATTTGTTTTATTTACAGGTCCTGGCGCTTGCGATCCAAAGCCGCATGTCACAGGTCTACCACTGTTGCATCCATCCTGCCGCTACCTTGGGTCGGGGCATACTGCTTGACCACGCCACAGGTGTGTTTAAGATTTCCAATATCTCTTGCCTATTTCCGGTTTCTGGTGGTCCAGACCACGCCTCAGGTGTGGATACGATGTTCAATATCTTATGCCTTTGTCGGCTTTCTGATGGCTCAGACCACGCCACAGGTGTGTATACGGTTTTCAATATCTCATGCCTATGCAACCAAGGACTCCGCCTAAAAATTGATACCGTTATTCGTTGGATTTTTTAATGTTCTCACTTATTGAACCTTCTGTTTTAGCCAACTTGCAGCTTACATTTATTATTTGATAACCGTTTTTTAGTTCAAGAGATCACTTTTGAACCAAGCCTCCAAATAGCAAGGGAATGGTAACTAATATTAGTGTTTGAAAAACTAATATTAGCTAATATTATTATAGTGCCACACTTATATTAGTTTTTCGAATAAATTCGAAATTCTGGTGAGATGGCTCGTCCGACTAATATAATATAATATTATTTATTCACTAATATGATAACATAGCCGACCCCTACAAATAGCTGTGCCATCAGCATGCCCCCTTCTCCAGCTTTTTTTCAAATCTGAAAGCGGGTTTTTCAATGGTTTTAGGCCTCCTCCAGGGACAGCTGTTTTTAGCATTTTAGGGCCATTTAGGCTACATACACAAAATTGAAGCGGTCAGTTGGGCCAAATCGGGGTCAAAAGTAGCGATCGCTATATATAGCGAGGAAAAACTCCCTGCCCTGCTCCAACCTATAGTCCCATTCATTGTGGTGTCTCTCTTTTCGGCCACGCATGCAGCTTCCAGTCAGCTCCACCAGCCAGCCACCTGGCCATCCCCACAATTTTCAGCTGAATTCGACTGCCCTTTATGTCACATTTCAGGCACAGTTTTAGTTTCAGCTCTAGGTTTGGCCAAAGTTTTTGGCGCTACTGGTGGCAGGATCAAGCCAGCTCCATAGGGCAGCCACAGTGTCTATCCCATACCTTTCAGCTGCATTAGAATGCATGCCATCTCACCTTTCAGGCACACTAGCTAGCTTCAGGTTTGACTCAAGGACAGGGAAAGAGAGCTGTGTGGCAGTTTTTTAATATGAAAGTGGTTTTTTTCAGCTTTATGGTTTTAGGCCTCCTCCAGGGACAGCGTTTTAGTGCTTTTTATAGCTTTTTGTAGCTTTTGGGGGCCATTTGGGGCACACAAAAAAAATGTTTGTTTACTTTTTTATAGCGATAATTTCTCTAAAACGGGGACAAAACTAGCGTTTGCTATGTACAGCGGGAAAAGAATCCCTGCTGTGTAGAAGCTACTACGCATAGCTCAAAAAAGAAACAGTGCCCTAATGCATGTGGCCATCTGTCCATTGGTGTCTGGAGTCCTAACCCCTCTCTCTACGTGTCTGTTGGTGTTCATGCAGGTATCGTTATTGGAGAGACAGCAATCGTAGGTGATAATGTGTCCATGCTACACAGGGTATCGCTCGGAGGTAGCGGTATGAGCCACATGAGGCGACACCCAATGATTTGCCACGGGGTGCTGCTGGGTGCAGGCGTCAGTGTGTTGGGGCCTGTCGTCATTGGCCGGGGCTCCAAAATAGGAGCTGGCTCGGTTGTAGTGACCAGCGTGCCCGAGCACTGTGTGGCTGTCGGCATTCCAGCGAAAGTGGTGAAGCGGGATTTGAAGAAGGAGCCAGTCCAAGAAATGGACCAAATCAGCGGCTTTATATTGGACTACGTGATTTGAAATTTGAAGATTTGGAATCTGAAGTTTGAAGGAGGAGCCAGGCCAAGAAATGGACCAAATCAGCGGCTTTATGCTTGACTACTTGATTTGAGCCAAACAGGAACTGAGCCATGTTGGTAGCGATGGGCTGAGGCTGTAAGGGGAATAGCTCTGAGGCAGAAAGGGAATAAGGTGGAGGACGGATTTGATCTTGACTGGTCGAGGTTGGGCAATCAGTGGCTTTATATTGGACTACGTGATTTGAAAGCCCTGTAGGTATCAATTGTTTTCATGTGACGCGTCGCAAGTTGAGCGACTCTGTGCGACCCTAGTGAGCGATTGCGCGATGCGCAGTAACCCGAACGCCTCAAAGCGCGGATCCCGGGGAGTTGGCGGGAGTATTTCTGACGCGTTTTGCCGGACCCATGCGTCGCCATGCAGTAACGGAATGGCGACGTGTCGCACAAAACAAAAAGTACTTGGTATGACCTCCCCTCACAAGCCAGTGGGGATCGTTTTTGCTCTTTCAAGGCTGTGTGCTGTTGTTGGGATAGTTTTGAATTCGAATTGTTACATGGTGTACATTGTTTCAAGGCTGTTTGCAGTTGTTGGGATAGTTTTGAATTTGAATCGTTACATGGTTCTTCAGCCAACTCTAGGCTGCTCACTGTCTGCCAATTCGAGGTCCCCCCGTGCGATACCCACGGCAACCAGGGAGCACGCTAAGCGGATTATACAGTTTAGACTTGTCCAGGTCACAGGTGTGTGCTCTTGTTGGGATAGCCTGGTGGACTACAAGAGACTGACCCATCTCATAGGATCAATCAATAAAAAGTAATGAGAACGCCTGGTGGGGTGGGGTATTAAGGGAGCCTGTCATATGGCGGTAAAGAATGGGCTGCTACTTTACCTGGACAAAGATACCATGGCGGTTGGCAGCGCAGAGATGTGCAGATTGGCCCATGTAGAGATGTCTCATCAGTGTTTTTTCGAGAGGGCTTCGGCATGTCTTGAACTTGAACTTAGCTACGTAGTTTCAGCCAAACACAGCTCGCAACTTGGTCCGTTCACTTTAAATGTTTTCAAGTTGTAGCCGAGTAGTGTGTTTGGAAGGTTAATATCCTGTCTACATCCAATTACATTACATTACATGTTAAAGTCTACTTGACACCGCGAGGGTGTAAGAGACTCTGTGCTTTAAACAAAAAGAAAAAGCACCCACAAAGCAAAAAAAAAATTACATCAGGGGTGTGTCGAGGACAAACAAACCAAACTCCTAGCCACCGTTTTGGTGGCGTAGGTATTAACCCCCCAGATTAGAGCAGGACCCAGATCTCAACCACTTACAGTGGCGGAGGTAAGAAGCTAACAGATGAGAAGTCACAAGAAATAAAAAAAGGGATAATAAATTACGGTGCCACTAAGCAGTCTAGGGCTTCCTGTCTTGCTCTTCTACAAGTAGAAAGATAGTCGGCTAGGTTGCTCCAAAAAGGCTTGGTGCCATTTCCATTCATGAAGGTTCTGAATGCGGAATCGCTGAGTTCCACATTCCATACGGTTAAGTCGGTATCCTCATGGACATGCATATAAATATATGTAAACAGCTTCTGGTAGCGGAGGCCAATATCATTATAAAAAGGGCACTCAAACATGTGCATTTCATCCTAAGTTTTTTGGAACCCACACAGTTGACAGTGTCTCATTGAACGAGGGATGTGTGCTCTATCCACCACCCTCATTCTTTCTGTGTTCAGCCAATGGGAACCTATTCTAAACTGTGCTATAGAACGAATCTGATCCTGCTTATGTAAGGCGGATGTAAAGGGAATCAAGCCATTCTCATCATTACTGTTGGCTGCGAACCATTTCTGGTATCGGATGCGTTTAAAGCCAACCCTTCTCTCATCAGGGATGTCTCTGACTGCATTGGTGTCACCTGGGTACTTAAACCTCCATGACTCAAAAACTTCAGATATAATACCTGCGACATCGACAGCCTCCAAAATGTTGAGGTTTTTACTGGATCCTAGCTTGTGGAGAGCACAACGTAAGTCATGAACCCAGCCAGTGTTGGAATCAAAAGATTCCTCAAGAGCATTTCTAGTGAGATCCTCAGGTTCTTTATCTATGGTCTTGTTCCAGAAGCGCGAAGCTTGTTTAAGCCAAGCAAAACACAACGGGGTTCTACCCAGCTCTTCCATGATAATATAAGATGTAGTAGATTGGCAAACGCCCAACATGTGTTTAAGTATACCTCTATGCCATTTCTCACAAGCATGGTCATTTGAGATAAGTGTGTTGTTCAAAATAGAAGGAGCCCACACCTCACAACCAACATTCAGGATAGGTTGTACAAGAGAATCAAACAGGTGGGTGAGAATATCAATATTGTATATCTCCATGGTATGGCATCGCCTACGGAGCATGTGGTGGGCTTCAGTGAGCATCCTAGAAAAAACAGCTTTTGCACGACTGCTTGAGTCACCATCCACAAAGAGGGATCCCAGGTAGATAAAATATAACTTCATAGAAAGTTGTGCTCCATCATAGACAAATTTGTAATCAGGATCCATGCGGGCCTCATCACAGAATTGCTTGTTGAAAACGACAATCCCAGTTTTCTTTTTACTCACAGCCATCTTAGTAGCCTCGCAGAAATCTCTCAGGCAGTCAAGCATCGCATGCATATCTGCCGGGGATTCTGCCATTATAGCTAAGTCATCAGCATAAAGTAACAGTTGCAGAATCTTTCCCCTAAGCTCAGCCCCTACATTTGGGAGCTTGGATTGGAGGAACGATTCAATTCTATCAATGAACAGACCGAATAGGATTGGGGATAGGGGGTCTCCTTGTTTAAGTGTTTAACTCCTACAAGGTATCAGCAGTCATTCTCTTCCAGATGACCTTATCAGCTAGAAAGCACTTCGAAGAGTGGAGAGAGATGTATGCAGCGGAGACAGACGCGCCAATCTATACACGGAGACAAGAATAGCGTTACAAGGACAGGCGGACGCCAAAGAACACCAGCGGTGGGAGAGGCGGATGCCTGTAACCTGACTAGACCCTAAGTCAGGAAACTTAAGCCAGGCACCGGCTATACAGAGTGTGTCAGTGAGAGACCGATGACGCAGTCAACAGGAAGCTGTCACCGTGTCATGAAGGATGACACAGTCTACGGGAAGCTGACACAGTACAGACAGAAACACTGTCTGGGCCGATAGTTCTAAGGAAGTATATAAGTAGTCACCAAGTCATAAAACGCGTGAGAGCACCGCAATTCATGCTGACACTCCACCTATGACACAGGTGACATACAATACTACCTCTCCACCTATGGCACTGGGGACATAGAACTATATGTAACATATATAAAAAAAAAAAAATCAAAGAACTCCGAAAAAATCGAGAGAACTTCAAATGGAACCCAAAGGGTTATAGGAAGGAATGAAACAAGGCAAAAAATTCTAAAACAATTTGCCAAGCTAGAAAGAGAGGAAAAACTAATATCAAAAATGTGTAACAACGGTATAGAAAACCCGATCCGGGAATAGGAACCTAATGCCAAACTTTGATAACGAAAAGAAACTAATATGACCAAATGCAAGGATGACCCTAAGAAGAAGCGGTCATACCTAACATGCGGACAAACCTCCAGAGCACAGCAGGATCAAGGGGCTTGGTGAAGGGGTCAGCACAGTTATCCACGGTGTTAACATAGGCAACATCCAGTGAACCATCCTCCACCAGCTCCTTGATGTAGTGATGAATAACATCAATGTGCTTGCTGCGAGGCAGGAGCTGCCAGTCTTTGGCCCAACTTAGAGACCCTAAGTTGTCACCCTGAATGGTAACCAAAGCACAAGGCAGACCCAGATCCACCCTCAATTTCTTCAACCATTGTACCTCCCTGGCAGCCTGGGACAGGGCCTGATACTCAGCCTCACTAGAGCTAATGGCAACAGTAGGCTGCCTCTTGCTCATCCAGTTCACTATGCACCCCCCAGCTAGCACAGCAAAGCCAGTCTGAGACCGCCTGTCAGACCCATCATCAGCAAAGGATGAGTCACTAAAGACAGTAAAAGAGAACTCAGGGTTGTGGGTGTAAGTGAGACCCAGGTGGGAATGTGTTCTCAAATACAAGAGCAACCGCTTGGCAGCCCCCCAGAGAGGGACGGTAGGGTGAGCAGAAAACCTGGACAGGTAGCTCACAGCAAAAGAAATATCAGGCCTGGTGCAAGTAGCCAGGTATAGCAAAGCACCCACAAGAGAGAGGTACTGGCTATTAGACGGCAGGGGTTCTCCAGGGGCGTCAGAAACGGTGGACTTGGCCATGGGGGCAGCAAACCTGGGTGGGGCAGCATCAGTAAGACCAAACTGCTCCACCAGATCAACAATGTAGGTGTGCTCAGAGATGTTGATCTGAACACACCTGCCTTCAGAATCAAGTGTAACATGCATGTCCAAAGAGAGGAACTGAACCGGAACACCCATCTCTTTGACCTCCCAGCCAGCCTTTTCCATAGCCTGGATAAGCAACACATACCTATCCAGCTCACTAAAAGCACAGATAAAATCATCAACATAGGTCAGAACATAGCTCCACCCACCATCAGAATCCTTCCTAAAATACAGAGCAGGTTCAGCCTTGCACATAGTGAAGCCGTGTGCAACCAGAACCCGCTTGACATCCCTACCCCAAGCCCTGGGTGCCTGCTTCAATCCATAAAGAGACTTGAGCAGCTTGCACACAAGGGGACCACCGTTGGGACCAAGATGCTGAAAGCCCTCAGGCTGGCGGCAGTACAGGTCCAGACCAGGTTCCAGCTTAGCGTTCAGAAATGCAGTTTTGATGTCCAGCTGCCGAACAAACATCTTTATATGAGTGATGGCAGCCAGGAGCACCCGAAGACCTGCTTTAGAGGAGACAGGGGCATATACGTCATGAAAATCCAGCCCAGGACGTTGCAGAAAGCCACGTACCACAAAACGTGCCTTGAAGCGTATAGAACCATCAACCCCAATCTTCTTCACAAATAACCACCTGCCTGACAGGATCTTTTGCTTACGAGGCTGTGGAGTGAGTACCCAAGTACCATGGGCATGTAGGGAAGCCATCTCATCCTTCATAGCAAGAAGCCATTGATCCCTGTCAGGGTTGGTAGGGAGCATGGCAGCTTTATAGGTTAGTTCAGTGGAGGGGGCAACAGATGCTCCCACGTACAAGCAGTTTACTTGTACATGAGCAGCGGGGATATCAGCAGTATCAGCAGTAACCGGTAGTAGAGCCCCCAGTGCAGAACTACTGCCTGGTTGAACAGGGCCGGCCTTATTTGCCTCTAATTCAACGAAGCCTGGGTCGACCGGAACACCCCAGCCATACGCAGTATCGGAGCCTGACCAATGATCAAGATCATCACTTGCACTATCTGCAAAGGCTACATCATCACCCGGGCTCCCGATTAATCTATCAGGAACGGCAGGAGGCGAAGCGCTCACCAACCCCTTCGAGCCATCCAAGATGATTGGAGCAGGGTGACTATTAGACAATGGACCTATAAGAGGCTCCACTATGATCTGAGATTGTCGTAATCCTAGAGCTTCACCGACGGAATTTGACGCAGAGGAGGGCCTGGCGACCCCCTGAGATTCGGCTAAGATTTTATCCGTAGGAACTGCAGAACCTCGCCCGCCCAATGCATTCTCACGCAATACAGTACCAGCAGCCCCTGACCTGGGACGCAGAATCATCCTATGGCCAGGACAGTGGTCAACAATTGGGGAAAGCAAAGGATCTAAGGAATGGCCCGCAGCCTCAGGCATGTGTCCGTTGATAGCGGCAGGGATGCTAGAAACATACGGCGACCCGTCATAGGGAGGAAGCCCAGGAATACAGTTATAGCTAAACTGTTCATAGAAGAGTACATCACGACTCTCTACTACCTGGCGCAACTTAGGAACCCAAATAAAATAACCCTTACTCACCAGAGAATACCCAACCAGTCTACCAGATAACGCCCTTTCGTCCAGCTTGTTACGTTTCTTCCCATTGACTAACGTGACACAGCAGGGGCATCCAAACACACGTAACAACGACACATCAGGCATCACCCCATAAAACAACTCATAAGGTGTCTTGCGTCCCTGATTGGGCAGTCGGTTACGAAGGTAACAAGCAGCTAGGAAGGCATAAGGCCAGAAAGACTTAGCTAGCTTTGATTCCAGGTGGATACTCCTAGCTATAGACTGCAAGACCCCATTATACCTTTCCACAGTTGCGTTCTGCTGGGCAGTGTACACCAACGATAACTCATGTACTGCCCCAACCGATATCAGCCAATCCTCGAACCATTTAACTATAAACTCCTTGGCCCTGTCAGATATCAGACACTTAAAGGCAAACCCCTGCAGCTGATTTGACCATCTGAGGATGATAGTTTGGACTGCTAAGGGAGCTTCATCCCTGGTCCTCAAGCACAATACTTCAGCAAAGCCAGAGAATTGGTCTATGAGGCACAGGATGTAAAACTCCCCACGCAGACCCCTAATATGAACTGGTCCCATTATATCCAAGTGAAGTCGTTGGAGAGGTGCACGGATCTCAGTTTTGCTTTCTTTAGGAAAAGGGAGACGTTTGCCCTTAGCCTTGTGACAAGCATCACATGGGATCTTACCCAACTTTTGCACTTGACCCAGACTGAGGGGTAAGTTCTTAACCATACCACTCTTGACAAGTTTGTGTAAGGCACTATAGCCGGGATGACCCAACCGCCTATGCCACAACCATGCAGGAGTGGTAGGGAGAACAACTCCACCGTCCTCATCAACATCAAGTGCAAACGCTGGATAATTGTCAGCAACTCTTAAACAACGACTGGAGGTGTGACAAGGCCTACATGCAAACTTGTACACACCATCACTGGAGGCAGGGAAGGACCAGAGAACAGAAGAGACCTGAGTGGCAGTGCAACTAAGACTATCAAAAGAAACCTGGCAGTGGAGAGAATGAGCCACAGCATTTACTGACAGGAGATTCACCGGACAGTGAGGGATATAAAGAACATTGGTTAGAGTGATTGATGTTGGTAACCAATCACTACATAACACAATGGATCCCTTACCCTCTGACCGTTGAAATCACCCCGTCACCAAATCGAACCGTAGGCCCAACAGCAGAAGATTCAAACACAGTGAACAAAGACTTATCACCCGTGATTGACATTCCAGCTCCAGAGTCCACATGCCAGACACCCTCAGAAAGACTAGGGCTACACACGTTAGAGAACTTCGTAGTGCAAGAGAATAGGACAGAGCGTACCTCCTAGTTCTTGGACATGGCGTACCCATCAATCTGAGCCTGCAAGGAGGACAACTGCTTGCGAGTCAGCGAACCTGGAAGGGCCAAGGCAACGGGCACGGGTTCAATGCCCGGTGCACCAGCCTTGGCCTTTCGCAGGTGCGGATGTTTCGTCCAGCAACGGTCCTCCGAGTGGCTCGTTTTGGAAAGACAGGGGCCCCAAGTGCAATCCAAGCGCCTCTTGGTAGTCCCGGAACCCTGAGGACCAGGTCCCCTGCCACGCTGAAAAGCAGCATTGGCAGGGACTTGGGGAGGATCGCGGGACCAACCAGGATGCCTCGGATCAGACTTAGGGAGAGACACGTTCAAGAAATCTAATGATCTATATGCTGCCAGACAGGTCCAGTAATCAACAGGCTGGTTCTGATGCAGTGCGAGACCAAACTGTAGCCGCAGAGAGTCGAAGCGGGGGTGCATGATGCCATTAATAATAGTATGCATGGCATGGCGCTGAGGCTGTGGGTATCCCGCACTGCGGAGGTCAGTGCACAAGCCCCGGACCCTGCGAAAGAACACATCCACAGGTTCAGAGTTGTCCATGGTTGCACGCCGAAGCTCAACAAGCATGAGAGGGACACGAGCAGCAAGAGCATCAGAACGCTGTCTTCGGATATGCAAGAAGATATCCCGAGGAGTGGCAAAATCCTGATACACATTGACCATCGCATCCGTCATGTTCGCAAGCATCATAGTGAGACACATGAACTCCTGACGTTCCAGGGGCAGGGCACTAAAACCCAACAGTGCAGGATCTACACGAGACTCACCATGAGAGGCCGAGGGTCCAGCAGCAAGAGGATCAGGCACAGGAGCATACGAGGCACGAACCGACATAAAATACTCGGCAGCAATGCCAGCATCATATGCGCGCTGATCATCTAAGTTCCTAATGAGATCTAAGGAACGCGCAACACTCGCAACGAGCTCGAAATCAGGCCTAACAGGAACAAAACTGAGAGGGACCTTCACATACTGATACCCTCGGAGATCATTGTTCCTACGCCCAATCCCACCAAAGGTAACACCTCCAGGGGAAGGGTAGTTAATCCCTGCCTTCACAGATCCTAGAAAAGCACGACACTCATGACCCAGCTCAGAGTAAGCCATCACACGCTTAGGGCGACCCTTTCTATCTAGATTAGCCCGAGTGGCTGCCTCATCCAGCCTACCGTACAAAGTGCGATCAAGAGAATCTCCAGCATACTGGGCTTGGCGAATAAGCCGGCAGTCCCGCACAGCCAGCCGCACAGGTGGTGTGCCATCAAGCAGATGTTCCCAGGATATGCCGGACAGCGTAGGATTCATAGACGGCGGAGGGCCAGGCGCAGGTGGCAGATCCACCGGTGGAGGTGGAGGGGGCTCCTGCGAGGTGCCAGCAGCAGATCTGTGGACACTCGTGGCAGCAGCCTCGCGAGCCCGAGTATGGTAAGCACCAAGAGCCCGCTCTGCAGGGTTGCGAGCCTGCTCTGCAAGGTTGAGTAGAGGACCCAAAGGACCAAGAGACGAACTCCGCAGCAAAGACGGCTTGACCACCTCAGGTAGGTCCGGTGGAAGCGGCGCAAGCAGAGCGGCAGACGGAGGCTTGAAGACCGCAGGAGAAGGTGCCAATTGAGGCTCATACACCGGAGAGACAGTGGAGGTGTGGAAAACCCTAGTAGCAGAAGAGGGAGTGACTCCACCGAAGTCGCCACTTCTGGCACTCTGTAGATCTTCCATACAATCATTAGAGTAATCTTCCTCTGAGTCGTCAGACTTGCCGTAAGCATAGCCATCTTCATGGCTATGGAGAGCAAGGTCTACAGTGTCGTAGGTAAAGCGGGCATCAGCGGGTGGAGGCGACCTTGCATACTGGATAATCTGTGTGGAAACACAGCATAGGCGCATCAGAATATCCTCAACCTCAGGTCGGAGACGTTGGACAAAAGGAGAAGGAGACGGAGAAATGGAGGTATTGGAGGGGGGGGTGGCTTCCATGATGGCGGAAGGAGACTTATCTCCGGCAGCAGAGGCCGCTGGCGCGCAATCATCTAGCCAATCAGTGGGAACACGAATCTTTAGAGGAAGAATTCGGTCGCATCCATTACTGATAATGACGCTCTCCATACCGCGCGACCAGGAAATACCATTCTGTGGGGTAAGTTTCTCGAAGCCGGCAGGAGGCCCACGCGGAAGTTGCATTGTAAAGCGGTGGTAGAAGTAATAAGCCCGTAACCTATCAGCTAGAAAGCACTTCGAAGAGTGGAGAGAGATGTATGCAGCGGAGACAGACGCGCCAATCTATACACGGAGACAAGAATAGCGTTACAAGGACAGGCGGACGCCAAAGAACACCAGCGGTGGGAGAGGCGGATGCCTGTAACCTGACTAGACCCTAAGTCAGGAAACTTAAGCCAGGCACCGGCTATACAGAGTGTGTCAGTGAGAGACCGATGACGCAGTCAACAGGAAGCTGTCACCGTGTCATGAAGGATGACACAGTCTACGGGAAGCTGACACAGTACAGACAGAAACACTGTCTGGGCCGATAGTTCTAAGGAAGTACATAAGTAGTCACCAAGTCATAAAACGCGTGAGAGCACCGCAATTCATGCTGACAGACCTCAGTTGACACCTGATATCAGATGTCAACTTAGGTCATCTGGTAGAGCATAACTGCTGATAATAACGTACTTTCCGAGTGGGGTTTAATTATAATCAGCGGAAGTGTGTCTGCCAGTGGTCCTTTACTTGCCTGATACATTACGGTAATCAGTACTAAGTTCTCGATTGGCCTCTGAGTAGGCAGACGTTGACCTCTGGGTGACCACCATGTCTCGAACCTAGCCCTGAGTGGCAGGAGTAAATCGGACCTCTGGGGAAAATCCCCACTCGGAAAGTACGTTATTATCAGCATTTGTGCTCTACCAGATGACCTCAGTTGACATCTGATATCAGGGATGGAAAGGAGGATCCAATGCCCCCATGTAGGCGAACTTGGAAAACAACATGATTATACATGGACTTAAGAATACTAAGATAGGGGTCTTTGACTCCTAGCCTTGCTAAGCAATCCCATAGCAAGTCTCTGTTGACCCAATCATAAGCCTTGTCCTCCAATGTGAGGCATGGGGAGAGGAGGCTCGGCAACAAATAGGATGGCCATCAACCATGCCAATAGGATAATAGATCACTTGTAAAAGGGCCTAATTGGTGATTGGCACACGGGCTGGAACCTCAACCTCTCGCCTCGTAAAAAGGCGTACTATTTATTTGATGTAAAAGGGCCTAAATGCAACCCATACCCAAGGAGATGGATCCTTCACATGGGATATACAAAATGGAACATACAAAGGGTTTAACCTGATACACCCTCCTGCTGTAGAAGTGTAGAATGTAGACAGCGTCCAGCCTCGAGGCTGGAGCATTTTCTTTCTTCAATACCGGTAAATGCTATAACTTGAACTTGGTTACAGGGCTCCAGCCAGCAATTTGGTGGCTCGCCGTATTTGGGAGTAAAAATCAAAAATGCCAGGGAAATGTAAAAATCGACAAATGTTGTTTTCTCCTTCTTTTTATATGTTACTCCTTTTTTATGTAACTGGATGTACCCAAGTTCAAGATCTGGAGCAATGCACTGCTGGAGGGTCTACTATGGACTGTGCAGTCCAACAACCCATAACCTGCGTCCTGCGACGCAACCAAGCCACTGAAGCTGCGTCTGAGACGCAACGGACCCTTCCCAATTGGCGTCTAAGGACGCAACGGACCCTTCGACGTTGCGTCTGCGACGCAGGACGTAGCGTCCTGAACAACCCTGGTTCAAATAATCAGATACTTTCTACTCCGACTCGACTAGGCTTCCGATGTATTGCGTGCGACCGCGAGGGTTCGCGCATGCCATGGGTTCGTGTAGGTTCGTGTGGCTAGGGAGCCGCCTAGTGCGAAGTCCAGGGCTTATATTCAAATTCAAATTTAGAAAACTCGAGATCCGATTTTTGACTCGGATTTCTCGCCCGCGCCCGCGCCCGGGCGGGCGGGAGTACCCCCCTGTCAAGTTAAAAGTCTATGAGATTACACTCCATTACACTTAGGGTACTGGCGCCACGCTGTTGCCAGTGAATAAACACGCTGTCGCCTGCGAACGACTAAGCTGGCGCTTGCGAATCTATCTTCTAATCTGAGTCGCGTACTGCTTTCATCTAATCTTTCCGCTTGGGCATGGTGAGTTGCTCTCGCTTTCCTTTTAGGAGATTTCGCAGCAACAGCTCCTCGATTAAATGCGCGATGTCGTGTCCGATTAGCAGTGCATTGCATGGAGTGTTAGCTATTCAATCGGGGCTTCCCAAGAGCGACATGTGAACCAAGACATTTGCCCACGCCTTATCTGAAAGTGGAGCTTGGATCCTTTGAGTGCAAGACGCTGGGCGCTGGTCATAAGGCTTCTGTTGACCAAGCATTCTTGAAGATACGTTTGCTTGATGACAGTGCTGGGCAGTTGCAGTTCAGGACAGGGCTGGAGGTTCGGCTGGCGAAGCACTTCAAAGCCATTCTCGACGCGATGCCCGGTATGCCCGAGCACTTCATTCCTGCCTTCCCCACCAAAGATACGAAGGCGCATACTACATTTCGTGGGTCAGCGTGGCTTACCATCCCGAGTACGAAGTGCCTTGTCGCCCGCCCCAGTGAATCGAATGCCTCCTCATTGCAGAAGTGTCCCCAACTTATGTTTTTTTTTACCAAAATGCAGGGCACAGGACATTGCGAGGAAGATCAAGTCCAAGACACAGTTCTTTCTGTGCGTGTACCACTTTGTCAGGGCATTGCAACGGCTTCCTGTGTACTGTGCAGGGTTTTAAAAACCCGACTTTAAAAGGTGAGCAAAAAATCTACAAATTATATGTTTCTGTTTCTATCAGGTTTTTTATTGGTTTCGTGTTTTCCGTCGGCGTTGGTGTCGGCGTGACAAGGATGCAAGATAGGGTAATGTCAGTATACATTTTAATTGTTCTTCCAGGAGGTAGCATCCTTCACGAAAAGTTGAGCAAAGTCGATCAATTTATTCCAAATTTAGGATGTATATGACATAATTATTTGCAATTTACTGAACATGTTTTCAGATTTTTCTGGGCACTTTATTTAGGGGGGGGGGGGGGGGGGGGGGGGGGGGGGGGGGGTAGCCCTCATACGTTTTTTTGCCAACTTTTTACTCAGACCTCCAAATACAATTATAAGACCACCCATGAGTAGGCCATGGTAAGGGCAGTCAATTGGAACCACTTTGGACCTCGTGCAATAAGTATATACCCTCTCCACCACCACCACCACCACCACCACCACCACCACACACACACACACAAACCGACAGCAACCGAATCAAATCGAAACGCCGCTGTTCTTCTGTTCCTTTCCTTTTCCACGCCTCTTGGCATTCCCTTTCTGTCTCTCTTTCTCTTTCTTTCTTTCTTCTTTCTCTATGCAAGATGATGCTGATACTCGTCCGTCCAATGTACCAGCCCGCAAACATGGGCGCCCATCGAGTTTATGGGGAAGATTGCCAAACAGTTGAAGCCAGGCAGATAAACCTTAATAAGGGGCAGTGACTAGACCAGAATAATGATTACAAAAACAGACCATGTGCACTGTTTTGTTTTTAATTGCGTTTTAGAGTGCCTGTGCTCGGTCTGATTTTTACATATTTTTCTGGCCGCCTCCAGCGACGGCAAAGGGTGGCTTAAGTACTTGGACAACCGGGGGTGGGGTGGGGTGGGGTGGGGTGGGGTGGGGGGTGGGGGGGGGGGGGGGCAGAACTGTTTTTTTCATATCGTGCGATCGCTGCACTACAAATCTGATATATATATATATATGTATATATATATATATATATATATATATATATATATATATATATATATATATATATGTGGTCCGCTGCAATCGTGTTGGTATAACCGAAAGGCTTTCCCTTATCAACCCACTTCTTCAGGATCTGCTTCTGGGGGCTGTCCTGTACAATTGTGTTGCCCAAGAACCCCTCCACACACTCAGACCAACAGCTTTAACACCTTGGCGTAGGTGACTTCGCCAGCATTCACCGCCTGGTGGAATACCAGCAAGAGGACTGCAAGTAGCGACAGCGATGTAGCGGCTTGAATACCACTCTGCTGAGCGACCTTGGCACAGTTCTTTGCCTGACACATGTGCTTCACTGCATGGGCCAGGTTGTCACTTCCTCTTTCTCTGCAATGGAGGCACGAGCTAACCACATTCTGTCCACCCGGTGTGGCTTTCTCCTCCTCCTGCTCCTCCTCTTTGCGGCTGTATCTACTGGCTGGGACTTTTTGCCAGAAACGAGAAGCATTTTCCCGATAGCCGTCATTCTGGTTAGGTCGCGGTGCACAATGGGAAGGGGGTAAGATACGGGGGGTAGAGCTGTTGAGCGGGCCACTCCTTCCGCTGTTGTTGTAATGCTTCGCCTGCCTCACCTTCGCCGTGGGTGGCGTGACGATGGACTTTTCGGATTTGCCGGGACTCCCACCCTCGCCCTCGTCGGAAACAAGGTCACAGAAATGAAGTGCTCGTTTGGCCATGCTTAACAAACAATCGCAAGCTGAATTTATTTGCTGTTGGAAACGACATGTCGAAAAACCACTGCGAACAGAAAGAAGCAGTACTCCAATGTGACTTAACGAAGATAGATTTATGCCCCTGTCGAATCTCGAATCGGGGCGAGTGACTTGTCTACGATGCTGTAGAGTGAGCTGTCATTCCTTGTGAACAGGCTGTAAACCCTTCTCATAGACTTCTGCTCATAGACTTTTAACTTAACAGGGGCGTAGCGTCAAGAAAGTCTGGGCCTATTTCCCTAGTCTGCGCCTATTTGTAAGGAAGGGTTCAGACAGGTGGACAAATCGTCAGTGCCATGCTGGTCAGTGACTGACCAGCCACTGAGTAGCGATTCACGATTCCAAGCGTGAACCGGTCGACTCTTTACATCGCTTCCTCCAGGTCGCATCATCAATTTTCAACCACCAGCGCAGCAGAATTTGCGTATTGCTTTCGTTCTGTCTCTCATCTTGCTTCCCAATCCTTTCTGCGAGAACAGCACTGCCCTAGAAGATAGAGTTTCCACCAAGACGGTGGCGTTCTATGAGCCACCGTCTTGATGGATGCTGGTCTCGCATGCTGGTCTTGCAACCTTAGCAGAAGTCGCAGCAACCGCAGCAGAAGTCACAGCAACAGCAGCAGAAGTCACAGCAACAGCAGCAAAAGCAAGTGCAGGAGATTCGTCTGAGCTTGGGCCAGGCAATTTGTTGTAGCCCTTGCTTCAGCTAGAAATGTGAACTCTGAAATGTGATTACCCAATTTCCCTTTACCCCTCTTGATTGTGTGTAAGCTGGTTCAGACTTCTATTCATGTTTCAGCTGAGTCAACGTGGATAATGGTAGATGTATTATCATGCGGTTGCGTAGTGACGTGGACACACTCCATGCGAAGTACAAGCATGGCTGCATTCATTTTTCTGGAGGTGTATAGTGTGCACAGCTGCATCGAGCGGCCAGAGCAGAGGTTGTAGGCGAGGTGGATGGGCGCTCTGCAGCTAGTAAGCATGGAACAGCAAGTAATGGTCGCACTACAGATGAAAAACTGGCACGTGATATCTCTCATTGTGGCACGGGTAGTCAGATACTCCGGCAAGCCAAGTGCACAGTAATTCAGGATGAGGATGCTTATCATGCAGACCAGGGCATATCAGCTTATCTCCGTAAGGCCGACATGGAGAAGAGAGATCATGAGATCGTCCCCAGTGCACTACATGACACAATATTGATCATTGGTGACACACCCGTGCTGTACTTCAATCATGGACTCATGGTCTGCTGATTCTTCGCATGACAAACTTCTCTATCATGAGATGGACTGAACAACGCAAAGCTGGCCATGGCATGTGGGTGATGGACACCAAAGGTGGAATGGTGAGCTTATTATTAATTTCCCGTGCCTTTTGTTGTTGTTTTGACTTGCCATACCATGTGCTGTTGTTATTCTTGTAATTTATCATCCCTTTTGTTGTTGTTATTACTTACCAACTCTTGTGTTGTTGTTGTTGTTTTAATTTGACAGACATACATTACCTGCATCCAAAGTTCGGACATTGATGATGATGATGATGATGATGATGATGATGATGATGATGATGACGATGATGATGATGATGATGCCGATGGCTACATTTTATGTGTGCCTTATGTTCCTGCTGCTTGATGGTGTCGAGGGGGACTTATAATTGATCCACTTTTAATCACTGGATCACAGCAACAGAGCGTGAGTGATGGGGTGCTCTAGGTTGGGTGACTATTTCTGTAGGGTAGGATTCGGGTTAGAGGGATGGAGAGAGGAGAGAAATTGTATGGCAATGTAGGTGGGTGGGTTTGAGGTCATGTTGCGGGAAGAAAGGGCGCTGGTGACCACTACTGTAGGGGGTGCATAGGATAATGCTTTGACTGCCCAAATTACCCATTCCCATATTATTCTGAGTCTTCCATGTTTTGACAATATTCGGCTGGCTGGTCTCCGCCCCTAGCTTATTCGCTTAAAGCGCTGGCTTCCTCAAAATGAATAGTGTCAGAATTGGATGGGAGAAGTTGTCCTGTGTTGCTGAAGTGGAAGGGAACCCAAATTACCCATTCCCATATTATTCTGAGTCTTCCATGTTTTGACAATATTGGGCTGGCTGGTCTCCGCCCCTAGCTTATGCGCTTAAAGCGCTGGCTTCCTCAAAATAAATAGTGTCAGAATTGGATGGGAGAAGTTGTCCTGTGTTGCTGAAGTGGAAGGGAACCCAAATTACCCATTCCCATGTTATTCTGAGTCAGATATTCTATTGCCATTAGAGCTTCTGATCTGTACACCTTCTTCTTGTGGGCCGGAAGGTCCATTTGCAAGAGTGGTGCTTCAATCAGAATTCCTAGGGCTTCCAGCCTGGTAGTGGGGGTGGTGGCACCTTCAACCTTGGAAGGATTGAACTCTATACCTAGCAAGGCTGCCTCCAAGTTCATAATCTACAAGGCCTTCTGCATGTCTATGTGGGACTCTGCCCTTATTGGGTAGTCATCCACATAGACATCACAGGAAGCTTTTACTCCTTCCTCATTAAATCTGTGATTAAAGATCAGCTTAGAGAAGTTGGTCAGTTCACAGAAGAAATGGGGGCTTTGGCCTGTGCCCTGGGGTAGAGCAATCCATCTACCTACTTAAATAGTCACGGGATGTCTGAAACCCATGTACCTCATAGCTGAGGGTGCAGGAAGACAGGTAGAACCTATTCGTGAAATCCCTCTTGCCTAACTGGTGCGTAGAGGTGAGTGATTTCAAGAAGGTTTCAAGGGTGGTGAGAAAGCAGGGCAGTGTGCTCCTGCAGCCATTGACCCCAGAGAAAGAGGGATCTACCAAAAAAAATAAAACAAGACACTGTGTGGTTGCAGACCTCCATGGAGGCTGGTGGGGTGGTTCTCCAAACCCAGATTAACAGGTCCTAATGCATTTAGGGGGCAGGGTACTTAGCTGGGCGGTAGGCGAGGGATTGAGGCCTTCGTCTTGGTGCGTTGTCTCACAAGGAGGGTGAGGAAGGAAGAAAGGGGCGGGATTTGTGAGAGGGTATGGTGAGGTGATCTAACTCAACGGGAGCTTCGGTCACCGCCCAGGTGGGCGGGAGCGGAAGCGAGGGCTCAGACAACAGGACGGAGAAATTCCGTTCAAACACTAGGCCAAGGAGCTGGGGAGGATCCGTGGGGATCTGGGAAGGATCTAGAGAGGATCTAGAGAGGATCTAGAGATAGAACAGTCCTAACACACTTCGGAAGCGCAAGGGGGGGGGGGGGGACGCTCAGAGAAAGTTAAGGCGCAGCTCTGAGGCGTTAAGGCGCGAAAGCAGAAGCGACAAGGCAGGCGCGAAAAGCTAAAAGGGGTAACTGAGAAGCCAGGGGCAGAGAAACAAACGAGCAAGCAGCAAGGCAGGCGCGATACCTCACCAGCCGGGGACGTGTTCGTCACATTGGGCGCGGCCTTGGGCGCGGGCTTCTTATTCTGGGGTGGTGACTTCTTGAACTAGAAAAATGACAGGACTGAATTGCTGTGACAGCAATTTGATCAAAGTAGTATTGGTCTAGTGTTGTGCACAGACTAAATACTCGTGGTGATCTGGCACTGATTTTGAATTAGCGGCACGCGAACGTCCTCGTTTCGCCTTCCGCAGGATTTAAACTTCGAAATATTAGCGCGAATGTTGGTACCTGGTCCCGCCTTTCCTAATACTCTATTTCTCACACTACGGTGTGGGAAATACGGCGTGTCAGAATAGGATGGGAGAAGTTGTCCTGTGTTGCTGAAGTTGAAGGGAACCCAAATTACCCATTCCCATGTTATTCTGAGTCTTCCATGTTTTGACAATATAAGGCTGGCTAGTCTCCGCCCCTAGCTTATTCGCTTAAAGCGCTGGCTTCCTCAAAATAAATAGTGTCGGAATAGGATGGGAGAAGCTGTCCTGTGTTGCTGAAGTGGAAGGGAACCCAAATTACCCATTCCCATGTTATTCTGAGTCTTCCATGTTTTGACAATATTCGGCTGGCTGGTCTCCGCCCCTAGCTTATTCGCTTAAAGCGCTAGCTTCCTCAAAATAAATAGTAACAGAATTGGATGGGAGAAGCTGTCCTGTGTTGCTGAAGTGGAAGGGAACCCAAATCGCCCATTCCCATGTTATTCTGAGTCTTCCATGTTTTGACAATACTCGGCTGGCTGGTCTCCGCCCCTAGCTTATTCGCTTAAAGCGCTGGCTTCCTCAAAATAAATAGTGTCAGAATTGGATGGGAGAAGCTGTCCTGTGTTGCTGAAGTGGAAGGGAACCCAAATCGCCCATTCCCATGTTATTCTGAGTCTTCCATGTTTTGACAATATTCGGCTGGCTGGTCTCCGCCCCTAGCTTATTCGCTTAAAGCGCTAGCTTCCTCAAAATAAATAGTGTCAGAATTGGATGGGAGAAGCTGTCCTGTGTTGCTGAAGTGAAAGGGAACCCAAATCGCCCATTCCCATGTTATTCTGAGTCTTCCATGTTTTGACAAGATTCGGCTGGCTGGTCTCCGCCCCTAGCTTATTCGCTTTAAGCGCTGGCTTCCTCAAAATAAATAGTGTCAGAATTGGATGGGAGAAGCTGTCCTGTGTTGCTGAAGTGGAAGGGAACCCAAATTACCCATTCCCATATTAATTTGAGTCTTCCATGTTTTGACAATATTCTGCTGGCTGGTCTCCGCCCCTAGCTTATTCGCTTAAAGCGCTAGCTTCCTCAAAATGAATAGTGTCAGAATTGGATGGGAGAAGCTGTCCTGTGTTGCTGAAGTGGAATGGAACCCAAATTACCCATTCCCATATTATTCTGAGTCTTCCATGTTTTGACAATATTCGGCTGGCTTGTCTCCGCCCCTAGCTTATTCGCTTAAAGCGATGGCTTCCTCAAAATAAATAGTTCCTGAATTGGATGGAAGAAGCTGTCCTGTGTTGCTCAAGTGGAAGGGAACCCAAATCGCCCATTCCTATGTTATTCTGAGTCTTCCATGCTTTTACAATATTAGGCTGGCTGGTCTCCGCCCCTAGCTTATTCGCTTTAAGCGCTAGCTTCCTCAAAATAAATAGTGTCGGAATAGGATGGGAGAAGTTGTCCTGTGTTGCTGAAGTGGAAGGGAACCCACACCACAGCAGATGCTTGGTGCTGAATTCATGCCTGTTGGGAAGAAATGACTTGTTGGCTGCTTCACTGTAGTTAAAGCAACAGATGCAGACCAGGATGTTGGCAAGGCAGATTCCAAGTATGTGGCCTACTACCACAGCATCAAGAAGATGGATCCAACAGACCCTATGTTGAGCTCAATGTTACGCGATGATTTAGGTTTGTCATGCTCTTTTGGTAGCTGAATGTGATGATGGTGCCTAGGTTATTGAAAATCCCTAACTCAAAACGTATGCCTCTTGCAGATGAGGGATAAACAATATGGAATTGCTTACTTGTATGCTGATCAAGTTGTTGGTGATTTCCCAGAACATGGTGGCAACGACTTTGAGGAGAGCAAAGAAATGACTTACAAAGACTCTACCGATGAAGAATATGAGGATGGCTCTAACCAAGACGTTGATGGCACTAACATTGACGGTGATGACATTTTGTATCGCCAGCAGCAGCAACAACAACAGTCACCAAAAGACCACCACTATCCTTGAATCAATGGAGCATAGCAGCTAAGCAGGAGTATCTTAGAAGCCTAGCTGCCTAGAAACGTGTAGCAGGAGCAGGATATTAACTATCTTGTCGTAGGCTGGCTGGAAGCTAGATGCTACCCCTCTTTGTTTGACTAGGCCCCTCAGTAGTTTGTGTGGGCGGGAGCTGGCTAGAAGCTGCATGCCAACCTTCCTTGTTTGACTGGGCCCCTTAGTAGTTTGTGCGGGCGGGAGCGGGCTAGAAGCTGCATGCTACCCCTCCTTGTTTGACTAGGCCCCTTACTAGTTTGTGTGGGCGGGAGCTGGCTGGAAGCTGCATGCTACCCCTCCTTGTTTGACTGGGCCCCTCAGTAGTTTGTGTGGGCGCGAGCTAGCTAGAAGCTGCATGCTACCCCTCCTTGTTTGACTATGCCCCTCAGCAGTTTGTGTTGGCGGGAGCTGGCTAGAAGCTGCATGCTACCCCTCCTTGTTTGACTGGGCCCATCAGCAGTTTGTGTGGGCGGGAGCTGGCTAGAAGATGCATGCTACCCCTCCTTGTTTGACTATGCCCCTCAGTAGTTTGTGTGGGCGGGAGCTGGCTAGAAGCTGCACGCCAACCTTCCTTGTTTGACTGGGCCCCTTAGTAGTTTGTGCGGGCGGGAGCGGGCTAGAAGCTGCATGCTACCCCTCCTTGTTTGACTAGGCCCCTTAGTAGTTTGTGTGGGCGGGAGCTGGCTGGAAGCTGCATGCTACCCCTCCTTGTTTGACTAGGCCCCTCAGTAGTTTGTGGGGGCGGGAGCTAGGTAGAAGCTGCATGCAACCCCTCCTTGTTTGACTAGGCCCCTCAGTAGTTTGTGTGGGCGAGAGCTGGTTAGAAGCTGCATGCTCCCCCCCTCCTTGTTTGACTTGGCCCCGAAGTAGTTTGTGGGGGCAGGAGCTAGCTAGAAGCTGCATGCAACCCCTCCTTGTTTGACCAGGCCCCTCAGTAGTTTGTGTGGGCGGGAGCTGGCTAGAAGCTGTAATTGAAATTGAAATTGAAATTGTTACATCCGAGTAATGCGCCACTCTCAGGACGTGAAGTTAAGGAAACCACTGCGTAAGCCGGAGCTAGCAGTAGTCACCATAAAAGAGTCTCCTTGTCAGGGAGTCTGAATAAGCCCCTGGTGGGCAAACTTTAACAAGGAGAACCAGGGAAATTACTAATCCCCTGGTATTGAGCCCTGTTGGGTCTCCATAAAGCGTCTGCACTGTAAAATACTTTGAAAGCTAGAAATAGAGTGAGAGTGGACTGTGTCTGCCAGTCGAAGGGCACACAATCTGTTAAGTCCAAGTGTAGCCATAGAGGTCAAAAAGGAGGTTGGGATAGTACCCGTTGTTCCAATTGTGATAAGTACGTAGTGAACAAGATATCCAGTCGATTGGAGGCCATCCCCTAGTCTAGCATGCTGGGCATGTTTAGTGATAAACTTGGTAGCATGGTTGGTATCAGAGCAATAGCCAAGCTCAAGGAGCAAAATTTCTTTATCTCTTAGGACGGTAGGAGAGTCTATGTCAGGTAGGATGGCAAGGTCAGGTCTCATTCTCCTCCAGGCTTCTTCTGTAATAGAGGAAGGGCGTAGCCAGTCAGGGAGGCGTTTGCCTAGGACCTCCCTGGGGAGGTCCTCTTCCTTGCCAGCGTCCATAATCATTCTGCGTGAGCCCAGGTTGCCAGTGCAGATGGCCTTGTGGATGAGTCGCACTGCGGCGTCATGTCTCTTGATGTAGAGCCCCTTGAAAGTCTGGTGTGAGCAGCCCGCCAGAATGTGGCCCGCTCCGTCCTCACAGATGCGGCATATGGGGCATAGAGGGTTTGTGGGCGGGTGGGTGTTGTTAATATAAGGAAGCTTCCACCGATAGGCAAGTTTACGATTCCACAGTCGACCCTAGCGGGCTTTAAGGATGTGGAATTTATCAGCATCAATTGCGGTTCACTTGATCGTTTTATGTCTTGGTGACTACTCCTGTACTTCCTTAGAACTATAGCTGTAGATAGTAACAGCTTCCTGTAGACTGTGTCATCCTTCATGACACGGTGACAGCTCCTGGTGGGCTGCGTCCCCTGGTCCCCTGACATGCGCTGTATAGCCTGTACCCTGGTTAAGTTCCAGGTATCCGCCCCTTCCACCGCTGGTGTCTAATGTGTGTCCCCAGTCGCTTTAATCATTCTCATCATGCGTTAAAAGATTGGCGCGTTTGACCGCTGCGAGTATCTCTCCACTCTTGAAGTGTCTAAGCTGATAGGTCATTGGGCTCATCATGGTAACCACTGCTTAATGCATCTTCTACGTCGTCCTCTCCTTGGCTTCTGGGCTTCATTCTGGAAGTTCCGAAGTCCTGCAATGACGACGAATCGGCTGGTGGATGTGCGCACCCCTTCGGCCTCTGCTTGCATTGGTGAGAATCCTTCCGCCATCGTGGAAGCCACCCCCCCCAGTCATTCCTCCATCTTCTCTTCCTTTTCCTCCCCTGCCGTCTGTCGCCTCCTCCCGTCTGTCGTAGATGACTGTGACGTGCAGACTCAAGTCGGCGACTAGCCTGGACATCGGTGGAGATACCCTGTCTTCGTCTGCTCGCGTCCTTGACGTCACTATCATATCTCCGGTGTTTGAGGCTCTGCCTGCATACCGGAGGTTGCCAAGCCGACCAAGCTCCCTGCTGATGTCTACGTCGTCTGTGCCCCCCTTTGCTCTGCCCAGCCGACGGTCGGCTACTGGCATGAGCTTGCGCTCTAGTGGCTCTGTGCTACCTTCTGGAGAATTTTTTTGATCAAGCTGGCAGACCGCCGGCACTGCCGTAGGGTTCGCCAGAGGAGAACGACCTACGCGTCCGGACCTGGAGATTCTGGAGGTGGTAGGAAGCAGGGGGGTATGGTCAGCACCACTACGGGTGCTGCTCCCTCTACCCCCCAACCGGGTAAGTCGAGCGATAGAGGGGGGGACTTGGGATTGACTGATCATCGACGGCGGGATATGAGGACCTTTACATGCCTCGGCTCTGCTCTTCGCATCCTAGCGATAAATTTTCGAATTCTGCCCTTGCGATTTGCGATTTTCAGCCCTTGCGATTGGCGACTTTCTGCACTTTCATCCTCGTCACCATTTTCCTATACCTCAAATCTCGACTTAACCCTAACGCTTCCCCACCTTCTATGATCCCAGGTTTCGCAGCGCCGGACATCGCCCATGCTGGGAGCCGAAGTGGAGGCCGTCCTGGCCCTAGTCCAGCGGCCGTGGAGGTTCTTGGTGGATATTTTTCTCTCTTAGGATCCTTGGGACCACTGGGTGCGTTCCGTGGTTCGACGGAGGTCGCGTTGTTTGTCTTACCGTGCCCCTGGTCCTTCCCCTGGGTGCCCCCCCCCCTTAGGTGTATGCCTCAGCTACATGAGTTTGTGTTCAAGTGTTTGAGTTCTGATAGGGCTTAGGAATTTTTATTTAAGTGATATAGAGGCATGGTTGATCTCAATTAGTTGTGGCAGTGCATGAGTTGTTGATGATGACACTGCTCGGCAGAGTGCTAGTGTGTTATCTTCGCTATCGGCTGTACAACTAGGGTGGCATACTCTTTATGAGATGTTCTACGGTGTGGTTCCTGATGTGTCGTTGTTGCGTGTGTTTGGTTGCCCTTGCTATGTCACCTTAGTAAATGGGAAGAAACGCAACAAGCTTGATAAAAGGGCATTATTTGGTAGACTGGTTGGGTATTCCCTGGTGAGTAAGGGTTATTATATTTGGATTCCGATGTTGCGCCAGGTAGTAGAGAGTAGTGATGTACTCTCTATCTCCAGTTAGTCTAAACTGTCTTCCTGGGCTCTCCCATTAGTATGGGTCCCCGTGCCCGCTTGCATCCCTCCTGTCATCAAACGGTGATATGTTAGTGTAGCCGGTAATTCCCTACGCCCTTTAGCAACCCCAATTGTTGATGGCTGTCCTGGGTGGGGTGTATCCAGATTGCATCCCAGGTCAGGGACTGATCATGCTGTATTGTGTGTGAAGGTTAAGGGCGGGTGGGAGTTGTATATCCGAACAATTATTTACCCGAATCTCAGGGGGTCGCCAGGCCCTCCTCTGTGCCATGTTTTATCGGTGAAGCTCTAGGATTAAGACAGCCTCAGGTCATAGTGGAGCCTGTCATAGGTCCGCTGTCTAATAGTCGCCAACCCCCGTCCACCTGTTCGGATGGCTCGCAGGCGTTGTTGATCCCTTCGCCTCCTGGCGTCCGTGGTGGGTTACACCGGACAAGGCTATGTGATGATGTAGCCGTCACCGATAGTGTGAGTGATGACCTTGAACACTGGTCTGGCTCTGATACTGCGTATGGCTGGGGTGTTACAGTCAACCCAGGATTCATTGAATTAGAGGCAAAGAATGCCGACCCATTTCAACCGGGCAGTAGTGCTGCACCGGGGGCTGTACTACCTCATGGTGCTGATGGTTCTCATACGTAGGTTAACATGGCCCTATGTGTGGGTGCCCATTCCTCAGCACCTCCTGGACTGTCTTATAGGGTAGTCTAGATTGGTGGAGCGTAACGACGCTTTGTTTAGGCAGCTTCCTTTCAGCTGTCTTTCTTGGTTTTGGTGGAAGGTGGTAATTAATTCAGACCACCGTTATAGCGTCTTGATGGTTTCTGACTCTTAGTTCCATAGGCAGATGGTTCCTTCGGTGGAGCTTATCATAGATTAGCTATTTTATTTTTACTCCACACTGTTTTTAGGTCACCTGCCCCTCAGGTGATTATAATTTTTTGTGGAGTGTAGTAGTTGTTTCCCTTCGGATTTTACTGTAAATTGGTGGGCTGGGTAATCTTGCAGTTGTACTTGCAGATGCACCGCCGCTCACCTCTTTCTTGTTCTTCCGAGTGTATTTCAAGCGCCCTTTCAGTCTATCCTTTGCAGTAAATTCTTTTAAGTCCTTTTTTCTGCGTTTACTATTTTTCAAGTGGACAATAGGTTTTCTGTACTGTGTCTGTACATCTACACTTCTATTGTTCATTGAACTGAGTTTCCTTTGTTGGTCACGAGTTTCTTGAAAATTTTAACTTCGCATCCTTTGGATTTTTTCAGTTGCTGCAGTTTTGGTTTGCTTGTGGTTAGGCGCTTGGTTTGTCTTGAGTGCACAAGTTCTTTGCGGTGCGATGCCCACCTCCTAGAATATTTTTGGTTAGTGCCGTAGCTGGGGATTTATGATAATTAACTTTCATAAATCTTCTTACTTCCATCTTTGGGTAAGAAACCAGTTCAACATGGTTTTTTCATCCCAGCCTAGTCATGAATTCTATGCTAAGAATAGTTTTTAAGGTAGTGGATTTTTCCATCGACTTTATTTTCAATAGTGGACTTTAGTGTCCTCTTGTCTGCGTCCTTTTGTCTGCGTCCTCTTGTCTGCGTCCTTTAGGCTTTGATTCTCTCGTGTGCTGCTCTCACACGATATTTCAGTCTTCTCTTTAGGTTAAGTTCTCGGTTCTTTCAGTCACCGTTGTCCCCCTTCCTTTGGTATAAGGTTTGATTTATGTTTGACCTCCCTGTGCTTTTCTGGTTTGGTGCCTACTATTCTGGATGAATAGTATTTTTGCGCTTACCATGGATGGTTACATTTCCATTTTGTTTTCAGCTCAGCTCGGTATGACCCAAGTTTTTGCTGCTACATTTTCGGAGTACTACAATGGTTTTTGGTTCATCCTTTCTCATCCTTTTTTCTCTTAGTCAAGGCTTTCTTCTGGTTTCCTGGTTTTCAGCCGTTCCTTAATTTTTTGTTTGCTACCAGTTTATCGTTCTCTGACCCTGGTGTCATAGGTGGAGTAGTAGTATTGTATGTCACCTGCGTCATAGGTGGAGTATCAGCATCAATTGCGGTTCACTTGATTGTTTTATGTCTTGGTGACTACTCCTGTACTTCCTTAGAACTATAGCTGTAGATAGTAACAGCTTCCTGTAGACTGTGTCATCCTTCATGACACGGTGACATCTCCTGGTGGGCTGCGTCCCCTGGTCCCCTGACACGCGCTGTATAGCCTGTACCCTGGTTAGGTTCCAGGTATCCGCCCCTTCCACCGCTGGTGTCTAATGTGTGTCCCCAGTCGCTTTAATCATTCTCATCTTGCGTTAAAAGATTGGCGCGTTTGACCGCTGCGAGTATCTCTCCACTCTTGAAAAAAAAAAAGATAACGCCTGGAGGGGCGTGGTGTTAAGGGGACCCTCCCGTACGCCGCAGCTGGGGAAAGTCACCATGGCAGACATAGTAAGTGTCATCCTCCAGGCGGGAGGGACTCCTTCATGCGACGTGTGGCAAGAATGCTGGTACAGGAGGCGGTAGATTCTCTGTGCAGCTTAGAGATGAGTTTGTCTACATGTTCGCGACTGATCCTTAAGGTGGAGAGATTTGTAATAGTTGGGATTGGTATGGTACCAGTGGTACCTATGGTGACGACTAGGTAGTGTACAAGGAATCCTTGTTGTTGAAGGATACGTTGGAGCTCCTTATGCTGAACGCTCTTTTCCTGGAATTTGATTTGGTGGTTAGTGTCTGAGCAGTAGCCCAGTTCAACTAGGTAGGCTTTTCTTGGTTTGGATTCGTCGTCAATGAGGAGGAGATCAGGCCTGTATTTATCCCATGTGGCTTGGGGAAGATCAGGGGGTTTGAGGGTGGCTGGGGGTCTTGTGGGAATGTCGGAGGACGCTTCACAAGTGCCTGCATCCATGTACATGGGGAGAGCCCCCAGAGCTCCTTTGGCTACTGCCTTTTGGATGAGTTGGACCGCCTTATTATGTCTGTTAATATACATTCCTTTGAAGACAGGGTGGCTGCACCCAGCAAGAATATGGCCAGCTCCGTCCTGTGCTTTGCGACAAAGAGGGCAGTTATCATCAGAGGGGGGGCTAGTGCTAGTACCATAGGGGCGTTTGTATCTGTACGCCAATTTCCTAGTCCATAAGCGTCCCCACCGAGCCTTGTGGATTTGTATTTTTTGCCACCATTTCATGTCGGTGGATTGCCAGAAACGATTACTAGCCTGAGGGAGGAGGAAGGGGGTGGCTTGCTCCCACATGGAGGAGTATATGCCCGTGGTGTTGGCATGCCCGGTGTGCAGGGGGGTGGGAAGGTTAGCCTTGATACCCTTGGTGAGATTGTTGGCCGGGTGCCGGGGGGGCTGGTCCCCATTAATAGGTTTGGGGGGCTGGACAGACGGCCAATGCATATTGAGGTGCGCAAGTTCCCCTGTTTTAACTGGCCCAATTACATTGTATCCTGTCGTCGCTTCTTTCGCGAGCGTGTCTGCCTCGTCATTCCCTTTGATTCCTGAGTGAGATCGGACCTTAAGCAGGCGTGTGGTAGCAGCAGCGTTGTGTCTGTTGATAATGTGGATGGCGATGTCTTGCAGGAGGTCGCGGTGTTTGCTTTCCCGGGTCCTGCTGGGATGGTAAATGTGCAGGTTAATAAGCTGCAAGGAACATAAGCTGTCGGAGTAGATGGTGAGTTCTTCATCTATTTCGGAGTGTATGAGTGCTTGTTGGATTGCCACGAGTTCGGCGCGATTGATGTCGGCAGTGATGCCCTGTCCGCCAGGGTCTATGCGGGGGCAACGTGAAGCGGCCCTGGGGGAGTATACGCCTGCCCCTAGGCGTAGGACGCCGTCTTTGTCTATGATGGCACTTCCATCTGTGTATAGAGCGAGGCCTGGTGCTTGTAGGATAGCATGTGTGCACGGGAGCACGGGGGGTGTTATGGGTGTGGGGTCTATCTGCATGGGGGTGGGTTGTTGTGCCCAGGTCTTAAGGAGGGAGCTAAGTGCCTTGGGTAGGTGGGTGGTAGGAAGGCCCAGTTGGGAGGGGGGGGGACCTGGTCGTGGGATGGAAGTGGCCCCCATGTCCCTCATGGTTTGGGCCCATGTGGTGGGTGGGTTGTGGAGGTACTTGGCATGGCCAGCTGGGTTTGAGATGGCAATGAGTTTGTAGGTTCCTCTGTGTCTCTTGGCAGGGTTGAGTTTCCCCCCCGTCCAGATTAGGGAGGGGGTGAGGGGTTTGGCCTTGGGAGGCAGAGTGGCTAGTTCCATAGCCCATGGGTGATTTAGGAGGGCGTTATGGGCATATGTGGGTTTGTGTGGGACCAAGAGAATGGTGCACGCGGGAATATCAAGGGTGTGAGCATGTATGGCACTGCCTAGTGCCCATCGAACAGCCTTGTGGGCCTCTTCAGGGTTCTGGCTGGTGAGGTGTGTGTTTCCCCCGTACCAAGGTTGGGTGTAGCAGTGGGGTCCTAAGCCAAACAGTTGGCCAATGGGGGTGGGGGTGTTGCCCATGGGGAGGTGGGGACTCATTAGGAGAGGTGATGTGTCAAGGTCCGTTGTCATCCCCAGGGTGGACATAGCTTTGTGTATGGCAGGGGAGACATTGGAGATGGTAGTGTCTTTGTGCTGTGATAGGAGGGTGGCTACGTCTCCAGCGAAGGTTCCTGTGCTGTGGAGGGTCCAGAGGTGGGGAGAGTGTGCCTTGGTGGTATGGTATCTGTGGTGGAGGAGGTGGAGTTGGGAGAGGGGTATATGACCGACACATTGGCCTGTTGGTGAGTAGATGTAGGTGGTGTCTCCGTTGTTGAGTTGGGGAGAGAGGTGGTGGTACCTGTCATTCAGTGTACTAGCCTGTATGTGGTATTTGCCGGGGGGGTGGATATCCCAGTCTGGGTGGTGGTCTGCCGTGTTAATGATGAGGTTTTGCCTGAGTTCGCTATACCATTTGGCATCAAACTCTCCTCCCTCCGCCCACTGTCCTTATTGTTGGAGGTTAGTGAGGTGGAGGTCTTGTCTAGGTGGAATGGAGGGGGAGGGGGCTTTGGGGGTAGTTTCAGTGTTGTAGGCATGGAGGAGTTCCTGAAATCTGGTGGGGCCAACCAGCAGGGTGATTTGTTCCTCTGTGAGATGGACGGGGGACCAAGTGACCACAATGGAGGTGGCAGAGGAGTAGGTGTGGGAATGCACGGGGAGGCCAGCAGATATGTAACAAGGGAGATGGTGGCAGAGAATGGTGTATGGGGCTTTCTGGACCCTCCAATATCTGTGATGAGGGGTTTCTCGAGGTTCGTTAGCCTTCCTCTTTTGGGCTCTGAAGCCCAGGAGGTGGGTCAGGCTGTGTTGGTTTCCATATAGGAGGTGGAGGAGCTTGGCTGGGGTTGGGGGAGCAAGAAGGTCTGGGGTAGAGACAGCATGCACCAGGTCGTCGGGGGAGCTGTTCTTACGGGTGGTGTGGTGTTTGTAGTACGAGGCGTCAGTACATTTGTGGGTGTCATTTCTAATGAATTGCATTCTGGCAGTCCAAGCAATCTTGGGGTCAGTGCTCCAGGCTTGAGCATTCTTGGTGGGGTGAAGATAGGACTCTCTGGCCCACCACATGTGTGCATTGGAGGCAGGGATCTCCTCCATATTATGCGAGGGGGGCTGTGTTGTGGTTGGGGTAAGGATGCCGGCACTGGGGGTCAAGGGTCGGGGCAGTATGGGGGCGGTGTCCCAGTTGTTAAGGTGGTGGCTGATAGTATATGTGGAGAACTTGGTAATGTGCCGTTGGGGAATGCGTAGGTGTATGGGGAGGGTCCTCGATGCCAAGGGCAGGGGGCTGTGGCAGGAGTAGGGTTGAGGTGGGCTTCCAGGTGGGGGTGGAGAGCACAGGTGTAGGTGTGAGTCTGTTGAGGGCAACTTTATGCCTAGTGGAGACTCTGGTGCCATAGGTGTGCGAGAGGGTATTGGATGGGATGATTGTGGTCCCATCAGGGCTCACAATGTCAGCTAGGGAAGTAATGCCCAAGGGGATGAAGGTTTTGAGAAGGTTGGGGGGAATGGTGTGTTGGGGTAAGTCCGGGAGGGAGTCTTGAAGGGGGTTGAGTAGGGTTTCATCCTCCATATGGATTTGGATGGAGGCTCTTTTGAGGATGTGCATTTGCCTGGCCAAGGTAAAGTATTGAAGTGTGTGGCTGGGCAAGGTAAGAGGATCCATACCCTGGAGCATAGCAGCTTCTTTGTGGAGGAGGGCTGTAGTGAGCCTGCCTAGTTTCCCCGTGTCGTTGAGGGACCTAGTGAGGTGGGCTGCTGTAATTTGAGCATAGTCCACCATTAGGGAGGGGATACCCAATCCTGCCTTTCCCAAGGGGAGGCAGACACTAGCAGTTGGGAATGAGGGGTGTAGGTCACAGCATTTTTTAGCCAGGGTCCATAAGGCCTTGTCTAAGATGCCTATATCCAAGTAGCTGTAGGGTGCTACGGTCATAGGGTAGGTGATGGCAGGCTTAATACACGTGGTGATGAGTCTGAGACATTGGAGAGGGGTGGCGCCTTTTGGTTTGGCAGTGGTGAGGATTTGGTGTCCTTTACTATGTATGAGGGCCAAGGCTTGTTTCATGAGGGGTCTCCAGTTTAGGGTGAGGCTAACCGGCACCCCTAGATACTTGTATGGTTCATTTGGCGGAAGGTATGTAGCCCATGTGTCGTTAATGAGGATGGTGTTGTGGAGAAGTTTGGTTAGGGCCTTGTGGTTGGTGGGATCCTTGGGGTGGGAGCCATGCAATATGCCAGTGATCATGCATTTACCCCCGTTAAGAGGAATCCCAGACCAAGTACTGAATTGTTGCACTTTAAGGCATTGTACCTTGAGGTTGTCTGCTGTGTTAGTGACCACACTGGTGTCATCAGCATATCCTAGGCTACCTGTTTTATCTTGGTCAGTATTGGATGTTGAGGTTATGCCTTGCTTGTACCCTCTGCCCCCGGCTTGTAGCCATCTGAGGAGAGGTTCGATGAAGATGATGAAGAGAAGGGGGAAAGTCGATCCACTCTTGAAGTGTCTAAGCTGATAGTTTTATGTTGGATAAGGGTAGAGGACCAAAAATTATTACTTGCATGAGGAATTTGGTGAGGAGTGTTATCGGCCCAGGTGGTTGCATAAATCCCTTTAAGCGGGTGTTGGCCAAGGTGGCAGCTAGTGGGTAGGTTGGAGCTGATGCCTTGTGTGAGGTTAGGTGCTAGAATGCGTGGGGGGATATCTCCCATGGGTGTGCGAGGAGGTTGGACAGTGGGCCAGTAAACATTGTGTCTGGGGATTCCCCCAGTGTTATCAGTATATCTGCTGGAGGCAGGGTCATCTGCGGCCTTACGCGCTAGGCTGTCAGCCCGGTCATTTCCAAGAATGCCTGTGTGGGAGCGTACTTTGCAAAGGGTGGTGTGTGAGCCATGTACAATTCGTTGAATAAGGTGAGATTGGATTGAATGTAGCAGCTCAGCATGTAGGGAGCGTGTGGCTGTGGTGGGATCATGGATCATTTTTTTAATGAGTTGAAGTGAACAGAGACTGTCAGTGTGGAGGGTGAGGTTAGTATCGTATGGAATGTTAATAATGGCTTGGTGAATTGCCACTAGTTCTGCTCTGTTGTTAGTCCTGGTGGCCCCCCGCCCACCTGGGTTGATGGTGTAGCTCATCCCTGCAATGGGGACATAAACTGCAGCCCCTATTTTACTAGGGGAGGCCGAGTTACCTTTGATCAGGCTGCCATCTGTGTAGACCTGGAGGCCTGCAGAGAGGATAGCTGGGTATGTGCATGGATGAGTAGTGGGAGGAGTAAGAGGTTGAGGGTGCTCGCGGTGGGGAGTGTGCCAAGGTTTTGAGGTGAGTGATCTGAGTATTCTAGGGTAAGTGATCTGAGTGTCAGAGGAGGTGAGGGTGTCAGGTGGGGTAATAGTGGTGGGCTCCCAGTGGGGGGAGAGGCTGTGCATGTGGTCGTGCCAAAGCTGGATAAAGGCTTGAAGGTTGGGAAAGTAGGTAAGTTGACTTTGGGGACTGCAGATAAGGATGAGGTGTAACTTTTGGGTTGATGGGAGGGTGTGGAGTTTACTGCCCAAGCTAGAAGCTGTATATTCCCCCCTCCTTGTTTGACTTGGCCCCGAAGTAGTTTGTGGGAGCAGGAGCTGGCTAGAAGCTGCATGCAACCCCTCCTTCCGTGTATACATATATATGTACTTTTCAGAAGTCTCCAGCGTTGAATACGCTATACAAGATGCCCGTATGAATAAATATGTTTCAGAAGTCTCCAGCATTGCTTTGGTTACATTAGTCCCCGTATGAAAAGATATGTGTCAGAGCTAGCTTTATTAGGTCTTTTCTATCGTGTGTCTTGTCCTCTACATCGACACAGTAAAACAGTTCAATATCTTTTGCATCGTCTTGACACTCTTAGGTGTCAAGAAGGTACCCATGGTTACACGTGCTTGTAGTAAGCCTCGTATATATAGATGGTTTGCAAGGGTCTTCAGCATTGAATTAGCTTAACAAGTCATCCGTATAAATATATTGTTTACAGTTGTCTGCAGCATTAAATTCGTGACACGAGTCACCCGTATGAATAAATATGTTTCAGAAGTCTCCAGCGGTGAATTCGTTTAACAAGTCGTCCGTATAAAAATATCATTTACATAATTTACAACATTGAATTCGCTTCACGACTCATTCGTCTCTATAGGTGGTTTACAGTAGTCGCAAGCATTGAATTCTTTACACGAGTTACCCGTATGAATATAAATGTTTCATATTCTCCAGAATTGCATTTGTTACACAAGTCATCCGTATAAATATATTGTGTACACACGTCTCTAGCATTGAATTCGTTACACGAGTCACCCGTTTGAATATATTTGTTTCAGAATCTCCTGCATTGAATTCGTTACACGACTCAGCCTGATATATAGATGGTTTACAGATGCCTCCAACGTTGAATCCGTTAGGCGACTCAGCCGGAACTATATATGGTTTCCAGATGTCTCTAGCATTGAGTTTGTTACACGATAACACAAGTCATCCGTATAAATATATTGTTTACATAAGTATCAAGCATTGAATTTGGGACACAAACCACCCGTTTGAGTGCATATGTTTAAGAAATATTCAGCATTGAATTCGTTACACGACTCAGCCGCATCTATAGATTGTTTGCAGGAGTCCCCCCCCCCCCCCCCCCCCCCCCCCCCCTCCCCCCAGGTTGTCCGAGTACCGAGGTCACCTTTTGCCGTCGCTGGAGGCGGCCAGAAAAATATAAAATACATATAAAAAACAGGCCCTGTATGTATGCATGTTACAGTCCAGGGGTAGACAAAATAGGCTAAAGGGACTTGCCCAACCGTATAGGAAGGGCTTAAAAAGAAAAAGCACTGATGAACTGAATGGACCCAGAACAGACACTCCAATACGAAATTAAAAAACAAAACGGTATGGGATCCGCTGCTTGTCGTCTCATGATGTTCAGCTGGTCAGTCTGGAATTAAAATGTGGGCTGCTGTACTGCTGGGGTGGGGTGGGGTGGGGTGGGGTAGAATTGGGGTGGCCGGGTGGGGGAAAGATACTTCTTGCATGAGATCCGAAGAGGTGCCAATGGACTGCCCTTGCCAAGGCCTACTCATGGGTGGTCTCATAATTTCAGTGGTGGTGGTGGGCTGGGCTGGGCTGGGCTGGGCTGGGCTGGGTTTAGGGTGTGGGTGGGGGGCTGTGTGGAGTTAGGGTGTGGGGTTAGGGTGTGGGCTGGGCTGGGGGGCTGGGGGGGGGGGGGGAGGGGGGTTCGGGGCCGGGGGGGGGGGGGGGGGGGGTAAAAACTTATTGCATGAGGTCCAAAGTGTTGCCAATAGACTGCACTTACCACTGCCTACTCATGGGTGGTCTCAGAATTTCATTTGAAGACCTGAGTAAAAAGTTAGCAAACAACAAATGAGGTCCTCCCCCCCCACCCCCTAAATGTGATGCTCAGAAAATCTGAACCAATGCTCAATAAATCGCAAATATTCATGTCATAGACTTCCTAGTTCCTATACTCGGAATAAATCGATCGGCTTATTTCAACCTTTCGCAGAGGATGCTACCTCCTGTCTTCAACATTGAATTTGTTACCCGAGTCGTCCGTATAAATATATTGTTGTTTTAAGACAGAGTGGGTGATTTGGACGCCCTATGCATTCCGAATCACTGCGCAGCTTGTCTTATTTAATTCTGAGTTTTTTTATTATGGGGGAAGCCCCATCCTCGTCGCCTACCACCTCTGTTCTGGCCACACTGTACACCTCAAGAAAAATGAATGCAGCCATGCTTGGACTTCACATGAAGTGTGTCCATGTCACTACGCAACCGCATGATAATACATCTACCAGGGGAGCTATTATACATGTTGACTGAGATGAAACATGAATTGAACCAGCTTGCACACAATCAAGAGGGGTAAAGGGAAGTTGGGTAATCACTGAGTTCACATTTCTAGCTGAAGCATGGGGCTACAACAAATTGCCTGGCCCGAGCTCAGACGAATCTCCAGCACTTGCTTTTGCTGATTTTGCTGTGCCTTATGCAGCTGTTGCTGCAACTTCTGCTGCGGTTGCGAGACCAGCATGCGAGACCAGCATCCATCAAGACGGTGGCACATAGAACGCCACCATCCAGGTGGAAACTCTATCTTCTAGGGCAGTGCTGGTCTCGCAGAAAGGATTGGAAAGCAAGATGGAAGACAGAACGAAAGCAATACGTAAATTCTGCTGCGCTGGTGGTCGAAAATTGATGATGCGACCTGGAGGAAGTGATGTAGAGAGTCGACCGGTTCACGCTTGGAATCGTGAATCGCCACTGACCAGCAATGGCACTGACGATTTGTCCACCTGTCTGAACCCTTCCTTACAGCTTGTTTCCAACCAGTTGGGGGTCCGGTTAAGGATTGTGTTTCGGAGTGATTCAGACGCTGATTTCAGCGTTTATTCCACTTCTAGCCGCTTCTGGTTGCCTCAGGAAGATCAGTCGAAAATTGCGTGGCAGGGACGGTGCCCTGCTGCTGCGAATCCATCTTAGAGAAACTGTGCGATCAGTGATGAGTGTCCGAGAAAGAAAGAAGGATGCGGGACTCCAAAGCAGCGTGATTTTTAAGAGGCGCGCTCCAACTTCGTGACGTCACCATATCTCATTCATCAACCGAACTTAACCGCCCCTTAACTTTCTTTAATGGCGGGGGGGGTGCGCCATTGCACTAACCGGGACGGTTGGTCTTTAACCGGACCTTAACTTTTTGTGTTTCCGACCAAACACCGGTTAGCGCCGAAAATAACGAATTTAACCGCCGCTTAACCGGACCCTTAATAGTTCCTATAATAGAAACAAGCTGTTAGGGTGGATTCCCATTGGACTGGATGGGTAAAGTCGGTTGTAGTACTGGATGGGTCGGTATTTGTCGGTTGGGCCCTTTGGATGGGTCGTTGAGCTCTTTGGATGGTTCGTGCATCCGTACACGGCCACCCATCCAAAACGCACTCCCATTGCAAGCGACTGGATGGGTGCAGCAATACACGCATGTACCACCGGGAACCTTCGCAGGTACTTTCAATCAATAGTCGCAAGAAAAGACGGATCGA
This sequence comes from Chlamydomonas sp. ICE-L, assembly GCA_013435795.1. Lineage (NCBI taxonomy): Eukaryota > Viridiplantae > Chlorophyta > Chlorophyceae > Chlamydomonadales > Chlamydomonadaceae > Chlamydomonas > Chlamydomonas sp. ICE-L. The sequence goes on along the minus strand of JACBWV010000730.1, from coordinate 74,231 downwards.
TCGTTGACAGTTCAATTTCTTGCGCTGATCCATCCTAGATCCATTTATTCCTCTTCTCAAGACCGCACTCCGCGACCTGAAGTCATACCTCGCGGCGTCCATTTCTTTCTTTCAATCTTTCCACGCGATGAGCATGTCAGCCATGGAGCTATTCCGGCTCCTTTTCTTCATAATTATTCCTGCTGTAAACCGTTCTCGATCGGGCTTAGGTCTAGACCAGACGAGGAAGCGGGAAATTGAGTTTGCGGAACAGTGTCCACAGCTGCAGTCTTGTATCGGCGTCCAATTCGGCATCGGTGGCATAATCCCACAAGCCTTCCGTCGCCATGTTGCAGAGCGATGAAAGACGAAAAAGAAAAGTAGAATGAAGAAGGGGCGTCGAATGGAGAAGAAATTGTTAGAATGTCCCAGATTCCGTCTTGCTCGAAGATGATCTGTGATCCAAAAGTTCGGAAACTCTAATGGCTAATGAAACTAGCACGTCGGTTGAAGAAAGCAATACGCGTCAGTTGCGCGACCGTCGCCGGATCAATGCCGGACTGTGCCGGAAGGAGCCGGACATTTTGCGACCCATCCAGAGCCATCCAACCCACACCTCGGTCGAGGGCCTGGATGGATTTTGGCTTTTGGATGGGTCGTCTGGATGGGTATTTCGTCAGTACATCCGTACAAATACGAACCATCCAAAACCCCTATGGGAAGGTAAACACTGGATGGGTCGTCGGTTATCCGTACTTAACGACCCATCCAGACCCATCCTGCCCCAATGGGAATCCACCCTTACACATACAGCCTGTTTCCAATTGAGGGTTAGACCGGGTTATGGAGCATAACCGTCCTCGGCAATCGGAAACACTCGAAAACTTGTACTTCGCTCGACCGACTTGTACACCATTTTCCGGCAAATTTTTATGATGTGCCGGTGCGGATCGGGGTTACCCTGAACCGTCCCCCCCCCCACACGGTTAAGCGTAACCCCGATCAGCCATGGTTCCACGCTGGCAATTAAACCCGCAGCGGTCACTTGCGGCCATCATGTGGAGTTGAGCGCGAGCGCTGCAATCTTATAGATCGTGCAGTCCCGCGCGACCCCTTCAATTCCCCAATGTGGTGGATAACGATCCTCCCACTGAGTTGCCACGCGGTGGTGACGACTTTCCGACAGATGACGAACGACTTATGTAGGCAGTTGAAACCGAGCGAATTGACCCACTGATCAGTGTCTGATCAGCTACTCGGGAATACCTAAAACGAGGGTTCCATTAGGGTCTAGACGCGCTGGAAGCGGGAAGGGAGTCTTAAGCCGTGCTTCTGACTCTTAGGGCCGTCTAAACTCCTGAGATCATTTCTTAGGCTTCCAGTTACAAGACACTCCGTGTTACAAGGTATTCATATACCACAATTGGTTTCTTGAGCCTGGTCGCGCTTTCAAACCGCGCCACTCGCTTTACTCCCCACCCCCGACGTCCCCTCGAGCCCACCATCACCGAGTATGGCCTCTTCTTCAGCCCAAGCTGCTGCGGCTCCACCTTCTGAGGTCCCGGATGTTGACGACATGGACCACGAGGAGCTCGTCTAGCAAGTCAAGGCTTGGGAGCTGCACGAGCTCTCCAAGGAGAAAAGAAAAGGCGCTGGAGGGCCGGCACCTTCGCCTCCCGACCTTTCAGCTGCCGAGAAGGAGCTGAAGGAAGCGCGGATGGCTGTCAAAGTCAATGGCAAGAAGGTCGCCACAAGGCCTGACTCCACGCCGCTTGGCAAGGCTGCCGCGCACGTTGCCCTCGTGGAGAAGGACAGGGTTATCGCTAGCCTCGAACTTCTTCACCATCACGAGGCCGAGGCCACCGCATCCAAGCACCTTGAGGAGATGGCTCGGCTCCAAATGCGAATGAGGGATGCCGAACAGGAGACACTTCGAGTTTCCGCTCTCCTGAAGGCCCAGCAAACGCCCCCCGCTGGACCACCTGAGGGCCCCGCTGCTGGATCGCCTGCAACGCCCCCCGCCCCCGCTGGACCACCTGATGGCCCCGCTGCTGGATCGCCTGCAACGCCCCCCGCCCCCGCTGGACAACCCGCGGCCCCCACAGCTGGACTGCCTGCGGGCCCCCCTGCTGATGGATCGCCTGCTGCTGGCCAGCCCGCTGCTGAAGCGCCCGCTGCAGGACCGCCCGCCGTTGGCCCTCCCGCTGGACCTCATTCGGACGCTTTAATGGCTCTACGTGACCAGATTGAGCTGCTGGAGGCCAAGGCCAAAGTGGCTGAGCTACAAGCTGCGGCAGCTAAGGTAGAGTCACATGTTTCGCCCTTGGTCCCGAGGCCCTTAGTTGGCAAGTATGAACGTCCATCCCTTTGGACTGGGGTAGAAGACAAGAAGCTCCCGAGGGGTAGGATTTGGTGGAAGTTGCTAGAGTCATATTGCACGTTGCACCATATGTTAGTACCATCCAACATACCAAACTTCTTTGGTGGGGTAGCTGCCGAGTGGCTAGACCACCTCATGACCGCGTCACCGGCCATTACGTGGGCTGAGATAAAAACGCAGTTCCTAAACTTCTATGACCCCTACCATGCTGACGACGACATCAATGCACGCCAACGGCTGCATGCCAACTCGATTCGGCAGACCTCGACGGTTAGGCATTACGCTATGACTTTCCAAAACGAAGTGCGCATTGCCGGGGGTATGCAATTGGATGATCAGCTAGTTCTGTTTCGGTTTGGTCTGATTCCAACCATCGAGGCACGATGCCGCAGACGTACTGCTGCACAAGGAGGCCGATTTTCCTCTTTAGACGAGCTTGTCGAACATGCTGCTGCCATTGAAACTGAACTTGCTGCCACCAAAACACCAACCCCTACCTCGGCCATGTACGTTCAGGCAAAAGGCAAACGGCCTGGTGGACCTCACGAGGGGTCCACCCAGCACAAGCACAAGAAGGGCACGGCCCAGACTCCAGCTGCAATGGGCCCGCCGCCCTTTTCCAGCCCTGCGGGACAGCTACAATTTGCTGAAAAGCATAAGTGGAAGCAGGCTGACGGTCAGCCCTGGACACCGGATGCTATTAAACTAGCTAAGGAGGGTAACTTATGTTACAAGTGTGGTACGAAGCGCACGGCCGCTACAGCCACTGCCCCCTCCAAGTGCCCTAGCTGCCCTACCGTTAGGAAGTAGGATGTAGGTCTGCTTGTAGACATAGATAGGGATGTTCTTTTTCAGTTTCCGTCCCCTACTATCTGTGTAACACCATCTACAGCACAGACCACATCCCCTCCTTGCCTTCCGACCCTGCCCCCGCCTCCTGCCATTCCATGCATATCTGCTTGCACAACAGCTTGTGTCCACGCGGACCAAGCTACCGCACACTTTGAGGCCACCCTATCGGGGGTATCTGGCAAAGTTCTCATTGACAGTGGAGCAGACTCTGTCTTCGTAGACGCAGAATTCTGTGCTAGGGCAGGTTTAGCCACCTTTACGGGCTCACCAGTCATGGTGCGGGTAGCTGATGGATCCCAAGTCCTCACTACTACGAGAACGAGTTTTGTCCTGAACTTAGGCAAACATAGGTCAGAAATTAAATCTGCTTATGCCCTCCCTACGCCAGGGCCCGGCACCACCGGACTTCTCGGAAGAAGTTGGATGATGCAGACGGGGTGCTGCATTGGTTTTGAAGAGACACGTCTAAGAGCCAGTTTCAAAATAGCTAAAAAGCATAAACGTAGAGTAGCAGTCGAACTGTACTCCACCCGACTCGAGTCGGAACCTCTCTCCATCAAGGAATTGGTTGCTTATACTTTGGCACGTATCGAATTTTTTGACACAGCACAGCGAAAAACGCCAGGAGTCCTGTCGAACAGAGCACTTAAAAAGTTGATCCGCAAATCAAAACAAAAACTCAATTGTTTCGAAGTCCTAGTCACATCAGTGGACCAAGACGACAATGCCTTTACAATTCGAGTAACGGCCGCACAAGCAAACACGGTGCAACAAACGAAACACGAACGGATAATCTCGGGTTGCGAAACGGACTTTAAAAAGGTCTTCGCCCCGGCAGACAAGATTTCTGACCTTAGGGCTGACACCCCATTCGTATGCCCCCTCACGGAGGCGGCATCCCCACAATTCTCTCGAGGACACAGGTTGTCCCCCGCAGAACTGCTAGAGGTCCAAAACCAAGTTAAAGACTTGTTGGCCAAAGGCTACATCAGCCCTAGCTCGAGCCCGTGGGGCGCACCAGTCCTTTTCATCGCCAAACCCGATGGCTCTTGGAGGATGGCTATCGACTATCGTAAATTGAACAAGGTCAAAGTACCAAATCTCTATCCCCTCCCACGAATTGACGATCCGTTTGACTCAGTTCGAGGAGCTAGTGTGTTCTCAAATCTGGATTTACGTAATGCATACCACAACATACGGTTACATGATTCAGACGTCCCGAAAACTGCGTTCATAACCCCGATGGGACTCTATGAATTCAAGGTTCTCCCTTTTGGGCTAGCAAATGCACCCTCGGCCTTTACAAAAGTCATGAACACCGTGTTCAGAGATTTAATTGGCAAATTCGTCGTCATTTACTTGGATGATATTCTCATCTACAGCAGTAATGATGAAGAACACGAAAAACACATTCGAATTGTGTTACAACGTCTTGAAGATAACCACCTCTTTCTTAAACGAGAAAAGTGTTTCTTCTATAGACCGGAAGTCAAATACCTAGGGCATGTGCTCTCCGGTGAAGGCGTCCGAGTCAACGAAACGAAGGTGAAAGCAGTTGCAGATTGGCCCACACCTACCTCCTCGAAGGAAGTTCAGCAGTTCCTAGGACTCTCTAACTTTTTCAGAAAGTTTATCCAAGGTTACTCGACGCTCGCAGCCCCACTGATCCAGATTTCGAATCTAACAGACAGGCCAGCACCGATTTCACCGAAATTGAAACCGCCAGGACTGACAAAATCACCGACGGTGACACCAAGTCCGAAACCACTCGGAAAACGACAGGCAGGGCTCAAGGGACCTGCATTTCAAAATGTTTGGACCCAAGCCTGCCAGGAGGCATTCCTCGGCATCAAAGAAAGTCTTACGAAGGCTCCTTTGCTTGCACACCCTGACCCAGCGAAGGACTATCGGGCGGTAACCGATGCTTCTGTCGTTGGTACAGGGGGCGTTCTCATGCAAGATGGGCGACCCATCGCGTACCACTCTCACAAATTCTCAAGCGCTGAACGAAACTACTCCACGGGCGAGCAAGAATTACTCGCAGTGTACTTGGCCTTGAAAGAATGGCGATGCTACCTCGAAGGTTGCACTGGCAAGTTCGAACTTGACACCGACTACGAACCCCTCGTCTACCTTGCAAATCAGCCCATGCTGAGCAGAAAGCAGGCACGATATCTTGAGTTTTTCTCGCGCTTCACGAACATGAAGTGGGCTCATATCGCGGGCCGTACTAACGTAGCTGACCCTCTGATTAGGAATCCAGCCTTCTCAGAGGCTACGGCTTTGTTCATTCAGAGGCTGTCCGCAAATGACCCACTCCACATGCGCGAAATAGCCCCAGATATTCTGCATGGTTACACGGAAGACTTGTGGTTCGATAATCCGCACAATACCAAGTACCTCTCCAAACGGGCAGATGGTTTCTGGGTTGGCACCGGCAAATCCATACGAGCAGCATCTGAGTCGCAGATCGTTGTACCAAATGGTAATTCGCTCGAAGCTCGGATTTTGTTTGCTTTCCACGATACCCAACGAAGTGGACATGGAGGCATCGACCGAACTTTTCGATATGTTGCACGCTACTATTGGTGGCCTGCCATGCGACTCGATGTCGTTGATTACGTACGCCACTGTGATTCTTGCCAACGGGTAAAAATTTCACATCAGAACCCGCAGGGTAACCTTCAACCCCTTTCGATTCCGACCGCCCCCTTCGATTCACTGTCCATGGACTTCATCGTTGGGCTACCGAAATCGAATGGTTTTGATCAGATCTACGTGATCGTTGATCGCCTTACGAAGATGGTCAAACTTATCCCATGCAAAACGACAGACGATGCTGAAAAGATTGCTACCCTGTTCCACGAGCGCGTGCTCAGCGAACAAGGCCATCCGCTTTCCATCATCTCTGATCGCGATGTTAAGTTCACGAGTAAGTTTTGGCAAACACTATTAACTCTGTGCGCTATCCGCCCTGGAATGTCGACTGCATTTCACCCACAAAGAGATGGTCAAACAGAACGTATGAACAGTGTTCTCGAAGACTCTCTTCGCCATTTTTCCTCTGCGAATCAGAAAAATTGGGCCAGTCTTTTGCCGAATGCACAATTCGCCATCAACAACTCGTACAACAGAAGCATTCGAGATTTTCCGTTTCGGTTGCTGTACGGTAGATACCCTCGAGTGGCACTACAACCATCAGATGATGTCATCGCTACGGCACATCAACCAGCCCTGTCCTGGGTCGAGCATATGAATAACGCATATGACACGGCCAAGGCAGCGCTTAAATCCGCGAAGGATCGTCAAAAAACGTATGCAGACTTGCACCGTCGACCGGTGAAGTATACTCACGGTCAGGAAGTTTTGTTGAACTCGAAGAACATCAAATACTGGCCTGGTATGACTCGGAAGCTCATGCCCAGATTCGTTGGTCCCTACGAAATCTCTCACACTATCCAAAAGAGGGGGGAGACCATTGCAGCGACTCTATCCCTCCCCGAAGGATGGAAGATTCATCCAACGTTTCACCTATCTCTTGTCAAAGAATACCTATCCGACGGGACTGGGTTTATTAGACCAAATCCGGAATTGTTACGTACATGCGGTGAACCTATCTACGAGATTAGCAACGTTGTTGATCACAAGATACAGTCTGGTACGGTGTATTACTATGTACAATGGTTACACTCAGACCATGTTCACTCTTGGGAACTCGAAGAAGAGTTGTTACCTATGTGCTCTGAACAAATCGATTTGTATTGGAGACAACACCCTTCTCGGGTACGACCCGTGATAGGTGCCAACGACCCGAAACCTAAAACGGTTAAAAAAACTACTCACAGGGATTATGCGACTGTAACCCCTGATGAGTTTCTCATTCGAAAGAGTACTAGACTTCAGGAGAAGGCTAGGGCTAGAGAAGGGGGAATTGTGGTGGATAACGATCCTCCCACTGAGTTGCCACGCGGTGGTGACGACTTTCCGACAGATGACGAACGACTTATGTAGGCAGTTGAAACCGAGCGAATTGACCCACTGATCAGTGTCTGATCAGCTACTCGGGAATACCTAAAACGAGGGTTCCATTAGGGTCTAGACGCGCTGGAAGCGGGAAGGGAGTCTTAAGCCGTGCTTCTGACTCATAGGGCCGTCTAAACTCCTGAGATCATTTCTTAGGCTTCCAGTTACAAGACACTCCGTGTTACAAGGTACTCATATACCACACCCAATCAACTCCATTCCTCCTCGCGTAGCCCCTTGGGCCCAGAAGCGTCAGAAGGATCTGGAAAGCATGAGATCAGGGGCAAATTCAGATTCGTGCGCAAATGCTATTTATCAGTAACGAGCAACGCACCTGATACAGATCTCGCTGCGTTTCCAGCTCATAATGGCGTCTCTTCCTATTTTCGGAAAGCAGAAGCTCCTGGGATATGGTAACGAAATGGAACAGGACGGGGCCCACGACTTGGAGCCAGAACATCAACTCGTCCATTGCGAGACGTTTGAAGACAAGAAAGGCAAGCCGGCGACTAAATAATCCAACGCTTCCACGCTGTCGAACAATTGATTTAACGATCACATAACCCAGATCTTTCCATAACCCAGATTTCAGAGACAATCGGAAACACTAAATTGTACAGCGGGGTTATGCGACAGGAAGCTGGCTAGAACACGGGTTACGAGTACTGCCGCACTACAGTTTGCGGGGTTATCCATAACGCAGTGGCAGTAGAAACAGGCTGATAGGCGGAGACTAAACCCTGGAGAATAGGCGCAGACTTTCTTGACGCTACGCGAGCGTACGAGAGTATGGTACTTCAGTTGGTTATGTCAGTTATTATGTACAGTTGGGGACGGTGGCGGTAGCAAAGCTTGAGTAAGATTTTGGTGCTCAATCTTCGCTTACTGATCCTCCGACAACGCCGCTGCGCGTTCCAATCGTTTCCTTCCTGTAGTCGAGGTCCACGAGGCAGAATCGTGCAGCTTGCAGCCAAGCTTCATCTCCCGAACCAGACTAGTCGCCTAATATAACTGCTATTTCCAAGACCTCTTCCCTGTTTCTACTGCCACCGTCGGTATTTAGTACTTCTTTGAGGGTCGTTTGAAACAAAGAAAATCCTGTTTGAATTGTTCGTTTGATTCATTCTTAGATTCAATCGGAGATAACCTTGATTCAATCGATCTTTGTTTCCTGTTTGAATCAGTCGGCCATCAAACCTACCGATTGAGATCCGTTTGAAACAAGGTTGGTTGTTTCAAACATGACTCAAACCATGTTCAAATAGATCTTAATCAAGCCGTCATCAACGTGCCCCTTGAAAAAGGTTTGAAACAAGGTTGGTTGTTTCAAACATGACTCAAACCATGTTCAAATATATCTGTTTTTTCGTAAAGCAATGCAAGCAATGAAGACTGAGGGCGCATATTTGGACAGCAGGACTCTTCGATCTTTGTTACAGAAATTGAAAGCACCATAATGAATGAATCCTTAGATAGTTAAACATGATAGTAATTAGTGATTGAAGAGCTAGATATATATGCTACTAAGGAAGTGCAGTTGGCCACGAAGTAGTTCCTCAGGTACGAATTGACGAAACTCCAGCATGCTGTGCTTCTTGTTCATCAACGACATCGTCTTCAGCCTCAAGGTCATAAGCATCCAGGCGTTCTGACGCGAGACCAGTCGCAAGAGTGAGACCTGCAGACAAATGTTCGTTGGTGAGCGTTAGTTGAGATACATTGGCAGCAATGCGCATTCTTCCGACTTTCAAATAGCAGCCATGGTTCAAACCAAATTCGCTATCTGAATGCGCACCTGTTTTGCACCTCGAGCATTGGAACTCTTGCGGCTCCATGATGAGCTGGACGATAGGTCGACTTGCTGCAGCTGCCTTAATGCCTGCGGAACAACTCGAAAAAGCGAGTCAGTCAAAGTTGAGACAAATTCTGGTCAAGTAAGGCACCACTTGACGAGACGCAAAACGCAGTACCTTAACCGCACGCGCGGGGGCGGAGAAGCAGGTCGCTACAGTCTTGGGTTGAAGCACAACAATTCCCAAAGCAAAGTACCGCTGAAGCAAAGTGCTCGCGCGTGTAGGTATTGACGGATCTCAAAAACCCAAAAATTTAATTTGAAATTTCAAGCACAGCAGTAGATAGGCCTATTATCCCTTCCACCACCTTGGACAATAGCCGGGCCTGGTAGTTGACAATATACAGCCTTCTTGTGCGATGCCCATGAGAGCACTGTATTGTATTCATCAATTGTGCGATACCCACAACGATGAATACTTTCCCTACAACTGAATTAGACCTAACTTCCAGCCAGCTCCATTAGGTTGTACAGCTTCCAGCCATGGGTTGTACAGCTTCCAGCTAGCTCCTTAGGTTGTAGAACTTCCAGCCAGCTTCAATAGACTTTCACTTTGTGTGACAGGTTGTACAGCTTCTAGCCAGATCCATTAGGTTGTACAGCTTCCAGCCAGCTGCATTAGGTTGTACAGCTTCTAGCCAGCTCCATTAGGTTGTAGAGCTTCCAGCCAGCTCCATTAGACTTTCACTTGTGTGGCAGGTTGTAAAGCTTCCACCCAGCTCCATTAGGTTGTACAGCTTCCAGCCAGCTCCATAAGACTTTCACTTTGTGTGCCAGGTTGTATAGCTTCCAGCCAGCTCCATTAGGCTGTCTCTCTGTATATTAGGTTGTTGTGTAGCTTCGAGCCAGCTAAGCCGTCCTCAGCAGGAAAATTAAATATATGATACCAATTTGTTTTCTGGCATTATATTTGTTTCCTTTCTTGTAAAAGTTTCTTTCCTACCATTGTCCAAAGTGCGAGTACTTAAACACGCACACACACCCTACTTGGGCTGTTTCCAAACTCCTACATTCAACTTCAACTTGGTTACATAGCCAGACTTCAACTTGGTTACATAGCCAGACTTCAACTTGGTTACGTAGCCAGACTTCAACTTGGTTACATAGCCAGACTTCAACTTGGTTACATAGCCAGTTGTGACACTTGAGATTACAGCCATCATCTTGCTAGCACCTACACCCCACCCTAGATTTTTGTCTAGCCAATGAAAGCACAACTAATGTACTACAAGGTACGGATTTGTGCCGGTTATCGCTAGGCGCTCGCCCGCCTCGGATTCAAAGCTTCCTACCTCTCGGCAGCCTACATATGGGAGCTTAGCTACATTTCGAAGTGCAATATCTTCGACCACCTTGAATTCCGTTTGATATTGTCTTGATTTACTTCCGTCTGATTCAATGAATAAGCTGCTTGAATTGAATCACTGATTCAAACTGTTTTCAAGGTACCCTGATTCAAGGGGAAAACCGCTTGATAGGGGTTCATTGATTCAAACCAGTTGATTCAAACGATTTCAAAGGTCTGCCTAAATACCGACGACTGCTATCCTTCCAGATACCAGTTAACGAGATCATCGGATTCTCGGCTAATCTCAACAGGTACGTTGTCATGGTTTCGTTTTAATCTGAGGGAGTCCGAGGAAGGACTGGCGGCCCGGCATACACGGTTGAAAACCCCATGACTCAGTGATTAGGACGGGCCATTACCCCTCAAGTGATCGCTGTCACGTGATCAACGTGACTGAAGTTCTTGGAGATTTTAGGAGACTCGTCAAGACGTAAGTGTGACCCTGTCAGTGATACAACCAAGCAATGGTTTACAATCTGGAACAGAAGACGATTGTATACCATTTCTTGGTTGTGCTAGAAGACAAGAGCACCTAGTCGTCAGCAATCAGGAGGAATGAGAAGCAAAATTTTCATTTCTAGTTGCTATCAACCGCCATGGTTACACTGTCCAGGTTAAGTAGCAGCCCGTTCTCTACCGCCGTAAGACAGGGCTCCCTTAATACCGCGCCCCACTAGACGGTATCATTACTAGAGGACAAGAGCACCTAGTCTTCAGCTCTCAGGAATAATGTGGAGCAATATTTTCTAGCTAGTGGGCGGGATCAGGGGCTTCCAAGAATCCAGTGTTGTAATTAATTAATCTTTTCAGCTAAAAGCAGCAGCTTCTAGACAGCTCCCCTGACTGGCTATCCAGCCTAAGCTATTGCAACCTAGCCTTCAGCGCTCAGGAGGAATTTGAAGCATTTTTTTTGCGGAGCCCCCCCTTCTCGGGATTGGGAGCCCCCAGGGTTATCCATTTGTCCGTTTGATCGACTGACCGACAAAAAAATTGAAGCCTGACATGTCAGCCAACTGTCTCATACCTAACTGGCTTTAGTCAGCTCCATCGTTGGCACCTGTCGTTCCGTTGCCAACACTCTCCGCCAATTTTCAGCATCGCTTGCAACGCTGCATAGGACTTGTCTAACTAGTTGGCGGGATCAGGGTCTTCCAAGAATCCAGTGTTTTCCTTGTCAGCTAAAATAATCAGCTTCTAGGCAGCTCCCCTGACTGGTATCCAGCCAAAGCTAATGCAACCTAGTGTGTCTGGAAGCTGACAGAATATGTTGACCAGAACTGTTGAAATCTTGCGGCTTGGCCCAGTGGCTGGCTCAAGGAGCTGCCTAGAAGCTGCTGCTTGTAGCTGAAGAAAAAAACTGTACAAGAATCCATCCCTGGGCGGGATGGAAAGTGGACAGGGGCTTCCAAGAATTTGTTGCTGCCTCGTGACGTAGGAAAGTATAAGAATTATTCCTTGGGAGAAACCAGAGTGAGTGATCTGATAGCAGCCCCCTGAAAATACGGAGTCCTAATTATTTTTGTTCGACGAAAGGCTCAATCGTAGAAATCGTTGGAACAAGAAGTTGTGGGTTTCGAATCTCTACGGGTGCGCTTTAGTGTTCGCGGTTGCTGTCAACTGCCATGGTAGCTTTGTCCAGGTAAACTAGCAGCTCGTTCCCTACCGCTGTAAGACGGGGCTCCCTTAATACCACGCCCCACCAGGCGTTATCATTATCATTACTTTTCTTGCTAGCTGTTAATTAGAGGGCTTACTAAACCCTGCACCCTATAGCCAAGTCCTTTTATCCTAATTAGCTACCCCCTGGACTGCAGCGTACACACCGATTGCAAATGTACTTTCTTTATCAAGGGCCCCTCCGGCTGAAGTATCATACCAGTGACCTCCACCAGAGGGCCCTCTGATCTCCACCACCAATCATTCCGAAACTGCGGATCCCCACTTCTGATCTCCACCACCAATCATTCCGAAACTGCGGATCCCCACTTCTGACACTATCACAAGCAACTCTGAAAGGTTACCGTTTCTGAGAAAGGTTGATGTTGGATTGACTAAGTGACTTCGATTCTTATTGGTGGCTTCTGGTATTTCTGTTAACTATGCAGCACTGTTTTTCTTTTCGGCTACCAGCACGAGCTTCTAGGCAGCTTCCTGAGACTGCTACTCGGCCAAACCCAAATATTCCAGGAGCACAGGAAAGCTGACGATATCAGCTTCTAGGTGCCTAGGTTGCGTAAGGTTTGGATGAAGAGAGAGCCCAAGGAGCTGCCTAGAAGCTAGTGCTCGTAGCTGAAAAGAAAAACTATGCCATGCAGCTGGGCCTTAAATATATAAAAGCGCCTGGAGGGGCGTGGTGTTAAGGGGACCCTCCCGTACACCGCAGCTGGGGAAAGTCACCATGGCAGACATAGTAAGTGGCACTCTCCAGGCGGTAGGGATTCTGGGCCAAAACTAAGTTGTGAAACACCGTCCACCATAGAGAGTGACAGGGGATGGGGAACCAGAATACGGATTACATTTCCTGCTGATTTACCCAGGGTTTTTCTTTTCGACTTTTCATAACAGCTTCTAGGCGGCTCCCTGAGCCGACCACTTGGCTACACATAACTATTTTAGCAGTCCTGGATAGCTGATTATGTCAGCTTCAAGGTGCTTAAGTTTGGCTGAGTAGCCAGTCAGGGGAGCTGCCTAGAAGCTGCTGCTCTTTTCTGAAAATAAAAACTCTAGAGCAACCCGGTCTACTCGGCTAAGACATGCAACAATGTTTTTTATTTTCAGCTTCCAGCAGCAGCTTCTACGTAGCTCCCCTGGAAACTTTTCTGCAGCGTATGCTGATATAAATTTAAATTATATAATAAGTTGCCTTGCACTGGTTAAAAAAATAACCCCTGAAGCACTAAGGCTACTAATCTGATCACGTGCCGCCCAGACCCGCCCCCCACCCCCCACCCCCCACCCCCACACACACAAACACACACACTCTACACCCTACACACACCCCTATCAGGACTAGCTGTCTGAGTCAGTTAAACAGACCTACCGAACAGCTGGTTCTGACACTCTCTGATGAGGTTACGGGTTTAGGACTGCGGCTGTCCACGCCACAGTCAGTGAAACAGACCAACCAGACAGCTAGTTCTGACACTCCACCTGGGAAGTTGAACTATAAAATCCGCAACCGAAAACGAACTACTATAACTCCACCTGTTGAGGTGAGGTTGCCCGAGTATCAATCTCTCTTACCCGTCTTCCCACTCATAGAGTGTCATTCCGTCCCCCCCCCCCCCCCCACCACCACCACCACCACACACACACACACACACACACCACACCACACCCCACACACAAACACGTTTGGATGACCTAATCTGCAGATCAACCAGAGCTAAGACACGCCAGATCAGCTAGATCAGCCAGAGCTAAGACACGCCAGATCAGCCAGATCAGCCAGAGCTACGACAAGCCAGATCAGCCAGAGCCAAGACACGCAACGATGCCCCCCAAATCAATTATGGAGCCTCCGAAGAACTGGTTGGATCCCACTGACAATTGCATCAGACCTAAAGCCCCTGATGATATTGATGACAATCCGATGGCAGCAATGATGGCAATGATGAGGATGAGCAGCCAGAATGCAATGGGGCTAAATGGACTAGATGTTGAGCATGAGCACAAGAAGATTGTGAAAACCCGTGTGCCTGAACATGAAAAACAGGTGCGCTGCGTTGCGATGGCTTTGGCTGGGTAGCAAGCCAGGGGAGCTGCCTAGAAGCTGCTGCTCGTAGGTGAATAGAAAAGCCATGGCATGAGCACAGGAAGATTGTGAAAACCCGTGTGTCTAAGCATGAGAAACAGGTGCGCTACATTGCGCTGGCTTTGGCTGGGTAGCAAGGTGTGCTAGCTTGGGCTGGGTAGCAAGCCAGGGGAGCTGCCTAGAAGCTGCTGCTCATAGGTGAAAAGAAAAGCCATGGCAGTAGCACAGGAAGATTGTGAAAAACTGTGTAACCGAGCATGAGAAACAGGTGCGCTACAGGATGGACATCATGTTATTGTTACAAGGCTGTTTTCTATGTTTACATTTTACACTTAAAACATTTAATCAAACTGGGCGAAGTCTAAAAAAATATGCAGCGCTAAAAAGGTTATTACGTCAGCTTCAAGGTACACTAGGTTGCTTTAGCTTTGGCTGATTAGCCAGCCAGGGGAGCTGCCTAGAAGCCGCTGCTCGTAGACGAAAAGAAAAACAGTGGACACTGTGATGCAAGAAACAAGCCTGCCTGGAACCTTGGGTTTTTACGCCTCGCCCCCCCCCCCTTAAACCCTAAACCCTAAGCCCTAAACCCTGAACCCAACCATCCTTCTCTCCCTAGGTGTTCACACTCAAGATCGCGTTCAGAGGGCCAACGCCAAACTAAAAACCCCAAACCCTAAACCCTAAACTCAACCATCCTTCTCCTTCTAGGCGTTCACACTCAAGATCACGTTCAGAGGGCCAACGCCAAACTAAAACCCCCCAAACCTAAACCCTAAACTCAACCACCCTTCTCCTTCTAGGCGTTCACTCTCAAGATCTCGTTCAGAGGGCCAAAGCCGGAGATCTGGCGCCGAGTTCGTGTGCCTGCCACACTGTCCCTCTCGGACTTTCACAGCAAGGTCCTCATCCCGGCGGTTGGGTGGGCGCCTAATGCCCACGCTTACGCCTTCTTCCGCAAACCCTTTGACAAGAATCCGGGACGGGAATCGTAAACCAAAATGGGAATGGCGTACGGCCCTCCTAGTGATGGACCTTACTACAATGACATGATGCACGTACAAATGCACGGCATTGACCTTGCGGATGCATCTATGGCCCAGGTTGGTGACATTTTGTTTTTAGGGTTGGGGATGGCATACGGCCGTCCTAGTGATGGACCATACCACAGTGACATGATGCACGTACAAATGCACGGCATCGACTTTGCGGACGCATCTAAGGCCAGGTTGGTGTCCATTTTTTATTTAGGATGCACGTACAAATGCACGGCCCGGGGTCGTACTACCTGGGTTGTAAATCCTTTCAGTACAAAAATAAAAATAATAACTAATAAAAATAAAAATAATAACTAAAAATAATAAAAATAATATACTGCCTATCAAAGGCTATGTATTTAATGTCTTGAGCCGAGGGGGGTGCAAGAATAAAGTTTGCAGACCGCATGTTCGGAAATTGTTTTTCACCCCTGACCCCCCCCCCCCCCCCCCCCCCCCCCCCCCCCCCGTATCTCGGCCCCCTCTGGGTGTATCGACATGATTTTGAGGGTATCGACATGTGCTCGCGGTTCTCAATTCATATTGAATGTGCGGTGCAAAAATGTTTTTCTTGCCCCCCCTCCCTTGTCTTGAGCATTACAAGTTCATAAGTTGTTCAAAGGTTGCTGTCCTTCACTATCCCAAGCACTGCTTTTTTCCTGGTACCAGCAGCGATCGCTACCTAGGAGCCTGTTCCGATCAAACCTTCCGCTACCATGAAACTGGAATCTCGGCCCCGCGCCCCTAACCCCCCTAGCTGGCTCTTCTGGCCGCCTACCCAAATCGCTACAAGGAGCCCTTCCTTGAAAGACACCAAATCCCTGATCGCTACCAGAAGACCCCCTTGTTGCTGCGGGGAAAAAGCTCTGATCCCAAGACTGCAAGAACTGCATACGGACAAAAATGCATATCATTCATCTGTCATCCATCCTATTAGTTTTGCAAAGCTAGGAACTATACCCAACTCTCCCTACTATCTTACTGCAAGCCTTCATTCCGGTGGCTCATGAGAGGGGTACTCATGATCCTAGGTAGACCTATGGTAGACCTTTGGGTATACCTTTGGGCAGACCTATGGTAGACCTAAGGGGCCACTAGCCAAGTATTAGGCAGCTTTTCAAGTACCTTAATAACCCCTATCAGACAAATTCCGCACTGTTTTGTTTTGTGTGCAACGCCATTCCGTCGCTGCATGGGGCCAAATGGATCCGGCTAAACTAGTCAGAATTGCCCCCCAAACCCCCCGGGCTCCGTGCTCCGCGGGGTTTTGGGGGCACCGCGTTGCACTGGGGTCACCCCGGGGTTGCACCAAGTCGCCCAATTTGCGACGCGTCGCATGAAAAAATAAAGATTGCATCAGACTCATTACCTCAGGTAGGGCACCTGGATAATGTCCTCACCTTCACCTTCACCCTCAACCTCAACCTCAACCCCTCACCTCATCACCCCTTCATCCCCTCACCCCATCACCCTATCACACCATCACACCATCACACCATCACACCATCACCCTATCACCCCAACACCCCATCACACCATCAAACCCATCAGTCCATCATCACCACCACCACCACTTTGTCCCTCATAAATATACATATATATATATCCATCTCCAGGTATGTGACCTGTTCAGGAGAGGACGCAATGGTGCATTTAATGTAAACAATTTCAGGGATTTATCTTCACCCCCTCCCCCCCCCCCCCCCCCCCCCCCCCCCCCCCCCCCCATCCCCTCACCCCATCACCCCATCAAACCTATCAGTCCATCGGTACATCACCACCACCACTGCGCCCCTCTTAAATCCATCACTAGATATGTGACCTGTTCAGCGGAGGACGCAATGGTGCATTATATTTAAGCAATTTCAGTGATTTCACCTCATCTCCTCACCCCATCAAACCCATCAGTCCATCATTACCACCACCACCACCACAATGTCCCTCTTTTATCCACCACTAGGTGCGTGACTTGTTCAGCGGAGGACGCAATAGTGCATTCTATGCAAACGATTTCGGCGATTTTCCTTAACCCCCTCACCCACGCACCCCATCAACCCATCAACCCATCAGTCCATCATTACCACCACCACCACCACTGTATCTCTTATATCCATCAATTGGTACGTGACCTGTTCAGGGGAGGACGCAATGGTGCATTCTATATTTACATGTTAACGATTTCAGGGATTTCCCTTTATCTCCTCACCCCATCACCCCATCAAAGCCATCAGTCCATCATCACCATCACCACTGTGTCCCTCTTATATCCATCACTAGGTACGTGACCTGTTCAGTGGAGGACGCAATGATTCATTATATGCAAACAATTTCGGCGATTTCCCTTCACCCCATCACCCCATCAAACCCATCATTCCATCATTACCACCACCACCACCTTTACGTCCCTCTTTAATCCACCACTAGGTGCGTGACTTGTTCAGCGGAGGACGCAATGGTGCATTATACGTCTATGATTTCGGCTATTTCTTCGAGCACGATATAGTGCTGGAGAGCGCTGAAGAGATTGACAGTACTGCTGGTGATACTGCTGTGGCTGCGCTCCTTGACGGCCAAAGGGCTTGTCCACCTGAGGATTGCGGTGGAAACTGGCGCTATGCAATGAAACTGGATATTCTGGATGGCCCTCGAGACGAAGAGTTTGAAACAACCTTCGTTGAGTGCATCAACGCACGCAACTACCCAACACACAACTTCCACCCAGCTTACTTCGACCTGGAAGCTACCAAGAAGAAGGTGAAGGCCATGTTCAAGATCATCAAAAAGCCGGCACGCAATGCTAAGCCAGAGAGCAGCGATTGCTCATGCGCGCTGTGCACACGCCGCTCTGGACGAGGAGTAGACAGCAAGCGTGGTGGATCATCAGCAATGTCATCAGCGTTCAGTAGTGTGTTCCCAGGAGTCCCCATGCTTTGTAACAGCGGTGGAGAGATTGACCCGACTGACCGCCAACAAAGTAACCTCACTGGGGGCATCCGAGAGTATGAGGGCCGCAAGGATGGGCTGGCCTGCTGTGCCTTCTGCCTCGATCGTGAGTGTCGCTTCAACGAGCGCTTCAATATCTGTGCCTCCTGTAAGACGAGATTCTACTGCTCAACTAAATGCCAGAAGCTAGACTGGAAGTATAGGCACAAGGAGGCCTGCCCCAAACTGGCTGCAAAGAGGGCTGGTCAGCAGCAGGAAACAACTGCATAACTGACCAGAGGAGCGGCAGGCCTAGAACACAATGGAAATAGGATAACCTAGCTTTTGGACTGCCGGTGCTGTGGCTGTGACGAAGGCAGGTCAGCAGCAGGAAGCAGCTGCATAGCTGACCGGATGAGTAGGAGGCCCAGAACACAATGGAAATAGGATAACCCAGCTTTTGGACTGCCGGTGCCGTGGCTGTGACAAAGGCAGGTCAGCAGCAGGAAGCAGCTACGTAGCTGGCCAGAGGAGCGGCAGGCCTAGAACACAATGGAAATAGGATAACACAGCTTTTGGAATGCCGGTGCCGTAGCTGTGAAGAAGGCAGGTCAGAAGCAGTAAGCAGCTGCATAGCTGACCGGATGAGTAGCAGGCCAAGAACACAATGGAAAGCCGATGACAAAGCTTGTGGGATGCATTGCATTACATTAAATTGTAATAGGCAGGCTAGTGCAAACCAGGGTTATTCAGGACGCTGCGTCCTCTGTCGCAGACACATCATCCTGAGCCATTTAATATTAACTAACATTCGCTAATATTATTCATTAACTAACTTAGCCTTTCCCTAACAGTATGTAGCCTGCATATGTATGTTATTACAGTCCAGGGGTGGCTAAATAGGCTGAAGGGACTTGCCCAACCATGGTATTAGGAGAGGCTAAAACGGAAAGAACACACAAACTGAACCCCAACTGAACTGCACAATCCGAATTGAGCGAATTGGTGAGGAACTCCTCGAGCATTCTGGAGTGACTAGGCCTCAGACCCACCGGGGCATGCACACATGCACTGAAAGGTGTTAAATGATGACAAGAAGAACATTTGTTTCAAGATTTCCAGCCAACTTTGGGCTGCTCCCTGCCTGTAAATTACGGCAGATTGCAATTTCAACCGCGTCTTTTATTACAGTCCAGGGGTAGCAATTTTTTGAATTGTTACATGGTTCTCCAGCCATCTCTGGGCAACTCACCGTCTGCCAATTCGAAGTCCCCTCGTGCGATACCCACTTGTACAATGATGTTTTAAAGGATTTGGTCCCAAGCTTTAGTAGTCGGTCTGCAAGATTTTGTTTACATTCTGGCTCAACCAATAAACTCATGTATCGTTCACATGTACTGAGTAGGGTTTGAGCTGTTGGGTTTGAATCCACCGAAGTTAGGGGAAGGTAGGAACTGGACCTTCGATACCTGAATAGCCAAACGGCTGTATAAAATCCGTCCAGGTTTGGGGTTTAGGGGGTTCCAATACCGAATGAATGAACAAATACCAAATCGCCAAAGGATGGGCCCATAACGAATAGGATTCAGCCTGAAGGCTGGATTAGACAACTAAGTAGCCAATCCAATCTAAGTTGCTGGAATCCTGGGGTCTAAAAATAGAACGCCTAGAGGACCCTCACGTAAGCAGCTGGGGAATCTCACCATTGCTGGGGTGTATAAATATAAAGAGCTCCAAACAAGCAGTTTAGATGAATGGTGAACTCACTGGATGCGCTACTAAAATTATTGGGAGCTACGTAAGTACGTATATGGCTTTATCTAGAGAAGTGCTTACAACGGGTGTGCCAATCAAATGGGCAACTTGTAGGTAAAATAAGCACCCAACATGCATACAAGAAACAATTTACAACGTTCTTAGGTGGGTGCCTCAAAATCCCTCATGATTCCTGTTATATAACTCGGCGTTAGGCAGGCTGTGCTGCTGTCCTGTCTCGGCATTGTTTTGATTAGTTTATGTAACGATCTCTGTCTATCTATCTATCTATCAGTTCTGGCATGGGACAAACAAAATTTAACAAGGAAGAAAAAGCCTGCATTTTCTAATTCACCCAGATTTATCTAAAACAATGCTAGCAACAAACAGTCCTGCACCTGAATGCCTGCATCTAGGTCAGAATGCACTATCTGAGGAAAAAGGACATCAACAGAAGAAAAAATCAGTTCAGTGGTATGTACAGTGACTAGCAGCTGACAACAAAAAAGTCCACATGCCGAGCAAGAGCTGCCATTCTCGCTGGTGAAAGTGCTGGGTGTTCTCGAGTCAAAATTTGACAACACCCTTCAGCTCTGAGCTGTCTCAGGGCTGTAAACAAACACTTCTAAAGCTAGATGCGGCTGCTGCTGCCGGACGAGCTTGAAGAACACATGCATTCAGCTGGCTTGGCTTGGCTGGGAGTACAAACAGTCGATTTCTTCACTTTCCTCCAAGGGCTGTCTTCAGGTTCTCATCCGAGATCTTGTCTGGCATGCCAACGTTGGGCTCGTGGTGGTGCACATGCGACACGTTGGCTGGGGGCACAGGGTGGAGGTAGGTTCCAATTACGTCCATGATGCCCCCTCCAGGAAGTTCATGTGGCTTGACAGCGATCTCAGGAATCTGTTGTTGGAGACAAGGGTAGGGGGCGTGTGTGTGGTGGGGCTGTGGAGAAGAACAGTGTGTGTGTGGCGGGGTTGAGAAGAAGAAGAAACAATGATTGCACAATATTCTTTTCCACACCATACACACACTGTCAGCGCAACAAAGGCCTGAAGAGCTGAGTTTGGCAAGAATGCATATGTACGAAACTGACAACTGTTCCTATCAGTTTAATTCGATACAAAAATAGTTTAATTCAAGACAAACATGTTTAAGTCAAGACAAATACAGGTCAAACATGATGAGTGGTGTTTGTATTCAGACGGATGCATGCATTGAAAGGTTGGGAAGAGTGCAAATACGAACTGCAACATTATCCCCAGAAAACGTCTGGGACAAGTCTGAAGATGGAATACGATTGAGAACTCATAACAACTCGAGAACCCTAAAGAGCAAAAGGCGGGCCACGCAGACAGAGAAGTCTGTTTTGGGGGCAGGTGCCAATCAGCATGGGGCTAAGACAAGGCTGTTTCTAGCGAAAATGAATGTCATGATTGTCTATGTGCAACATTACACTGTCATTGGCAGGCCATCGTTGGCCCAAGACAAGCCTGTGCTACAACATCCGAGAGGGCTCGTCAAAAAAATCCCCAGAAAAAGAAAGGCAATATTGCAGCAAGCAAGCAAGCACCTTATGTGTTGGCACAATGGCATAGCATGATACCCTTTGCAGCCACGTTGTGCTGGTGCCGTGAGTGGTATTTTGTTATTTTTGTTTGTTTATTATATTTTATTTCCCCTTCTCCACTCAATTCCACGATATTTTGGCAATGTAGGCACAATTTAACAAAATACTACTATTGGTGATGCCGCACCACGTTAGCGAGGTAAATAAGTGAGTGAGAGCTTACCTCAGATGGCATTCCAATGTTGGATTCATGGTGATGGGCATGGCTTAGGTTGGCTGGAGTCTCATGTGGTTGGAAGAGTTTAGCTACATTGCCACAAGCGGTGGAAATCGAAGTCGCAACACCTCCCATCACGGTGGGTTCATGGCTGGCTTGCACAGCACTATCAGGGACCTGATCAGCAAAACACGGTTAGAATAAAAAAGCAATTTACTCAACAAGCATGCACCTAACTAGCACCTGTGCCTGTTCATGCTGTGAAAAAACAGCCAAATTCTGAAAGTAGGACAATACTGAGTGGTACCTCGGAAACAAGCCAAAGATAGTCAGACAAGTCCTAGGGAAATTGGTGGAGAGTGCTATCAGAGCAACACATGGCAACTGAATCGAGCGGACTGAAGCCAGTTAATTATGAGACAGTTGGCAGACGTGTCAGGCTTCGTCTTTGTCGCATGCAGGTCGGTCGGTCAAACGGGTGGGGTGACGGGTGACACTGGGGGCTCCTGCCTCCCAGAAGGGGGGGCTCCGCCAAAAATAAAAAGCAAAACATGTAGCATGAAACAAATGGTCATACAAGCCAGATGATCTGAAGCCCCAAACAGTGCTGGTGGGAGTGGAATCTACTTGACGTTCGTGGTTGCCAAATAACACGGAGGTGCTAATATTTTTTCTATATTTTGTGCCGATGAACATCATGCTTCAACATTGCAGCTGTCAACGGGAATTAAATCTGTGCCTGAATATAATATACCATATGAGACCTGATATTAAAAAGTATGCTTTCAATCAGTGATCGCAAATGTGTTCCTCAGATTCCCCATAGAAGAAACTTAAACTATGTGAAGCGAGAGTTCAAATAAGGCCCAGGGAGATATACTTGTCTGGGAAACATCAAATCATATAACCTGGCAATTTATTAAATACCTTCAATCAAATGTCAAATCGTCCAGAGCTGTGATTTATCCTGTCAGCAAGCTATGAACATTATTCTATGATAGGGTCATGTTTTGATACAGAGCCTTCATACAAGGGAGATATTATAAGCACATAGCCATAGTGCAGTAAATATTAGAAGGTCAGGGCCCTCGTGCAAGAAATGATAAATGTTATGATCCCTCATGCAAGAGATATGGTTAATAGGAGCTTAAGTGGCCCAATCTACCTACATTATCCCACACTGGTATTTATTGAGCTAATGTTTGGTTGATCGGTTGAAAGCTGCATCTGAGAGAGTGTTTCTATCATGGATCATACCTTGCTAGGCATTCCCACGTTTGTCTCGTGATGGTGAGTGTGCGAGATGTTGACAGGGTCTTGAGGGGTTACCCAAGAATCGATCAGATCGGCAACCCCACCACCGGCCTCGCCCCGATGCTTCAAAGCTTCCAAGTCAACCTTGGGAAGTTGAGGGAGCACGGAGGAAATCGGTCAGTGGTTCCAAATTTGAGGCGAGCCACAGCTCGGGTAATTGATCATGATCACGAGGATTGGAACTCGAACAAAATCCAGAATCATGCAGCGAGGAAGCAGGACGCATAAGCACGAGGCATTGCAGCAGTTAAATTGTTAGATCTAGGCGAGAGTGTTGGAAACTTACATCGTCTGGGTACGCGCTGCTTGGCTCGTGGTGGTGGGAGTGGCTAACATTAGGAGGGGCCTGCACGGAAGAGACACAGTGTTATGAGACGGGCAGGGGAAACCAACCTTGGGTAGACAAACAGCATGCAACTAGGGCGAGGGGACCCCTCGGACTGGTTGTGACAGTTGCATAGACCTTCGATCGCTCTTACCTCCGACTGTGTGTTGGACATCTTGTTTCGATTTGGTTTGAAGGTTTGGAAGTGTGTGTGATGGTCGCACAGAGTATGCGTTTGTTATCGCCCGTTATAGTCCGAGTTGGAGTTGCCCTCTTCCCATGCCCAACTGCCTATGTGCTGACGTAGCGCTGACAAGATCGTTGACCGAGACAAGACTTCGTTGCTCCGAGACTGCGTATGGCATCTGGTGTGGCCTCGTGAACATTCAGGGCTTCTAGCCAACGGTTTTCTAACTAAATCTACACCAGGTCCTCCCCGAATCTCAACCGACTTCGAACCGATATTGGTTGAGGACGAGAACCACCCCACTAAACTACTTCTGCCCTTCTTCTGCCCTGCCCTGCTGACGTCAGACCCAGCGTCGGAACTATCGGAAGCGTGGACCTCCGAACCCTAACGTTTCTCCCTGTCACGATTGCGGCGAATATAAAGTCGCATGCGAGAGTTCCGAAAGTATATAAAATCAAAGCAACAACAAAGCATAAAACAACTCACTCAGACTTCTACATTCTTGAAGCTAACTACTGAAGGTAAGACATAGCTTTCCCCCCACCCCCCTCCCATACTATGGCCTGTCGAACACCAAGAACCAATATCTGAAACCAAATTCCTCGACTTGCGCCTTACTACAGGGTCCATTTCCATCATGCGCCAATTGTACACTTTCATCCAAGGTGAGCTATTATCAATATTAAGTGTCCCCGCTTCTTTCGACTATTGCTACGATCTGAACGGTTTTGGGTTACTCCCGAAACAGTCGGAATGAACTCGACTCGAACTTTCAACCGAGAGACTCGCTCACCTCCGGCCCACCCCATGGGTCACTTCCTCTCTTACAGGACAGAGTGATGGAGACAGAACCATGAAGAACTTGGTAAGCATGGTTGTATTTTATCTTGCTACCTGTGCTACCCGTGTCTCCAGACTCTCCACAGTTTTGAATACCCTCCCACCCACCCACCCCATGCCACGTCACTCTGCAGCTCGGTGGCAAGGGAGCTAACCTGTGCGAGATGGCGAAGATTGGCCTCAACGTCCCCCCTGGCATGGTTATCACAACCGAGGTTTGCACAGCCTACTACAAGCACGAAGGTGGGTTCGTGAGTTCGTTCAACTCGACGGTTAGGTCTCTCCGGGTCTCTCTGATTAATTGGGGCATGGGGGCCCACGTCACCAGCAAATCCTTTTGCCGCCCGCCAATGAATCAACTGTCGCAGATCCCATCACATGCTTCACATGGCTTCGGGTTTAACCCCTCTTTTTGCGATTTGTCCCCCCCTTCCATTCCCCGCGATGTGCCTTGGTATGCCCTTCACAACCTAGGTTCAATTCTGTCCATGACGCCTCTCTCCATCCTGCCCCTCTACCTCATGCTGAATGCCCGCATTGCGTTTATCGGAACCAGCGAAACCGATCAGAAACCAATTAGATCAGGATGCGCCGAGGAACTTGCATGCTTCCATCTTCCTTCCGTAGCCGATTCTCAAATTTGCTTGAGCCTTGAATTTTATCTTCACTCCGCATCCTGTCCTCAAAGTTGCTTGCTTGCTGTGCAGGTGCGCCCGCTCTTCCCGACGACCTGATGGACAACATCCGCGAGCACGTGAAGCTGGTTGAGGCAAACATGGGCCAGGAGTTCGGTAGCCCCAACAACCCTCTCCTCTTGTCTGTAAGGTCTGGAGCCGCTGTTTCCATGCCTGGGTGAGTTTGGCCCTCTGACCACTGGCAACAACACATGCAACATTATATACTAGTTTCTTTTTTAGGAAAAATGTAATCATCATCAGCTATGCCTTGCGCTCTCATGCTAGGAATCAGGTAATGGAAGGCATTTGTTTTGAGAACTGCTGTTGTCCGCTGAGTGAGATTCTATGATGTCTGGCATCACAGTACAACTCCTGTTTTGGACAAAATAAGAAATTGTCTAACCTAGTGCTCTCATCACGTTTCAGAATGATGGACAAAATGAGAAACTGTCTAACCTAGTGCTCTCATCACGTTGCAGAATGATGGACACTGTGCTGAACTTGGGCCTCAACGACGTCATCGTCAAGGGTCTGGCTGCTGCACGGGGAGATAGATTCGCCTATGATTGCTACAGGTGTGTTACCATGCATGTGTGGTTTGTTGTTGTACTATTATTATAGGTGTGCAACCATGCATGTGTGGTGAATTGTTGTTTGATTCCTACAGGGGTGTTACCATTCATGTGTGGTTTGTTGTTGTACACTTATTACAGGTGTGTAACCATGCATGTGTGGTGTATTGTTGTCTGACTGTCATGGGTCTGGCTGCTGCTCGGGAAGATCGATTCGCCTACGATTGCTACTGGTGTATAACCATGCATGTGTGGTATTGTTGTACGATTGTTACAGGTGTGTAACCATGCATGTGTGGTGTATTGTTGTACAATTGTTACAGGTGTGTAACCATGCATGTGTGGTTAGTTGTACGATTGCTGCAGGTGTGTAACCATGCATGTGTGTTGTATTGTTGTTTGATTGTCAAGGGTCTGGCTGCTGCTCGGGAAGATCGATTCGCCTACGACTGCTACAGGTGTGTAACCATGCATGTGTGGTTTATTGTTCTCTGACTGACTCCTCACGTTGATGCCTGCTCTGATCTATCCCCTCCCACCCCCCACCCCTCCAGTACCCCACCCCACCCCCCACCCCACCCTTAAATCCCAACACAACACACCACAACACAAACCCCAACACAAACCAACCCCAAACCAACCATGTGCAGGCGCCTTCTGCAAATGTTTGGCGACGTAGTGCTCGGCATGCCCAATGAAGACTTTGAGGAGTGCCTAACTAAAATGAAGAAGAGGGTGGGAGCCAAGTATGACATAGAGCTCTCTGCAGAGAACCTGGTTGAGCTGGTCGAGGAGTACAAGCAAGTGTACATCCGCCACAAGAAGACGATCCCAGAGGACCCGTACGAGCAGCTGGAGATGGGCATTGATGCCGTGTTCAGGTAAGGGAACGACAGTATAATATCATGTGATCATGCAATATCACGTGACCATGTGATGGCGGCGGCATAGCTAGGCCAAAGTTAGCACTCGTATATGATATTAAATGATCCAATTTGAGACGGGCATTGATGCCGTGTTCAGGTAGGGAACAGCAGTATAATATCATATGATAAAATGCCATATGATATCCTGTAATGACGGCGGTCTAGCTAGTCCAAAGTTACCACTCATATATGATATCATACGATAAATGTTTTACAATGATGCCGTGTTCATGTATGACGATGCAGAAGATCACTGTTTTTCTTCTCAGTTCCAAGGTGCCTGGCTTGCTTCAAGTTTGGATCAAGGGAGCGCCCAGAGAGCTGCCTGGAATCTGCTGCTCGGAGCTGAAAATTAAGACCTATGCTGAAGATATCATGACAAATATATCAATATATTAAATATATCAATATATCATAACAAATATATCATAACAAATATACACAACCTTGAACATCCAATCTTGTGCCTAACAGTACGACTAAGTCAAGACATTTTCTTGTCTTGTTTAAATCGTTACGTAGCCATATATATCTTACGCCTCCCATCCCGTTTTGACGAATGGCTCAATGGTAGAGCTCGTTGAAATGATGAAGGTGCAGGGTTCAAATCCCTACAGGATCACTTTAGTGTTCGCGGTCGCTGTAAACCGCCATGGTAGCTTTGCCCACGTTTAGTAACAGCTAGTTCCATACCGTCGTAAGTTGGGGCTCCCTTAATACTACGTTCCACCAGGCGTTATCATTGATTCTTACACCTCCAGTTGATACAGGAATCCAATCCATCCATCGTGTTCAGGTCTTGGAACATTCCCCGAGCTTTTTTGTATTGTTTAAATCGTTACGCAACCATATAGCTATTACGCCCCCAGTTGATACAAAAGTACCATCCATCTCCGGGGGGGGGGGGGGGGCACCCCTGGGGGGGCCACCCCTGGGAGGGGGGTTAACCTTTGGTTGGTCTAAATGTTTGCGCGCTCTTTAAATACCAAACACTCTCTCAAATATGGCCACACACCTCCTTTCACAACTAAATCAGGTCCACCTGGAATGTCTTAAGTGATGATAGAACCATCTGCTTTTGTGACAGTGATTTCATATCCACCTTTGACCCATCGTGTTCAGGTCTTGGAACATCCCCCGTGCTGTCAAATACCGTGAGATCAACAAGATCACTGGCCTGTCTGGTACTGCCGTCAACCTGCAGACCATGGTCTACGGCAACATCAATGAGAACAGCGGCACCGGTGTGTGCTTCACCAGGAACCCTGCCACCGGACGCAAGGAGCTGTTCGGCGAGTTTCTGCTGAACGCTCAGGGAGAGGATGTAGTGGCCGGAACCCGTACCCCCTTGCCCATTGCTCAGCTGGCTGATAAAATGCCCGCGATCTACAAAGAGCTTGTGGACGTGACCACTGACCTGGAGTCGCACATGGGCGACATGCAAGACATAGAGTTCACTGTCCAGGATGGACGCCTGTTCATGCTGCAGACCCGCAACGGCAAGCGTACTGGTCTGGCCGCCCTACAAGTGGCTGTGGACTTGGCCAAGGAGGGTCTAGTGACTTCTGACAAGGCTGTCCTGCTTGTGGAGCCACGCCACTTGGACCAGCTGCTACACCCTATGTTCGAGAACGAGAAGGGGTATGCCGAGCTAGTGCTGGCCCATGGCCTGGCTGCCTCCCCGGGTGCCGGCGTCGGGCGGGTTGTCTTCACAGCTGATGATGCTGAGGCTTGGAATGCCAGGGGCGAGAAGGTCATTATGGCCAGGACCGAGACCTCACCCGAGGATGTTGGTGGCATGCATGCAGCACAGGGCATCATCACCTCCAGGGGGGGTATGACCAGCCATGCTGCTGTGGTAGCTCGTGGATGGGGCAAGCCCTGTGTCTGCGGCTGTGAGGCTCTGCAGATCGATGAGCACAAGAAGGTAAACTATGAAAGTATTATTTTTTGGAGAAGCCCGCCCTTCTGGGGGGTGGGAGCCCCCAGGGTTACCCATTTGTCCTTATGTCCGACGGCCCCCCCTAGACGAAGCCTGACACGTCAGCCTACGGTATCCTAACTAACTCGCTTCCGTTGCCACCTGTTGCTTTGTCTCCGATTGGTTCAATATGTTGGTGTTGAGTAGATGTTGGACACCCTGAACACCTGTTTAACAACCTGGGCAGGTGCAGGCTGCCGTAGGGTGTACCCTCCTACTCGCAACATTACAAATTTAACTTTATTAAGACTCACCTTTACCTCATATTCATACTGCAGATGATGACTGTGGTGGAGAACGGAACGAGCACAATCATTAAAGAAGGAGACTGGATCAGTATCAACGGCACCACGGGAGAAATCATCACTGGCCAGCAGGCCCTGAAACCTCCCAGCATCTCTGGTAACCTTGCCACACTCATGAAGTGAGTGGACGATACCCACCGCAAGTTTGTATTTGTGTGGATGCGTTGGTGGGTGTGTTGATGGGTCGATGGGTTAGTGGGTGTGGGTGTGGGGGATGAATCATCACCAGGAAGCAGGCCCTGAAGTCTCCCAGCGTCTCTGGTAACCTTGCCACGCTCATGAAGTGAGCTTACGATACCCACCGCAAGATTTTATTTTTTGGGGTGCGGGTGTGGGTGTGTGGGGTGAATCATCACCGGGAAGCAGGCCCTGAAGTCACCCGCCATCTCTGGTAACCTTGCCACACTCATGAAGTGAGTGGACGATACCCACCGCAAGATTTTTTTTTTTGATGGGTTGGTGGGTGCGTTTATGGGTCGATGGGTTAGTGGGTGTGGGGGTGGGGGTGGGGGATAAACCATCACCAGGAAGCAGGCCCTGAAGTCTCCCGCCATCTCTGGTAACCTTGCCACGCTCATGAAGTGAGCTTACGATACCCACCGCAAGTTTGTATTTTTTCAGATGGGTTGGTGGGTGCGTTGGTGGGTCGATGGGTTGGTGGGTGTGGTTCAGTGGGTGCGTTGGTGGGTCGATGGGTTGGTGGGTGTGGTTCAGTGGGTGCATTGGTGGGTCGATGGGTTGGTGGTTGTGGTTCAGTGGATGCGTTGGTGGGTCGATGGGTTGGTGGGTGTGGTTCAGTGGGTGCGTTGGTGGTCGATAGGTTGGTGGTGTGGTTCAGTGGGTGCGTTGGTGGGTCGATGGGTTGGTGGGTGTGGTTCAGTGGGTGCGTTGGTGGGTCGATGGGTTGGTGGGTGTGGTTCAGTGGGTGCGTTGGTGGGTCGATGGGTTGTGGTGTGGTTCAGTGGGGTGTGGTCAGGGTTGTGGTGTGGTTCAGTGGTGCGTTGGGTCGATGGGTTGGTGGGTGTGGTTCAGTGGGTGCGTTGATGGGTCGATGGTTGGTGGGTGTGGTTCAGTGGGTGCGTTGGTGGGTCGATGGTTGGTGGGTGTGGTTCAGTGGTGGTGGTGGGTCGATGGTTGGTGGGTGTGGTTCAGTGGGTGCGTTGGTGGGTCGATGGGTTGGTGGGTGTGGTTCAGTGGGTGCGTTGGTGGGTCGATGGGTTGGTGGGTGTGGTTCAGTGGGTGCGTTGGTGGGTCGATGGGTTGGTGGGTGTGGTTCAGTGGGTGCGTTGGTGGGTCGATAGGTTGTCTGGGTGTGAGGGATAAATCGTCAACGGGCAGCAGTGTCTGAAACCTCCCGGCAACTCTGGCAATCTTGCCACGATCATGAAGTGAATTGACGTTAAAACAAATGTTTGGGGTTCAGTTCCTCAAGGTTTTTCTTTTTACACCTTCCTATCACGATTGGGCAAGACCCTTTAGCCTATTTGGCCTACCCCTGGACTGTGTGTGTTGTGTATGTGTGGTGTTTGCGTGTGTCTGCACCTGTATGTATTGTGTATGTGTACCTGCACCCGGCTTGTGTATCTGCACCCGTATTTGCTTGGGGTGGGGTGGGTGTGGGTGTGGGGGGGGAGGGGCGATGTATGTGGGTGTGGGTGGGGTGCGTGGGTGGAAGCATGGGCGGGCGGGCGTGTGGGAGGGGGATATCTTATTATATAAAGTAGCATGTAGTAGGCGTGGAGGTTTTTCAGGGTTCCCCAATCTCGATTCTCCATATCTTGCCGACCTGTCGCCCAGGTGGCCCGAATCCTGGATCTTGATTTCTCGGGCACCACAGGAAGAATGACCTTCCTGACCTCTGATAAACGAAGCTGACCTGTCATTCCTCGCTCCTCGAACACCTGCTCCGTCCATTTCCGTTATAATACCCGAGTTTTCCTGCGCACTTCCGCTGTTTTCGGTGCTCGCTGCCTATATCGCCCTATATTCAACGGTGTAGCCTCCCTTTGTCTATCTGCCTTACCTCTTTCCCACAAATTTCCCTGCCTCAGTCAAAAACTTCGCATGCAGCTCCCCCCCCCCCTCGCAGCATTCACTTCTCCTTCTCTTGCGCTCTCACGCACTCTTGCCCGCTCGCTGCCTGCCTTTTGCTGACGTCGCCACGGGGGTGGAGTTACCTGTTCTGGAGTTTGGTTTCGGATCTCGATTTTCCGAGACCTGTCGCTGATGTGGCCACGGGGGTGGTCCGCCCGTCGGTACGACGGGCTCAGGTGCTAGTATATATATAATATTACATACAAGCATATTCGTGTGGTAGCCAAGTTAATCTATTCAACCTTTGCCTCTTTCTTAGGTGGGTTGACGACGCTCGCCGCATGAGTGTGATGGCCAATGTGGACACCCCCGAGGATGCTCAGGTAGGGACCGGCATATCATATGATATAATATAGAATCAGACAAACTGCATCATATGATGTTGAGTAAAATATCATATGATATCATACATACCATAAATGGTAACTCTAGTTTGGACAGACTGCCGGCATAATTTGAAATCATACTCGACCTATCATACTCGACAAGTTCATCAATGTTTTTTTATTTTTTAGCCCTTCCTATCACGGTTTGGCAAGTCCCTTGAGCCTATTTGGTCTACCCCTGGACTCTTGATGCCGTCTGGACGCATGTTGGATTTTTTTCAGAACCATGTTGGGGACCGTGAAAGACGGTTAGTGTATTTTGAACAATGTGGTTGAATTCTTGTGGAGCCGTACAAAAGGGATATCATCGTTCAATGCTATTTCTCCAAAGCATCTGTGCACTATCAGGGTACTTCTTGCCAAATTGGTCGGCGCTTTTTAGTGCAAAAAGCGCTGACCGATTTGGCACCGCGCTGCCGCGCGCCCTAAGTAGTACCCTGGTTAGTATGGTGATTTACATACATATTGCCGATCCCAAGCCAGTTTCAGTGATACGATTGGTCTAGTGGTACACCAAATTGGTGTGACGAAGCGGGGTCGGGGGTTCGATTCCCCCTTCGTTCACCCTGAGCGTTGCAGGTCGTTGTCAACCGCGAGGGTAGCTTGTCCAGTTGAGGTGTCCAGTTCTCTGCCCGCGTACGACGGGTTCCCATAATACCACGCCCCATCAGGCGTTATCATTACTTTTCATAACATATTGCCGTTCCCTACACGCAGGTTGCTCTCAAGAACGGCGCCCAGGGCATTGGACTGTGTCGCACAGAGCATATGTTCTTCTCCACCCCCCAACGTATCGCTGCCGTGCGCCGCATGATCGCTGCCACCGAGCTCGAGAGCCCAGAGAAGACGGAGTCTCTGACCGAGCTACAGGGCTATCAGCGTGAGGACTTCGAGGGCATATTCCGCGTCATACATGGCCTGCCCGTCACCATCCGACTATTGGACCCTCCCCTGCACGAGTTCCTCCCCCACGAGGGTCCCGCCCTCACTGGCCTGTGCAAGCAGCTGGCTAAGGAGTTACACAAGAGCGTAGCCTTCATCAAGGTGCGAACCACAATGATGATGGTGATGGTGATGGTGGTGATGATGGTGGTGGTGGTGGTGGTGGTGGTCGCGATGATGGTGGTGGTGGTGGTGGTGGGCAGCGGGCTATAGTCAAGATGATGATTATGATAATGATGATGGTGATAATGATGATAACATTCCCCTGATGTCCGGCTGGGATCCAAATGTGCCCTTGCCTTACTTACCTCCCCCACTTTCCGTGCTCCTCTACTGTTCCACTGTTCCACTGCTTTTATGAGTCTAGCATCCTTTTTTACCACAGGGAGTTACTGCAGTCCCGCTTGAATGCCCTGCGATCAAACTTACCTCCCCATTTTCTGTGCCACCCTACCCTGCAGTCCCGCTTGGATGCCCAGTGATCAAACTTACCTCCCCACTGTCTGTGCCACCCTACCCTGCAGTCCCGCTTGGATGCCCTGCGATCAAACTTACCTCCCCACTGTCTGTGCCACCCTACCCTGCAGTCCCGCTTGGATGCCCAGTGATCAAACTCACCTCCCCACTGTCTGTGCCACCCTACCCTGCAGTCCCGCTTGGATGCCCAGTGATCAAACTTACCTCCCCACTGTCTGTGCCACCCTACCCTGCAGTCCCGCTTGGATGCCCAGTGATCAAACTTATCTCCCCATTTTCTATGCCACCCTACCCTGCAGTCCCGCTTGGATGCCCAGTGATCAACTTACCTCCCCATTTTCTGTGCCACCCTACCCTGCAGTCCCGCTTGGATGCCCAGTGATCAAACTTATCTCCCCATTTTCTATGCCACCCTACCTGCAGTCCCGCTTGGATGCCCAGTGATCAAACTTACCTCCCCATTTCTGTGCCACCCTACCCTGCAGTCCCGCTTGGAAGCCCAGTGATCAAACTTACCTCCCACTGTCTGTGCCACCCTACCCTGCAGTCCCGCTTGGATGCCCAGTGATCAAACTTATCTCCCCATTTTCTATGCCACCCTACCCTGCAGTCCCGCTTGGATGCCCAGTGATCAAACTTACCTCCCCATTTTCTGTGCCACCCTACCCTGCAGTCCCGCTTGGATGCCCAGTGATCAAACTTATCTCCCCACTGTCTGTGCCACCCTACCCTGCAGTCCCGCTTGGATGCCCAGTGATCAAACTTACCTCCCCACTGTCTGTGCCACCCTACCCTGCAGTCCCGCTTGGATGCCCAGTGATCAAACTTACCTCCCCATTTACTGTGCCACCCTTCCCTGCAGTCCCGCTTGGATTCCCTACGCGAGTCCAACCCCATGATGGGCTTGAGAGGCTGCCGCTTGGGCATTGTCCACCCCGAGATCAGTGAGATGCAAGCTACCGCTATCTTCGAGGCCGCAGCTAACGTGATGGCCGAGGGCAAGTCTGTATATCCCCACATCATGATTCCCCTGGTCAGCCTGAGTCAGGAACTAGAGTTTGAGGTCGACCTTGTTCACCGTGCCGCTAAGAAGGTCGCTGAGAGGACCGGCCTAGAAGTTCCTTACAAAGTTGGCACCATGATCGAGATCCCCCGTGGTTGCTTGATCGCTGGCCAGCTTGCAAAACGTGCAGAGTTCTTCTCCTTCGGCACCAATGACTTGACCCAGATGACCTTTGGAATCAGTCGCGATGATGCGCAGGCCAAGTTCCTGACCTTTTACAAGAAGCACGGGATCATTCCCATTGACCCCTTCGAGACCATCGACACTGAGGGGGTGGGCGAGATGGTGAAAATCGCGGTGGAGCGTGGACGGGCCACCCGCCCCGACCTTGAGATAGGCATCTGCGGAGAGCATGGAGGAGACCCATCCTCCATCGAGTTCTTCGACTCTGTTGGCCTTGGATACGTCAGCTGCTCTCCCCTTAGGGTGCCCATTGCCAGGCTGGCTGCCGCCCAAGCTGCTATCAAGGCCAAGAAGCAGTAGATGTACACTCACAAATGCTTCTTCCAGGCTTGCTGCCGCCCAAGCTGCTATCAAGGCCAAGAAACAGTAGAGGTCAATTATTTTACAATGAAAGGAACTGAGCGAGGATTGAAAAAACAGGACACTGAGGTGGTACTTGGCAGTACAAACGAGCTGCAAGAAGCAGTACATGCACACACTAGCATGCTTCTGCCTGGAGGCCTGCTTGGAGGCCTGACAACTTCTTCAGTAGATGTACACTATGTTTCATGCTATGTAGAAGTACAACTAGTGTAGTACTGGCATCTGAATTAAAATAGATGTACACTATGTTTCATGCTATGTAGAAGTACAACTAGTCTAGTACTGGCATCTGGATTAAAATAGGTTCTCGTTGGACTCTTGCGATTGTTTTGTTACTAAAGCATTTGTATAAGATACTAATATAGGCAATATTGGCTGGTAAATTACTTATACAATTATATGGATCGTGAATGTTTCGCCGTTGGTGCTAGGTACAGTTTGCATCTACTGGTGTGTCGGTCTTTTGGAGGTGCATGAATAACTGTTCCCGCATGACAGTATTGGCATGAATAGTTGTTCCGGCATGTTGTATTGGCATGAATTATTGTTCCGGCATGATATTATTGGCATGAATAATTGTTCAGGCATGTTGGTACTGGTATGGATTATTGTTCCGGCATGATATTATTGGCATGAATAATTGTTACCGGCATGTTGGTATTTTGGAGATGCTCTTTTGCTGGTATGTGGTGGCATGAATAATTGTTCCACTAAATCGTCCTTCGCTTGACGATAATACCCTCAGGCCACCTTGAACTATAAGACCTTTCCAACCCCTCAGGCAGTTTGAAGTCAATTCCATGCTTGTATTTTTTATGTTATAATTAAAGCGTGCATAATACCGGTACATAGGAGTATCTCCTTACGGCCAAAGTACGGCATAGAGCACAGCCCTTGTAATTTCCTCGTCGCCATGGAATGGCCTCTTTCCTTAAATATTGCTTTCTTGATCTTGAAGGGTGGACACCTTGTCAGACCTTGAAGTTGAAGTTGAACATGGCTTCAGCTAAACAAGGTCTATGCAGCGTCGCCTGCGACGCTAAAATTGGCGGAGAGTGATCGCGAGGGAGCGACAGGTGGCAACGGAAGCGAGGTAGTCACGAGACCGTTGGCTGACGTGTCAGGCTTCAGCGCGGTCAGACGCAGACGGTCGGCCGGACAAATGGGTAAAACAGGGGGGGCCCGCCCCCTTGAAGAGGGGTCTCCGCCAAAAATTTGCTGCTCGCCGTCTTCGGCAGTATAAATACATTTACCTGGAAAATGTAGCCCTTTCTTTTTTAAGTTGTGAAAGGACTTTGGCATTTGTGACGGAGCCCCCCCTTCTGGGCGGCGGGAGCCACCCCGTTGCCCGATTATTTATTTGTCCATCACGTTCCAACCCTGGCCCTTACTGGCTCTTGGCCTTGTCTTAGACTCTGGCTTTGATTCGCCGCACTCGATTCCGGTACCACATATCGCTCCTATAGCCAACACTCTCCGCCAATTTGTTGACACGCGCCTAGAACTTCAAATTTCTTTCTAAGCAATAAAAATCAACCACAAAACTAAGTATTCCTTTCAAACACGAATGTATCCCATCGCTTCATACATTCATGGGTTTAAAACAAAGGAAGCTCCTTGTTAGATCTAGTGAATGGCTGCAATCAAAAGCCTTTCATAGTTCATAGTCTCTCAAACATAAATGCTTTAGTGGCTTCGATATAGAAGATAAAGTAATTCATTTCCTTAGTGACTTCACCACTAATATACTACAGACATCGGGCTGGCCCCCTCAACCTCACGCCTCACAACTTCCACCCAACAACTTCATGGTTGGGAGTCCCAGCTTGGAGCAAGTCCTATGCAGCGTCGCATGCTGGTGGAGTGTGCTGGCAACAGTTTACAGGAGGAGACAAATGTGTAAGGAGACAATGGTGAAATTCCTTTCACTTCTAAAAAACTTTAAACGGCAGTACTCATGTTATGCTACACAGTGGCAATACAGTACTGTATACCGTTACATGGTTGTAGAATAGGCTACCTGCTGGCCTCGAGTGCAAGGGTGGAGGGTATGACGTGGCTCATATATAGCCACGTACCGTACATGGATGAATGAAATTGGTGCTGACAAAAATGCTTGCTTGCTTCAATATTGCCTTTCTTTTTCTGAGGATTTGTTGGAAGACCCCTCCCGGATGTTGAAGAGCGGGCTTGCCTTGGGCTAAGTAGAACCTGTCCATGGAAATGCTATGTACCAAGGAAGAAGCCTGCGCTAGTGCATGCAGCTCGAACTTCCTCAGCTGCTTCAGCTTCGCGGAGTTTGAGCAGGGCTTTATCTAATGGATTGTTTTTGTAGAACCAGAATCTGGAGTGCTGCAGTTGGCCTCGTTCTGTTACAAAGGCAGAATTAGACGTGGTCAGGGTACTTCAGGAGGACCCCCAGCTCTGCTGTCTGAGACGCAACCAATTGTATAGCCTGCGTCCTGCAACGCAACGGACCTTTTCTTCTGGTCAACGGACCCTCCCCACAATGCGTCGCAGGACGGACCCTTCGACGTTGCATCTGCAGCGGAGTACACAGCGTCCTAAACACCTCTAGTGGTCATGGGAAAGGCGGAGGCCTCTGTAACAAATCATATATGTGTTTTACAGTCCAGAGGTAGCCAAATAGCCAAATAGGCTAAAGAGACTTGCCGAACCTTAAAACAGGAAAGGCAGTTCAAACAAAAGCACTAGTGAACTGCACCTACTACATACAATCACTAGTGAACTGCACCTACTACATACAATCACTAGTGAACTGCACCTACTACATACAGTCACTAGTGAACTGCATCTACTACATACAATCACTAGTGAACTGCACCTACTACATACAATCACTAGTGAACTGCACCTACTACATACAGTCACTAGTGAACTGCACCTACTACATACAATCACTAGTGAACTGCACCTACTACATACAATCACTAGTGAACTGCACCTACTACATACAATCACTAGTGAACTGCACCTACTACATACAATCACTAGTGAACTGCACCTACTACATACAATCACTAGTGAACTGCACCTACTACATACAATCACTAGTGAACTGCACCTACTACATACAGTCACTAGTGAACTGCACCTACTACATACAATCACTAGTGAACTGCACCTACTACATACAATCACCTACAAAGTTGTCCTCCAAATGTCCTGTCCAAATTGCTGGCTGGAGCCATGTAACCAAGTTTGAGTTCCACAGGCATGCATCATGATCAAAGGGAGGAGAAATGGATATAGGGTCGGTTGGAAAACAGTAATGGACAACCTATGGGGCGGTCCCCCTAGATGCTTGTTCAGGGTGACCCCAAATCTTATTCTCGATACACAGCCTGTTCCAAAATCTGCTTCTTGAGACGCAAACAGTTCAAAAGCTGCGTCTGCGACACAACCCCCCCCCCCCCCCCCCCCCCCCCCCCCCCCCCCCCCCCCCCAAACCTGCGTCTGCGACGCACTCAGACCCTCACTAATCACTAAAAGCACAACCAATTGCTAAGCCCAACCAGTGCTTAACAATAGCCCAGCACATATATTGCTACAAGACGCTGAAGACCCTACCAAATGGGTGTCTGCGACGCAACGGACCCTTCGCCATTGCGTCTGCAAAGCAGGAAGCAGCGACCTTAACAAGCCTGTCCCCATAGTTATGAGGAACCAGTGTGCTCTCTGAGCTAAGTGTGCTCCCAGATTTCTGTGGGTATCACACGAGGGGCCTTGGAATCGGAAGCTGGTGACCAGCCCAGAGTTGGCTGAAAACCATGTGACAGTTAGATTCAGTTTTGAGGAGCTAGCTACGGGAGTAAGACCACACTACAGCAACACTCTACATACACACCCGCTATCTACCGGTAAA
This sequence comes from Chlamydomonas sp. ICE-L, assembly GCA_013435795.1. Lineage (NCBI taxonomy): Eukaryota > Viridiplantae > Chlorophyta > Chlorophyceae > Chlamydomonadales > Chlamydomonadaceae > Chlamydomonas > Chlamydomonas sp. ICE-L. The sequence goes on along the minus strand of JACBWV010000730.1, from coordinate 36,021 downwards.
AACCACACCAGACCACTTACAAAACACTACAAAGCTCTATCCTCGGGAGTAAGACCAACTAAAGACCCACCTACATTACCACACCCGCTAGCGACGCGGTAAAAACCACACCCAGACCACACTACAAAACACTACAACGCTAGCCTACTGGAAGTAAACCACACTACAGCAATCCACTCTACATCCACACTCCGCTAGCTTACGGCGTAAGACCGACACCCAGACCACAGTCTACAAAACACTAACAAAGCTAAGCTACGTAGTAGACCACACTACATCCCCACTCATACAATACACACCCCTAGCTCCGGCGGTAAGACCACACCCAGACCCACACTACAAACCACGACAAATTCTAGCTACGGAGTCAGACACACTGGGGGAAAAAACGCCCACTCCTACATCCCACACCCGCTAGCTGCCTCGGGCTGTAAGACCAACACCCAGACCACACTACAAAACACTACAAAGCTAGCTACGGGAGTAAGACCACACTACAGCACCACTCTACATACCACACCCCCGCGTAGCTACTGCGGTAAGACCCCCCCAGACCACACTACCAAACACTACAAAGCTAGCTACGGGAGAGACCACACTCCAAAGCCCCCCAACACCTTATCTACCAACACCCCGCTATCTCCGGCTGTAATACCCACACCTCAACCACACTACAAAACACTACAAAGCTAGCTACGGGAGTAAGACCACACTACAGCACCACTCTACATACCACACCCGCTAGCACGGCGGTAAGACCCCCCATACCACACTACAAAACACTACAAAGCTAGCTAACGGGAGTAAAGACCACACTACCCACCACTCTACATACCACACCCGCTAGCTACGGCGGTAAGACCACACCCAGACCACACTACAAAACACTACAAAGCTAGCTACGGGAGTAAGACCACACTAAAGCACCACTCTACATACCACACCCGCTAGCTACGGCGGTAAGACCACACCCAGACCACACTACAAAACACTACAAAGCTAGCTACGGGAGTAAGACCACACTAAAGCACCACTCTACATCCACACACCACCTCGCTAGCTACCGGGCGGATACCACACCCAGACCACACTACAAAACCCTACAAAGCTGCTACTGGATTAAAGACCACACTACAGCAACCCCTACTACCACATCCCTCTAGCTACTGCGTAAGACCACACCCAGACCACACTACAAAACACTACAAAGCTAGCTACGGAGAGACCACACTACATCAACACTCTACATACACACCCGCTAGCTACGGCGGTAAGAACCACACCCGACCACACTACAAAAACACTACAAAGCTAGCTACGGAGTAGACCACACTAAACGCACCACTCTACATACCACACACACCCCCGCTAGCTACGGCGGTAAGACCACACCCAGACCACACTACAAACACTACAAAGTCTAGCTAACAGGAGTAAGACCACACTACAGCACCACTCACTACCACAACCCGCTAGCTACGGGCGGTAAAGACCACACCCAGACCACACTACAAAACACTACAAAGCTAGCTACGGGAGTCAGACCACACTAAAGCACCACTCTACATACCACACCCGCTAGCTACGGCGGTAAGACCACACCCGACCACACTACAAAACACTACAAAGCTAGCTACGGGAGTAAGACCACACTACAGCACCACTCTACATACCACACCCGCTAGCTACGGCGGTAAGACCACACCCAGACCACACTACAAAACACTACAAAGCTAGCTACGGGAGTAAGACCACACTACAGCACCACTCTACATACCACACCCGCTAGCTACGGCGGTAAGACCACACCCAGACCACACTACAAAACACTACAAAGCTAGCTACGGGAGTCAGACCACACTGAAGCACCACTCTACATACCACACCCGCTAGCTACGGCGGTAAAAACCACACCCAGACCACACTACAAAACACTACAAAGCTAGCTACGGGAGTAAGACCACACTAAAGCACCACTCTACATACCACACCTGCTAGCTACTGGCTTTAATACAAACCCCAGACCACACACAAAACACACAAAGCTGCTACGGGAGTAAAACCACACTACAGCACCCACTCACATACCACACCCCTAGCTACTCGGTAAAGACCAAACACACCGACCACACTACAAAACACTACAAAGCTAGCTACGGGAAGTAAGACCAACTAAATCACCACTCTACTACCACAACCCGCAGCTCCGGCGGTAAGCCACACCCAGACCACACTACAAACCTACAGCTAGCTACGGGAGTCAGACCACCTAAAGCCCACTCTACATACACACCCCCGCTAGCTCCGGCGTAAAACCACACCCAAACCACACTACACAACCCTACAAAGCTAGCTACAGGGGTTAAGACACACTAAAGCACCACTCTACATACCACACCACACCCCTAGCTACGGCGGTAAGCCACACCCAACACACTAAAAACCTAAAAAGAAAAAAACGAAAAAAAAAAAAAAACAAAGCTAGCTACGGAGTAAGCCCACACTAAGCACCACTCTACGACCACACCCCGCAGCTACGGCGGTAAGACCACACCCAGACCACACTACAAACACTACAAATCTAGCTACGGAGTAAGACCACATAAAAGTGCACCACGCTCTACCACACCCGCTAGCTCGGCGTATACCACACCATACCACACTACACAACCCTAACAAAGCTAGCTAACCGGGGGTAGACCACACACAGCCACCACTCTACATACCATCACACCCGCTAGCTAGTAGAACCACACTAAAGCAAAACCACTCTAACATACCACACCCCCCGCTTATCTGACGGCGTAAGACCACACAACCCAGACACACTCAAAACCTACAAAGGCTAGCTACGTAGTAAGACCACACTAAAAGCACCACTCTACGTACCACAACCCCCGCTAGCTACGGCGGGTGTAAGATGACCACACCCAACCACACTACACAACCACTAACAAAGTCTATCTACGGAGTAAGACCCACACAAAGCACCACTCACATACCAAACCGCTAGCTTCGGCGGTAAACCACACCCAGAGACCCAACACTACAAAACACTACAAAAGCTAGGCTAAACGGTGAGTAAGAACCCACTACAGCACCACTCTACCATACCACACCCGCTAGCTAACGGCGGTAAAAAACCACACCAGACCACACTACAAACACTACAAGCTAGCTACGGAGTCAGACCACACTAAAGCACACCTACATACCACAACCTGCTAGCCTTACGGCTGTAAGACCCACACCCAACCACACTACAAACACACTACAAGCTAAGTTTTTACTGGAGTAAGACCCACACTAGCAACCCTCTACATAACCAACCTCTACTAACGGCGGTAAGACCAACAACCCAGACCACACTACAAACCTACAAAAGCTAGCTCGGAAGTAAGAACCACACTAAGCACTCACTCTACATACCACAACCCGCTTAGCTCGGCGTAATACCACACCCAGACCACACTAACAAAACACTACAAAGCTAGCTACGGGGTAAGAACCACACTACCATCACCACTCTACATACCACCCCCCCCGCTAGCTAACGGCGGTAAGACCCACACCAAACCACACTACAAAACACTACAAAGCTAGCTACGGGGAAGTAGACCACACTAAAGCCAACCACTCTACCTACCCAACCCCCGCTATCTACCCGGCGGTTAAGACCACACACCGCAGACCACAACCACAAACACTAACAAGCTAGCCTACGGAGTAAGACCACACTAAGGACACCACTCTTACATACCAAACCCCACACACCCGCTAGCTAAACCGTTCAAGACCACACCCAGAACCACACTACAAAAAACCGACAAAGCTAGCTAACGGGGAGTCCCCAGACCACACTACAGCACCACACCCCCGCTAAAGCTACAAAGGAAAAATGACCACACTATCAAACAACACTCCCCAGACCAACACCTAACGAGCCTAACGGGGGTAAGACCACACCCAGAGACACTGCAGACCACATTACAGAGCACACTACTGACCACACCCAGACCACACTACAAACACTCCATTCTTCTTAATGATAAGACCCAACTACAACAGCACGACCTTGGCAAACCATGCTCAAACAGTTTTGGAAGGAAGGGCCTTTGGTCCATTGGCAAGCCATGTCCATTGTCAAATACTACTGGCTAGTTTGGGTACTCGGCACCTTTTATTTGGCTGGGATGGTGCCCTTATGGGTACCCCTGAGGGTGGCTGCAGGGGGTGCAGGAAAAGGGGTTGCTGTAAGACCCCCCCTAACTTTGTTTGGCTGGCTTTGAAAGGGTGCTGAAGACCCCCTACATTTGCAACGTACGGCCTAGTTCTCGACGTTACGTCCCACTTTTCGAGCAGCCTTCATTTACGGCAAATAACTTGCTCCTACCTGGATTATACCCTCTGTCCTCAAATAGCCCTCTGAGCCTCTAACCCACCCCTAATCCCTACCCCCCCCCCCCCCCCCCCCCCCCCATCCTCTCTCCCTCCTCTCTCCCAACCCCAGACGGGTTAAAAACGGTTAAGTGTCTCAGCATTCTCTCGTCTTGTGGATCGGTTTCATCCCGTAATGCCCGTTCTCCTCCAACCTTGGAATTGTTGTCTCCCGCCCAACCAGAATGGGCCAGGAAAGCTTAGTTTCTCCGACATTACTCTCTAGTGGAGCGGTCTTCATCCCGTAAATGCCGTTCTCTACCTGGATTTTCTCCCTCCCAACCAGATGGGCCAAGAAAGCTTAGTTCTCGACATTACGCCTCTGTGGAGCGATCTTCACATTCCACATTCGGTTGACGTTTCTCTACCTGGATTTCTCCCTCCCACCAGAATGGGCCCAGAAGCTTAGTTTTCTCGCCTTACGCTCTATTTGGGAAGATCTTAGTTTTTCGACATTACGCTCTAGCTTGTGGAAGCTGTCTTCATCCGGTAAAATTCCGTTCTCTCACCTGGATTTTTTTCCTCCCTTTTTTCTTCTCTCCTCCCAACAGATGGGTTCAAGTAAGCTGAAAAGACGTCTCCACTGATTTTGTCATACCGACGGTGTGGTGGCGAGGGTTGTGTTGTGGTTTGTGGTTTTGTGTTTGTGTTGGGTGGTGGTGGTTTTTGTAATGGTGTTTTTGTATTGTGTTGTGGAAATGGTAGTGTGTCTTTGTGTTTTGGGTGTGTTGTGGTAATTTGTGGTAAGGGGTGTGTTGTTGTTGTGGGTTGTGCGTTAATTTTGTTGTGTTGTTGTTTGCCGTGTTTGTGGGTCGTGGTGTTTGTTTTGTGTGTTGTGTTTTGCCGTGACTTGTGGTTCTGGGGTGTTGTGTTTGGTGTGTTGGTGTTGGGTGTTTGTGGTAGGGGTTTTTTTGTGTTGCGTGTTGGTGTTTTGCGTGTTTGTGGGGTCGGGGGTGTTTGGTGTTGTGTGTTTGTGTTGTCGTGTTTGTGGTCGGGGTGTTTGTAATTGTGTGTTTGTGTTTGCGTGTTGTGGTAGGGGTGTTTTGTGTTGGTGTTTGCGGTTGTTTTGTTGCGTTTTGGGTGGTAGGGGTGTTTTGTAATTGTGGGTGTTTTTTTGTTTGCGTGTTGTGGTAGTGGGTGTTGTGTTGGTTGCTTGTTGTGTTTGCCCGTGTTTTGGGTATGGTGGTTGTATTGTGGTGTTGTGTTGTGTTGTGGAGTGGTGGTAGATGGTCAAGAAAAGCCGAGAGCAGCTCCACTGATTTGTCATACCCACGGTGTGTAACCGCAGCGGTGTGTTGCCATCGTTTGCTGCTGGTGTTTTTGTCGGTGTGTTGTGTGACTGAGGTGTCCTCTGTTGTGTTCTTCTGGGTGGTTGTGTCCGTGTCGTGTTGGTGTGGTGTGGTGTGTTGTGTGTGGTGTGATGGTGTGCTAGATGGGTCACAGCACGCCGAACGAGAAGCTCCACTGTCTGTTGTCATAAAACCTTGAGACACAACAGGTAGCGCTACGACATCATTCCAATTGCAAAATTTTGCCTTGCTTGCTGGTCAATCAAATCGCCTATACTGACCCTTGTTCTGGAGGAGTAGCTTGGTCACACACTACCCCCAACTACCAACGGACTTTTTTCTAGGACGCGAGCATACGTCTTGGTTCGAAAATGGCCAGTTAAATCCGTAATGTAATGGCTAATGTATGTACATGTTAATCGTAATAGTATGTAATGTACTATCAAATACCACTCCTGCTGGCCCCCTCCCCCCCACCCCCACCCCAACAAGTGCCACCCTCACACAGATTCATGCCTACATCGGACAATACCACCAACAAACAAAAAAACCAACACCCCATAACAACAACCCCCCTTTCCACTCCTCGCTAACAGCAGCACGCCAGGCCGCGACACCGTCCTCTCCCCTCACCCCCCCCCCCCCTTTCCCTCCCGCGTCTCTTCCCTCCCCCATCCCACCACCCCTTTCCCCCTCCTCCCACCCCCCTTGTCCCCACCCTCCCCACCCCCAACACACCCTCCACCCCCCCGCCCCTCAATCGCGTCTTTTCCTTCCCCCCCCTCCCCCCAACCCCTTTCTTGTCCACCGTCCTTCATTCACACCCATGTTCTGTCCCTTCATAAACCTTTGAAACACCATTATGTCAACTCCATTCATTCAGACCACTGTCTGTTGTCATCCCATACCTTTTGAAACACCTGTCTGTCCAACCCCATACTCATTCAACTCCATGACGTCAACCTCCCATACCTTCGAAACCCATGTCTTGTCAACAATACCACTCCCATATCATTCACACAACCGCATGTCTGTCAACCCATATCATCTCAAACCCATATCTCCTCTCCCGTTTCGCGACTAGCCGTTGTGTGTGTAGGACCAGGTAAAGAGATATTCATTGCTGGAGGTGGTGGTGGTGTGTTTGGCGGTGGAGGCAGTGGTGGTGTGTCGTGGTGGTGAACGTGGTGGAGATGGTGGAGATGGAGGCGGGAATTCCTTTCAATAAAAACATAAACAAAGGGGACTCACTTAGGAGACCTACAAACATTTGCAGCATGGAACGCAGCCGATGTAGAGGCAATCCCTTGTAGTTGAAATCCTTTCAATAAAAAACACAAACAAAGGGGACTCACTTGGAGAGACTACGAACATGCGCAGCATGGAATGCAGCCGATCTAGTGGCAATTCCTTGTAGTTTGTGAGCATGCCGTAGATGTAATTCTCAAAGGGGCTCATCTCCTCAATTGCCAACCCTCCTGTGCTCACCCGAGTTTACACGGTAGCAGGTACCCTCTCCTCAGCACCAAGTCCTGTGACCACAGTCCCTGCGACGTCAGATTGTTGATTCCCTTGTTGGATTGCACTTGTCGATCAAAACGCACTTGTCGTAGACCTCTCGTGCGATTCGATTGTTGATTATTGTCGATTCATGTCGCTGACTTGTCGATTGCTTGGTTGATTGCTTGCTTGTCTATTGATTGTCTCAATTGATTGTCCGATTGATGGTTCTGATACCTTGTTATTGATTACGATTAATTTTCCATTTTTTTTGATGCTCTGTTTGTTGCTTGTCTGACTAGATTGTTGATTGTCTTGTCGATAGCATTGTGTCGATCTTGATTGCTGATCGACTTGTTGATTGATTGACGAATGCTTGTCCATTGCATGTCGATTGGCATTTTCGATCTGCTTTGTTGATTGCTTGCTTGTCTAGTGATTGTTTCATTGATTGTCGATTGATTGTTTTGGACTTCGTTGATTGATTGACCGATTGATATCGTTCCTCTTGCATGTCGATGTTTGTCATTGCTTGCTTGTCTATCGATTTGTTCGTTATTGTTGATTGATCTGCTTGTACAATAGTATTGCTTGTGGATTGATTGTTTGATTGACATGTTGGATTGATTGTTCTGATCCTAGTTTGATTGCTGTTGATTCGCCTTGTTGATATTATTGTTGACCTTGATTGTTTGATACATAGTAGATTGCTTGTTGATTGCTTGTTGATTGCTTTTATTGATATCTGTTGATTGCTGACATTGTTTCTGACTACATTGTTGATTGCTTGTTGATTCGCTTGTTATTTGTTGAGCATTGATTGATTGCTTGGAATTGATTTTTGAACATCATCGTTGATTGCCTGTTTGACTTGCTCTGTTGATTGCTTGTTGACTCTGGCTGTATTGATTGATTCTCTTGATACTTGTTGACTTGCTTGCTTGATTTCCTTTGTTGTCGATTTGTTTGTTGATTGATTGTTGATACACACTTGTTTGATTGCTTGTTGAATTGCTTGTTTGATTGGAATTGTTGATTGATTTTGATTGATTGTTTGATACCTAGATGATTTCCTTTTTGATTGCTTGTTGATTGCTTTTGATTGCTCGTTTGATCGATTGTTTGATTTGATTGTTAGATACATTGTTTGATCTGCTTTGGATTGCTACGTTGATTGCTTGTTGATTGCCTTGTTTATTGCGTGAAGCATCTGACTTGCTTCGTTGATTGATTGTTTTGATACATTTTGATTTGCTTCTGTTGATTAGCTTCTGTTCATTGATGATTGTTGATTGACTGTCTGATACAAACTTGGTTGACTGCTTGTTGAATCTGGCTCTGTTGATTGAATTGCCTTGATTTGATTGTTTTGAATACACTCTGTTGATTTGCTTGTTGATCTGCTTGTTAATGATTGTTGATTGCTTGCTTTTGATACATTGCTTATTGGCTTTTTGATTGCTTGTTGATTGACTTGTTTGACACACTGTGTTGACTGGCTTGTGGATCTGCTGTTGATTGATTGTTTGATTGCTTTTTGATTGCTTGTTGGATTGCTTTGTTGATTGCTTGTTTGATTGATTGTTGATTGATTGTTTGTACATCCGTTAATTGCTGGTTGATTGATTGTGATTGTTTTGATTGATTGTTTATACATTGTTGATGCTTGTTGATTCTTGAGCATTGATTGAATTGCTTGATCTTGCTTGTTGATTCTGGTTGATTGATTGGGTGTTGTTGTTGTTGATTGATTGTTTGATACATTCGTTGATCTGCTTGTTGATATTGTCTTGAGCATTGATTGATTGTTGACATGCGATTGTTTGATACATTGTTGATTGCTTGTCTGATTGCCTTTTGATTGGATTGTTTGATACATTGTTTTGATTGCTTGTTTACTTGCTTGTCTTGACTCTCGATTGTTGATTGTGACTTGTTTTTGATACATTGTTTGATCTGCGTGTTGAATATTGCTTGGTGGATTGCTTTGTTAGTTGGCTTTTAGCATTGAATTGCTTTTTGATTGCCTTGCCTTTGATACATTGTTGACTTGCTTGTTGATTGCTGCCTTGATTGGCCTTGTTGTTTGATTGTTATGATTGATTGTTTGATTACATTGTGATTGCTTGTGATCTGCTCGTACTGATTGTTGTTCTTATTATGTGCTGTTTGATACACCAATTGTTGAATTGCTTGTTTGATTGCTTATGTTGATTGCCCTTGTCCCTGATACTGATTCGTTTTGATTCATTATTGATTGTGCTTGTTGATTGTTTTTGATTTTGATTGTTATTTTGATTGTGTTTATACATTGTTGATTGCTTGGTTTTGATTGCTTGTTGATTGCTTTGTTTGCTTGATTGTTTGATTTCAATTATTGAGTGCTTGTTTGATTGCTTTTGATTGATTGTTTTGATACATTGTTGATTGCTTGTTTGCCGTGCTTGAAGCATTGATTGATTGTTGATTGATTGTTTGATACATTGTTGATTGCTTGTTGATTGCTTGTTGATTGATTGTTGATTGATTGTTGATTGATTGTTTGATACATTGTTGATTGCTTGTTGATTGCTTGTTGATTGCTTGTTGATTGATTGTTTGGATAAACCTTGTTGATGCCTTGTTGATTTTTGCCTTTGCTTGTTGTTATTTGGCTTGTGATTGCTTTGTTGATTGCTTGTTTGAATTGCTTGTTGATTGATTGTTGGATTGATTGTTTGATACATTGTTTTGATTTGGCTTGTTGATTGGCTTTGTTGATTGCTTGTTTTTGATACATTGTTTGATTGCTTGTTGTTGGCTTTTTTGATTGGCTTGTTTGATCCATCTGGTTGCTTGCTTGTTTTTGAACACTTTGCTTTGTTTTGCTTGAATTTTTGTTGATTGATTGTTTGATACCATTTGTTGCCTATTTTTGCTTGTTTGATATTGCTTGTTGATTGCTGTTTTATTGCTTTGTTTGAATACATTGTTGATGGCTTTTTGATTGCTTGTTTGATTGATTGGTTGATTGATT